>JANZXP010000006.1:13370096-13387318 GCA_027576715.1 Erythroxylum flavicans
TGTAATTGAATATTACGGTATGTAATAATTTTTGGAATTGGAAATGTTTTGTATTTGTAATGGGCCCAAATGGCTATCGAAATTCTGTTGATTGTATTACTATGTTTGAAAAAGTTTGCGAATGGAGTGGGCCCGATTTGGTTATCAATTTTTGCAATTTATGTCGTGGTTTAAAAAAAACAAAAAAATTTTGTACTGATATTTGAATGATCGAGTGCTATAACATGCCACCCTCGTGAGGCACGAACTCGGATATCACCATCGATGTCGGGTTTGGGTCTTGCGGGAGTGGGGTGTTACATTTATTATGGCAGTTAGGGAAATCTTACCCTCCCTGGAGATTACAGATCTATGGAAAAAAGAGGAGCCTCTATTTTCACCCTTCAACCATTTGACTTTAGATCTTTGTTTCATAAACAGGAAGAGCTTTTAATAGATTACTCATTGCCTGCTTCTTTCTTGCTTCCAGTATATTGCAATTAAGATTTCTTGCTATCTCATCCTGGATAAGTCTTAAAGCCTTTTTAGGAGTAACCATAAGGTGATGAGTGTTTCTAGCATTATCACTTTATAGACTTTTGAGGTTTTGTTTAATAACAGTCATTTTTCGGATGTATTGTTGCTGCTTTAAGCCATAAGCTACAGAGTTGATCCCTTTCCAAATAGCATCTTCAAAACTTGGAACAACAATTAAGAAGTTGTTGAACCTGAATGAAAATTTGGGTCTAGCAGAATCAATGGTAATGAAAATAAGAGAATGATCTGATAGAGATGAGTTAGGTAAAAAGGTGAAGGATTTTGAAAATTTCTGAAACCACTCCAAATTAGCAAGAGTCCTGTTTAGTTTCTTTTTGATTAAGTCCCCACCTTGTTGCTTGTTGCCTCCAAATTAACATCAAAACCAAAATTCATTACTTCAAATATAAGTTTAGAAACCTCAAAGCTATTATTCTACCTAACATGTTGAGATATAATTTACGTATCACTTGTAAACATTTGTCTCAACTTTTTCTTCGTTAGAATAAAACACTGAAGTGATAAGAATTTAGTTGCAAATATTGTAATAACATTTGTGAAATTCTTTTGTCATTAAACTCAAGATACATGCATGTTTGTAGATAAACTTCGTCATCTTTTTTGCTTTCTACACGGTCTCATCAATAATTGCAAAATATCTAACATCTCTTATATTTTTCGACATCAAATCAATGCAATGTATAGAATAAGAAGTCCAATAAAAAGAATTATACCTACTTTACAATCTTCTTTCAGCTGCTTTATAAGTAGAATCATTATTAGTAATAAACTGACAAATATTTTCTAGCCCAACTTCATTCACAACTTTTTCAAATATCTGAAATAGAGTATTTGCATTCTTTCTAAAGCCAGAAGCATCAATAGACTTCAAGGGGTTGTCCCATTTGTAGAATAAACTAAAAAATAATAGTAGATTCCTTGCTTTTATTTATCCCACCATCACATAAGATTGAACACTCAAAAGTAGTCAAAGTCATTTTTCTTTCATCCAAATGACTTTTTATTGCATAAACAGAATTACTCAAAAGTTTACGCCATCAATTGAAGAAGCTTTGTATTCTAAATGGTAAAAGGCAGTAACATCTACGATAAGCCGATAATAATAAAACTGGATAACATTAAATGCTATACTTGAATCATACCACCATCTAACCAATTCCATGTCCGTATTATGAGCCGCTTCTCTAAATTGCAAGACACTAAGAATTCAAGTTGAATTTCAAGAGTTGTTTGTGGTGTAAAAAAATTAGACACTTATCTTCTTTTCTTAATAGCATTAGGGGTAACATTTTTTTTTATCGAGTAGGAGTACTATCACTTTCAATATCTTCACTATTATCCTGACTACTAACAAAAGAACTTTTATTACTAATTTCGTAATCCAATCTTTACCTTTTAACTTTTTCATGCTAATATCTTTAAGTAAAGTCTTTATTTATTATTTCATATCATGACCTACATTATTTCTTTTGAGTTAAACATGGCAATTTATGAAGAAGACTCCAGTCCAGTTTCCCATATTTATAGTCTTTGTTATCCACTGCAAGTTTTAAAATTGTAATAAATCGTTTTTTTTTTCATTGGTGGAGGAAAAATAGCATAAATATGTATTAGTGTTTTTTGAATTATTGTTTTACAGTGTGGGTCTCTGCCAACTGATAGTAATTCGAGACTGCAACTCCTAACTCGATATGACTTCCTCCTTTTGCGTTGGTTGTATACGTTGGATTGATATTAATTTATATTTCACATGAAAGAGACGTAGTTCAATTCAACTAATACTCAGAAAAACATGGCTAAGGTAAAAAAAACTAAAAAGGAAAGCATATACATTGGATACTTTAGTTGCCCACATTATTTATTAAAACAAGTAAAATTAGCTAGTCCTGAACGGCTCACACCCAGCCACGTAATTGTTGGGTCCTGACTCCTGAAGGCTCTCCTTCACAGGTTCTTATGTTTTTACCGAATTTTGTTTTGTTTTGTTTTCTTGCTCTTCTTAATATTGAATTTCACTGAATAAACAATTTCGTTAACACACCACTTATTCCCTGATGTCTGATGATATATTACATAATCCAGGAACATCCACGACATTCAAATTTCTGTCCCTCTGGTAACTATTTAATGATAATAATATAAATGTTTAAACAATATGTTTTCGAGATTTAAATCTTTCTAGATCTCCAGGTCTGTTCTTTTCTTTATTTCTTTTTGTTTTTTCCTATCGACATACCTAGATACATCTATGACAAAGATAATAGGAATAACACCTCAGAGTCGAGACAGATGGGATTTCAATTTTCAATTAAATACGGCAAATAGTTACCCCTTGATTATTTTTCTTTAAACTAGTTTTAATGCTAAATAAGCTATAAGGAACGGATTAATTCATCATAACATGTTGCTTTTGTATAAACAAAAGGAAAAAAGAGGTAGCCCCTACTGTTGGTTGTACGAATAACTAGTCCGCTTAAAAGAGCGACCAAATTCCTTTTCTATTTCCATGACAACCTTTTTTCTTTTGTCCACGTCCTCCTGCCTAATCCCTTGTTTACCTTCATTTTGTATATAAACGAAGAGCACATATTGTGAAAAAGAAAAATAAAAAAAGAGAGTGAGAGAGAGACTGTAAAGCCTTTTGAGCCATACGACCCCATCTAACTTGGGTATATTTGCACCGTCGTATATGTTATAATCATCTTCCACTCCCTCTTCTCTCTGTCGTCCATTTTTCTACTTGGTTTTGTAATGTTTTTTTTCATTGCCTGAGAAAGGTATCATCATCCTACAGAATAACACCCATGGTACCACTTTGGTTTACTCGATCAGGAACCATTGCTCGTTATTTGAAGAGAAAAGTTGGTCTTGTGCAAGTTTTGGATCAAGGTTTGCGCATTTGCTCTAGAAGTCTTGGAGGTGGCTTTGGGAATATTGCAACCCCGTGTCTTTTTCGTACCTCTGATACCTTTCTAATCGTCCACCGCTTCAAATCTACAAAATCTGCTAACCAAGTCGATGACGTTAACTCCATCGACGATGAAACCAATAGTCAGGTGCGTGCTAGTTAATCATACCACCTTTAATACGTCCGGTTGACAAATACTAATGGTTTTAAGTTTTTGGGTTGTTGAATCTATTAATTTCATCACTTTTCCGTTGTACTCATCGTGATTCCTGGGGAAACGTGCAGTCATTTTGATTGTTGGCTTTCTTTTTTGTTTGAATCATACAAGGCATAGCCACAGTGTCGCTTAGTATTGATGACAAGGTTTAGTTTGTATACATTCACGCAGGTTGGTGTTACTAGTTAGATTTAGGTTTCTCTTTGGATCAGAAGTAGATTTAATACTTATCCCTCCTGCCAAATTATTTACATATCCTTCTCCAATCCATGTCTAGTACAGTTTGAACTTTGATGAGACTAGATATGGTGCCTTTAGTAACTCCACGATCCTGTTTGATTGTCAGAATCTTATCCCAAAAGTATCTGCTGGAGTACATTATTGGTCAATATATACATGAAAAACAGACTCATTATTTATGTGGAAGGCTAGGAACCATTTGTTTTCGAGAGAGAGTATACTCTTATGTGAACGCGTGGATATCCACTCAAACAAAAAGTACGAATATTCAATTTAATAGTTGTCTTCTTTTTTCCCATTCATTTTGGTTATACTATTAACAAAAAGGAATTAGTCGGTCCTATTTATTACCATGATCCTTATGATTATGTATGTATTCAGAAAGAAGCTTAAAGGTCTCTTGACATGTGAAGAACATATATCATGCATACATACTTATATATATGTAGTGCTATTAAAATTGGAAATGGTCTTTTGTTCATATAATTGGAAGGATAAGGATTACATTCTCATGCCAGACTGGAGTATGTTATTATCCTGGCTAATTCTGTTAATTAGTAGTTGCTATTTGATAAACTTGTATTTACACGTGAATGATATTAGTGGGGACACGGGGGACTAAGACTTAATCATTAGCCCTTAGACGTGAATGCTTATATGTCGCATATATTTCCTAAGAAGAAATGGTGAAAATGAAAATGATTGTTGTTGAAATTGAATATTATAAACATTATTTTATTCAAATCAAGCTCATCTTAGCCGACTCTTTTGTCTTTGTCATTCCATTATTCTTCTTTCCGGACCTGAAGCCTGAAGGTACATTAGAATAATTAACACAAGCACCGAATGGGCTCTGAGGTGTGGGTCTGGCTAGCTGATCCTGGCTCTGAAATTTGGAGGCATGGATCATTTTTGACGGTTGAAAAAGTTGATGTGCTCCGAATGTTTTAGATGCAGTTCAACACCCAAATTACATGGTTCAGGTGTTACGAACACAAACAAAATTATCCAGACAAATTCAATCAGACCTTTTTCTCTAGGTGCCAAATTATATTTAAAGTCCATGATTGTAATTGTTGAGCTATATATTGCACTATTACACTCGCTTTTTACCCAAATAAAAGAACTTGGATGGGTACTAGCCCCATTATATGGTTAAGAAACATGAGATGAAAACACAAGTGTTGTTTCAGATGAACCAATTTAGCTAGATGCACAAGAGCAACATGTTAACTATTTCCGGATTTCCAATTATGGCTACTGACTTGATCACCCCGTATGATAGGTAAACAGAATCTTATCGGGACAAACTTCCTATGGACATTCCAACTGTCCTTTTTTCTTGGTCCAGGGAGTAGACCAACAGGATGATGTTTAATTGTTTTCTATTTCGAATTACTTTGCTAGAAATTGTTTGGAAGTTTGAATTTGGAGATGTACTGTGGGTTAGGCCTTGGATTTTCCTGGAGCGAATGTATCATATACAACTGAAATGCGATTCTTAGCCGGGTTGAACCAAAACAGAGTACCTTGTTACCGTGTCCTTGACGACAATGGAGATCTTATCGTTGGCAGTGATTTTAATCAGGTATTATTCCTTCTTTATCAATACCTTCTATTAAACTTAATTTATGGACTCTCACCAGCAACTTATATCGGCCAAGAAAATGTTGAAAGTTTTCACTTTCAGTGTCATGTCATGGTTTCCAGCCCTAGTATCTCCGTTAACATTGCAAGTATAACAGATTGACCATGATCATTGAACCACTTACGCCATTAACAGGTGAATGAGGAAATTGCAGTAAAGATGTATTCCAATATGGCCACCCTACAAGTGATGGACACAATCTTCTATGAAGCACAAAGGCAAGGAAGGATTTCCTTCTACCTAACATCAACTGGCGAAGAAGCTATAGGTATAGCATCAGCAGCCGCCCTTAGGGAAGAAGACGTTGTGTTGCCTCAGGTTAATAATCATAGTACCAAAATATCTGTTCCAGTTATCATGTGACGGGGTTCAAATGATCCTTTATGGTTTGCCTCTGAATCTCAGTACCGAGAGCCTGGTGTTCTACTCTGGCGGGGTTTCACAATACAAGAATTTGCAAACCAATTGTTTGGTAACAATGCTGATTACGGAAAGGGTCGGCAGATGCCAATCCACTATGGGTCTAATAAGCTTAATTACTTCACTATTTCATCGCCTATAGCGTAAGATACATGTCACCTTTATCACAGTTACTACTTTATCCTCTTGTTTATATCTGGATATAGGTTATTCACTTGAGCCTGACAATTTGTGATTTGGTGTCTGTAAATCTTTTTCAGGACTCAACTTCCTCAAGCTGCTGGTGTTGCATATGCCCTCAAAATGGACAAGAAGGATGCTTGTGTGGTTACATACTCTGGGGATGGTGGTACCAGTGAGGTATTATCACAAATAATGAATCTTTGTCCCTTTATGTCCTGAAAAACCTTTTTTTTTGTCTCAATTTCTGAGTGTCTTGTTATGTTGTAGGGAGATTTTCATGCTGCTTTGAACTTTGCGGCTGTTATGGAAGCCCCAGTGATCTTTATCTGTCGCAACAATGGCTGGGCGATTAGCACACACATAAGGGAGCAATTTCGAAGTAATGTTTTGATTCCTTCTAATAAAAACATCTAAAACAATTTTTGTTACCTGAAAGTAATGTTTATCATGATCTCTGAAGAGGAAATTGATTGTACAGTGATCTTTTCCTACTCTAAAACAAATCATTGTTGCTTGACAGGTGACGGAATTGTGGTTAAAGGTCAAGCTTACGGAATTCAAGCCATTCGAGTAGATGGAAACGATGTTCTAGCAGTTTATAGTGCTATTCAAAGAGCCCGTAAAATTGCCATAACTGAGCAAACGCCTGTATTAATTGAGGTACTCAACTTTTCTTAGCATTATCCAGCGAACGTGTATTCCCTTAGCTATATAATTCGGTTAACAGTATTATAACTTGCGGACCTGAACAGTAATATTGTCAAACCCGTTATAACAATTTATCACTAGTTTCCTATTATTTCCACACATGTATTGAAAATCTTGGTTTTAAGCATCAAACTTTCTATAACCAGTTAACCTGTTACTTTCTCAGGCTCTTACTTATAGAGTTGGACACCATTCCACGTCAGATGACTCTACCAAATATCGACCCCTTAAAGAAATCGAATACTGGAAAAGGGCACGAAACCCTGTTAACAGATTCAGGAAATGGATCGAAGCAAATGGCTGGTGGAGCGTAAAAGAAGAATCAGAGCTTCGAAGCAGCATGAAGAAGCAGGTGACCAATGCTGAGAAATAGTTTACGCCATTTTTACACCAAGTTCTGATTGGCAACCCTCATGACATGCTTTCGTCTGCAATTTACTTGTCCACAGATATTGGGAGCAATCCAAGAGGCAGAGAAAACGGAGATGCCACCACTCAAAGAATTGTTCGCTGATGTCTACCATGTTCCATCTGGGAATCTTATCGAACAAGAGAAACAACTCAGAGAAACCATCAATAAACATCCACAGGACTACCCCTCCAACGTGCCCCTGTAGATTTGCTGAGGAGGACGAGCTACAGATTCCTCAGATATTCATGATAAACAACCAGTAAGCAGCGAACAGAGCAAAATGGGAAATAACTATATAAAAGTGACATGGTGGCATGTAAATGTAAATTTTATAAATTTAAGATTGTAAAATGCACCTTCCTTCACCTTCAAGGTTCATATGAATGGGGTTGAGCAAGCATAAGAACGTGAACACAATATGAGTAAGAGGTGTATCAAGTCCGACGCAAGCTTAGAATTCGCAGAAACCTGACAAGATAGAATAGTTATCAAGATTTCTCCTTGAGCTAGAATGAGATTGCTATCACCAGTGTGCAGCTGAATTTGACTCCAGCTCGTAATTGTCATCTTCAGATTTAGTTATTCCTACGGCAATATTGATAATCTAAAAATAATTCAATTCGTCTGGGCCAAAAACCCTCCAAAAATGAAAGTTCAACGAACGTTTAATTAAAAAATTCATGGAGAGCTAAAAAGGGCAGCGGGAGGATATGTTTGGAACTGCAGAATATGGAAGTAGAGAAAATGGTAGAAGGTAGTTAACAAAAATTGACTGAGTAGGTTGGCAGAAAGGAAGCTATTTCTGACAGAAGTCCAGGATATGGAAGTTAGGTAGGTAGATAGAATATATGGAAGTGGATGGGTATAGTAAAAATTACTTAAGAATGAGAGGATTCCAAATTTGCCAGCACCACGTGGAAAATAAATATAATCACAGTACAACAAAAATTAATCTTCAGAGAAAACAATTAGTATATTACAAAATGTACCTTTTAACATTTTTTTACATTACGAATTCATCTTTGTTATATTGAATTTTTCTTTTGTAGTTCGTGATTTTCTTTTAGACAGTTAATTAATTTCTTTACTTCAAATTTTTCCAACATATTTTAGCACTTTTTGTACCTTAAAATTTCATTTTTTAAGTTTTTCAAAGCCCATTTATATCGTATGAAGTTAGGTACAAATCTGGAGAGAATTCCTACCTGATATGCTTAAATTTCAAATTAATACCAACAATTGGCACACCTAGTAAGACACTGATCTCACGAACACATAATGGAAAAGAAATCACTTTGCCTCTAATCTTGGGAGAAGAAGTCCCTATAACAGTAAGGAATGAAGGCTTTGTATCTCAAATGGTATAGAATATTAAAAAGGCAGCCTTATCTTTAGCTAACTTTCCTATTGACAAGAATCTAAAATTGCCATAATGGAATAACGTTGTTTGCACAAATGAAATTCCAAAATTGAAGTCTTATTTAGCCTCTATTATCGTTGTAATCAAGATATTAAAAGAGAAGGCTAACAAATTATCTGTCGCTTTGATACAATTTGTTGGGTATAATTCTCCTCCTTTAGCAAAACAAATCTCCAAAAGATTTGAGGGCATCTTACTCCCAATGTAATGGAATATCGGAGAATGCAATTGCCTTCCAACTATTTCCTCGTAAGTGAAAGATATGTCCCCTTTTATAAAAGAGACGATATTTTTATCATGCCTCCTTCCGTTAATCTTGAGAATTGCGAACATGCAGGCAAACCCTAAGAACTCGACAATACCTTAAAACTCAGTAGAGGTTGAAGCTAACGAACCACATGTTAGAGTAGTGCTCTAAAGGCAATCACTTTCAACACTTTTTGTACAAACTTTAATTTGATTAATAAAGTGAAAGGCAATTTTCATTAATTTGATATTAATATTTATGAATTAATGTCGATTTTAAATTGAGTTAGTGAAGTCCATGATAAAAACATAGCATGAAAGAAATCATGATGAGATCTTGATAATGAGATGCTTATCGTATGTAATTATGTTAGCATATTATCCCTAGTTATAGGATTAATGAGGCAGAACATTGTTAATCTGAATAGACTAGCACATGTTATACTCTTTGATTTGATCAAGCAGTGGATCTCATAAACTGTAAGCATGAGATGTTTAAAGTTAACATGTGGATGCTTACTAAGAGTAGTAAGTACATCGAATAACCTACCATGAGATTATCATATGGATGATCTATTAAATGTCAGTGATTAATCTTATCATAGCAATGATGCAAATATCCTTAGACTTGAGGTACTCAAAGATATCTTAGATAGTGATCTTGTGCTTTGACACCATTCCTTGTTGCCTCAAGATGAGGTCACTCATAGGGTGGTGATTAGGTACAACTATTGGTATTCGAAAGTAATTGGGTAGCCAATAAAGGATTCACCACTCATGATAAAAAGAAATGATACCCACTGCTTCTTGTTGGGGTTATTACTCAAAAATCTTTAGCCAGAGTAGATGTGTCATGAAGAGAGTCTTTAATGACATAAAGAGTAATGAGATCCCTAGGACGAGAACTAATGTCACTTAGACTAGATGTGACATAGTCAGTTTAGTGGGAGTTGACGTGTGATCCATACTTCGAACCAAGTGGGGTATAAAAGGGTGAAAGGAAAAATTGCAATGTGATTGCCTATGGAAAGGTTCGTAAGTCAGATAATTGACTATCAAAGAGTTCGTATGTCAATCCACTTACTTTCTGGTAAATTGGCATCATGAAACTATTCATGAATTGATCAGATTAAAAGATAATTCAATTGGAAAAAATCGAAAACCTAAAGGGTCACACACTTAGGAGATTGAGGGAATATTTCGGGATAATATCGTGATATGATCGTGGTAAGAAATGTTGAAAAGGAATGGACTAAGCAAATGTTGCATGGATGTCCAAGGTGGAGTCACGATCGTGACTTAGACCCACTAATTTTAGCAACATATATAAGTGATTTCTCATCATATAAACATTAAAATAAATAGTTATGGGGTGCAAAAACATTCTAGACATTTAGAGGGAGAATTTCATTGCATGTCAAGTAAGGGTTGCTTGATGTTTACTGCATGTGATATAATTCTCTTCTATCCTTCCTACTGAGCATCCTACTAGTGTTTTCATCTTGTTTGGTGCTCAAACCTTCCCTACACACTATATTTCATCATCTCTGATTGTTCTTCATTGGCTATTGAAGGTGTTTGGTGTTCGCTACAACTCAAAGAAGGAGAAGATTCAAGAAAGGAGGAGTATTTGCAAGGTATATATACTGTAATTTTATGTTCTTACATTTTGTTTATGTATGCATATGGATTCTGGGTTTATGGGGATATCGTGGGAGTTGGAATTTTGATTCCGACACTTCCGCTGCCTTTCCAAGCACATGATACATGATCCTGAGCCTCTCCAGCATTGGTATCAGAGCCACTTATGCATGTATTAGATGTTCTATTGAACATGTACAAACTGTTTGTTGGGATGTGACTGACATGCATGTTGATTTGGAAAAATTCGTATAAATTATAGAAAAATGGTTTTTTGATTTTCTTTTTATGTTTCTATCAAAGTAAATTGTAATTAAATGTCATTTTCTATTTTATTGAAAATTAATTTCCAGTCTGTTCATATGTTAGTTTATGGGAATTTCTGGAAAACATAATGCATGTGTTGATTTTGAAAATTTTGTGATAATTCTAGATTTTTTTCTAATTTTCTTTTATATAAATGTTTATAAGGTATTATATTATGTTTCTGTCAAAGGAAATTGCAATTGAATGTCATTTGCTATTTTATTATGATTTTAATTTCAGCCTGATGCATATATAAAATTATAGGAAATTCTAGAAAACTGATAAACATACATGCTTGTAAATTCTAGAATAATTTAATAAAAAATTGTTTTTATGAATTTCCTTCATGAACATGCATATATGATGTTGCCACGTGTATGAGATGCATGACATCTGCTTTTGAAGTGGTTAATATTTTATTCTCCATTTTACATGCATGCTAATGAATATGACAAGTTTTTGTGGACATATGTAGTGCTGGCTAATTACATTTAGTTCATAAACAATTCCTTGGAATTGGTTTCTTTAATTTTTTATTACGAACATTTAAAATGTGTATAAGACTCTGGAATTGTTCCAGAATTAATTGAACTTGATTCAATTAATAGATCAAGTCAAAGTCAACATTGGTTAACTTTTAGAAAGCTGATGGGGTTGACTTGCTTAATTTCTTATGTGTATGTGTTTCTGTTATAGACCTTGAAACATTTTTATGAGATAAGAAATGTATTATTTTGATGCTAGTAGCATGCTAAGTGCATATGCTTGAAATTAAGACTATGAAAAATTTTCAAACATTGAATCAGTCTGTTTAGTGTCTAGTAGGTTAACTCATTTATCTTGATAATTTTGGCCGTCAAGATTTTTTTGGCTTGTGTCGAAATTGTCTTGATAAATTTGAGATGACCTAGCTATGTTTTAGATGACTAATTGATGTTTGGGAATTTTGGAAACCCTAAGGATTAATTTAGAATTAATCTAAGTAGAGTATTGCATTTCTAGTGTGACTAGAAAAGGAATGTGCACTAGAATTAAAGTGTTTAATTTGGACATCAAAATAATTAAATTTTAGGATTCCTAATCGAATCACATTCATAATTTGAATTAGTCAGGACTAATACTAGCACCAGATTCAGTTTAAGAGTTGAATCGAATCACAAACTTTTAATGCATAGTCAAGTCACAACTTAAATTAAACCTCCTTTGTGTGTTACATACATTAGATGTTTTTTAAAGGTTAGTTAAAAAGGCATGATAGAGTGGTTATGGACGTAGGCTCAATTTAATTGAGGTGTCCATAATCATGCCATATAGTTATAGTAACTATTGACTATATATATGAGATATATATAAGACCATCTAAGTATTAATGAGGCCTAAGAACAAATCCTTCAACCTAAATATTAGAACTTACATCTTCCATTGATATGGCAAGAACTACAGTTCTTTTAGAGTTGGGTTGTTAAGCAAACCCAAGTCTGCTCTACACGAATATATTCAAACCATGAAAATTAGATTTCTAGATTAATAGATTGGTCCTAAGTGGAAACATTGATTTGTTAGGCAAACCCAAGGTCAACGTGGATAGAGGCGAAGTTGGGTAGTATACATGAGATGTAAGAGTTGATAGCCCAATGAGTGTGCTAAATCAACAGTTGATGGCATGAGTCGATAATTGCATATTGAATGCAGTTGGTGTGAAAGATATCTATCGATTGACCTAAGGTGACTTGTTGGGCAAACCCAGGGTCATTTTTTGTGATATTGGATATTGACCTATTAGGAGAACTATAAGTTTTCTCGGATTCATAGTGAGGGCTATAGATTCAAATAAAATAGTGGGACCTATAATGCATATGATTAAAGTCCTTATCAATATGCATTTACGTACATTCTAATGTTCTCTTTCATTCTTCTAGGTTATTGAATTACCACGATGTCTTCGTCCAGTGTGAACTTATGCTCTTTACTAGACTCCAATAAACTCATAGGATCAAACTTCTTAGATTTGCTACGGAATTTGAGAATTGTTCTTAAATACGAGAAACTAGGATATGTCTTAGATGAGCCACTTTATGATTCCCCTGCTGCTGATGCCTCTTATGAGGATCAGAAAGCTTATAAGAAGCTACTGGATGATTGTAAGCTAGCTAGCTGTATTATGCTGGCCTCTGTCACTAGAACTAAAGAAGTAGCATAAGGCTATGGATGCTCATACCATAGTCTACCATCTAAGGGAACTGCTTGATAAGCAAACTTGTTCCGAAAGGTTTGAGACCTCGAGATTACTCTTTCACTCTAAGATGGTTGAGGGATAGTCTCCAATGCAGTATGCATTGAAGATGAATGGATACATTGAGAGGTTAGCCAGTTTGGGTTTCATAATGGATCATGAATTAAGTATAGACTTAATTATGACTTGTTTGAGTGATAGTTATTAACAGTTTGTGCTTAACTATCAAATGAACCAAATATCCACCTTGATACCTATGCTGATTAATCTACTCAAAATAGTTGAGCAAATTGTCAGGAAGGACAGTAAGGCTATGATGTTGGTGGACTCTACTGCTGGTTCTCGCAAGAGGAACTAAAAGAAGAAGAAGAAGTCCAAAAATCCAGTAGGAGGTGTAGCCAAGGAAAAGGCAAAGAAGACTACGCCAAAGGGAATATACTTCCATTGTAACAAGGAAGGAAATTGGAAGAGGAACTATAAAGCCTATCGAGAGTTACTGAAGTAGAGGAAGGTAATAGATGCCCCATCATCCATTTTATGTATGTTATTTGTCATTGAGGTTAATAATATTTCTAATCATAACATTTTGGTATTAGATATCGAATGTGGTTCACATATATTTGTTGATATGTAGGGTTCACGGCTAAATCAATAGTCCAAGTCACACACTCCCATAATCCATTTTTCTATTAGGAGAGTTCGCTTCAACTACTCAATAATACAATTTTTTGGAGTTGAAGAGAAATATCCATAGGGATAGTAGACCGCTCAAGAAAGGAGAGACAGACCTACGTGTGGGAAATGGAGCAACAGTTGCTGCATTAGCCTTAGAAACCTATGTTTTGTATCTTCCTATTGGGCTAGAGTTAATTTTGGATAATTGCTATTATGTACCTATTGTGACAAAGAACATTGTATCTGTTTCATGTCTCAATAAAATGGGCTTTCATTTAACTTTTTGAGCAGTGGTTGTTCAATTATGTTGAATGAAATGTTGTATGGTAATACTATATTGTGAAATGATATTTACATATTAGATATGTGCAATCTAATTATAAATATCAACGATAATAAAAGTAAAAAAGGGGATAACTTAAAATCATCTTACTTATGGCATAATCGACATGGCCATATAAGTGAGAGACGCATGTTTAAGCTAGACAGGAGTGGTAGCTTAGGGTTATTTGATTATGAATCATATGACACATGTGAATCTTGCTTGTTAGGTAAGATAACTAAATTACCTTTTAAAGGAAAGGGTGTATGAGCGAATGAGTTATTAGACCAAATACATTCTGATGTATGTGGTCCAATATCCATTCATGCCAGAGGTGGTTTTATGTACATTACCTTTATCGATGATTATTTATGATATAGGTATGTGTATCTAATGAGATACAAATCTAAAGCATTTGAAGTATTCAAACAATTCAGACATGAAGTAGAGAAATTGTTTAGTAAAAGTGTCAAGACACTTCGATCAGATTGAGGTGATGAATACTTGAACGAGTAGTTTCTAAGTTATCTCAGGGATAATGGGATTTTATCCTAGTGGACTCCACTTTACACACTACAATATATGGTGTGGCTAAAATGAGAAACCGAATCTTGTTATACATGGTAAGGTTGATAATGGGCTTAACAGATCTACCGAAATCCTTTGGGGTTATGCACTTGAGACTACTATTTATGTGATAAATAGAGTCCCTTTAAAAGGAGTTGATGTTGCTCCATATGAGATATGGACTAATAAGAAACCCTATCTTTCTCGTATAAAAGTTTGGGGTTGTTCAGCTTATGTAAAGCAGATTCAATCAGATAAGCTTGAAGCAAAATTTGATAAATTTCTATTTGTAGGATATCCTAAGGAAACAATTGGATATCAGTCCTACAATGCTTTAAAGCAAAAGGTGTTTTTCTCAAAGCATGTTGTCTTTTAAGAGAAAAGTTTCTTCTAAGAGAAGACAGTGGGAGCGAAATTGAACTTGATGAAGTTCCTGATGCTTAAACAGACGTAGATCAACTGTCTGAACCTGAGATTGTTATTCATGGAGATGAGACAATAGTTAAACCTTCTGACACACAAAATCTTCATACTTTAAGTAGGATACGTAATGTTCCAAAGAGATATGGATTTCTCGTAAGTGAATATAATGACGTATTGCTCATAGAGGATGATGAGCCTACAACCTATGAAGAGGCTTTAAAGAGTTCAGAATATGATAAATGGCTTCAAGTCATGAAGTTCAAAATGGATTCCATGTTTGAAAACCAAGTTTAGACTTTGGTTGATCCAGTCGAAGGGCTAAAACCTATAGGTGGAAGTGGATTTTCAAGAAGAAAATCAACACGGATGGTAATGTGATTACCTATAAAGCAAGGCTAGTCGCTAAAGGTTATTATTAAAGATAAGAAGATGACTATAACGAGACATTTATCCCCGTAGCCATGCTTAAATCCATTAAAGTACTCCTAGCCATTTCTGCTCATTATGATTATGAGATATGGCAAATGGATGTGAAGACGACTTTCCTGAATGGAAACCTAGTCGAGGATATGTATATGATACAACCTGAGGGCTTCATATCCAAGATGGTGAAAAGGTATGCAAGCTTCAGAAATCCATTTATGGATTGAAGCAAGAATCTAGGAGTTGGAACATCCGATTTGATGCGACAATTAAAGAGTTTAGTTTCTTACAAAATCTGGATGAACCTTGTGTGAACAAGAGATTAGTGGGAGTGTTATCATATTCTTTGTGTTATATGTGGATGACATATTACTAATAAGAAATAATGTCTCAAGTTTGCAATCTATCAAAATTTGGTTCTCTCAAAATTTCTCCATGAAAGACCGTAAGGAAGCAAGTTATATGTTGGGAATAAAGATTTATAGAGATAGATCAAGGAAGTTGCTAGGTCTTTCATAGTTTACATACATAGATAAAGTGCTAAACAGGTTTAGTATGGAGCAGTCCAAGAATTGGTTTCTTCCCATAACTCATGGGATAAAACTCTCAAAATCTATATGTCCGAAGACGCAAAATGAAAGGACTTGCATGAGTTTGATCCCGTATGGTTCTATAATAGGATCAATCATGTATGCTATATTATGTACTAGAATCGATATATAGTATGCTCTAAGTGTTATGGATAGATATCAATCAGATCCTGGTGAGTTTCACTGGGTGGCTGTCAAGAATATCCTAAAGTACTTGAGAGAGGCTAAGGATGTATTCTTGGCATATGGAGATGGAGATCTCGTAATAAGCGGGCATACAAATGCCAGTTTTTAATTTGAACAAGATGACTCCAAATCTCAGTCAGCTTATATTTTCACACTGAATGGTGGAGCAGTCAGTTGCAAGAGTTCCAAGTAAGAGACGACTGTAGATTCAACGACCAAATCGGAGTACATTGTAGTTGTAAAGGAGAAAAAAGAAGCTGTTTTGATCAAGAAGTTTGTTATGAAACTTGGAGTGGTTTTGAGCATTGTACACCCGATACTATTGTATTGCAACAACAATGGGGCTATTTCTCAAACCAAGGAACCAAGGTCTCATCAGAGGTCTAAGCACATACTCAGGAGATATCACTTGATCAGAGAGATCATTGATAGAGGTCATGTGAAGATAGAGAGAGTGCCCATAGACCAGAACATCACTGATCCTTTGACTAAGCCACTTCCTTAAACAAGATTTGATTTAAGTGTACTCGTTTATGGTATTAGATACAAAGTCGATTGATTTTAGTGCAAGTGGGAGATTATTAGAGTAATGCTCTAAAGACAATCACTTTTAGCATTTTTATGCAAACTTTATTTTAATTAAGAAAGTGAAAGGAAATTTTCATTAATTTGATATTCATATTTATGAATTGATGTTGATCTTAATTCGAGTTAATGAAGCCCATGTTACAAAACATAGCATGAAGGAAATTATGATGAGATCATGATATTGAGATTCCTATCATATGGAATTGTGTTAGTCATAGGATTAATGAGACATAACATTGTTATTCTAAAAAAACTAGCACATATTATACTCCTTGATTTGATCAAGCAGTGGATCTCATAAACTATAAGCATGAGATGTTTAGAGTTAA
>JANZXP010000006.1:13422075-13442714 GCA_027576715.1 Erythroxylum flavicans
TATATTGATCTAACCGGATCATTAAAGCCCTTATTTGATGATCCTATGATCAAGAACAATTTTAGATTAAACCCTAAAGACTTGACTCTCATTATCATAATCTCCATTATGATGACAAGTACATAAATTTAATCAAGGACTTATCATATTAGGATAAAAAACAAAAACATAATATGACAATATAATCATTTGCCTTATTATTAAACAAAGTTAATAATTACAATGCTTATGTGTTCAATCTATTACATAACGATTAGGTCATGGGCATAATTCCAACATCCAGGAGATTGTCGCTAAAAGCATCTACATTGGCGACGATGCATCCATTGTTTATGAGTGGAATATATGAGATTTGTTTGAATATCATAGTAACTATGTTACAAGAAATGATTATGGCCAAAAACGCTTATAAATCATAGTTAGGCATGTCTCACCATGTTGTAGTTGAATTACTAATAGCTAAATATTTTAGAAACCTAAAAAGATGGTGGGATTACCACCTAAACTAAATTATAAAGATAGGATATACTAAAAGTCATTACTGTAGATGAGGAAGTAGAAACTATATTAGATAATAACAATGAACCCATATAAGATGCAGTTCAAAGCCTAATATTAGCAATCTCTCTTCATTTTATAGGTAGCACTTCTTAAATAAAAAAATAAAATAATGAATTATTATCAAATCTTAGGTCCGAGAAACTTTTATATGTTAAACGATGTAAAGACACTTTTTTAACTCGGATAATACGTAGAACAGACTCCAATGGAAAGAAAAGTTCTTAGCATGACTTCTTTTATTAGGAGAAAAAGTTAGTAACAAAATTAGGGAAAGCTATAATGACCAAATCCCATATAATAAACTAACGTATAAGAATTGATTAGCTATACCCAAAGAAAAGATTTAAAACTTTGTTAAGACATGAAATTGCAAAAATAGTTAAAATATGAAAAATTTAAAATCAAGAAAGAATTAGGTCCTTTTTTTTCAACAATTTGATGTTATTTAATAATAATAATAATAATAATAATAATAATAATAATAATAATAATAAACAACTATAAAACATGTAAAGACTACAATAGAAATAAAAATAAATTCCCTTATAGGAAGCATAAAAAATTACAAATACCTAATTAAACAATGTAAAAGATATCGTAGTATAACCTAAGCCTTTTTATTAACTTCCAAATTTAGGAACATAACATGTTATAGGTGTAGTAAAAAAGGTCATACGACCAATTATTGTAGGATCAATAAGAAATTTCACAACCTATAATTAGAAAAAGTAGATAAAATCTAAGTCCTAAAGGTGATGAACAATTAGAAGAAGAAACTCAAATTAAATTATTATTAAAAGATTAAAAATTTCTATTTGAAGTGATAAATCACATTTAAGATCACCAATTGAAAAAATATTATCTTATAAAACTCAAGCAATCTTAAAACCCTAGTCAAAACCTACCATTTGCCTCCTCATCCTCCTATAATTTAACCAGCATATTATAAAGCTAAATAAACAAAAAACTCATGACTAACGTTGTCTAGTTTATATCGAGAAATCATAATGATAAAATAAGAACCTCAAATTATTAAAACAAGAAAAAAGAGATAGTAAAATAATACAAAATTTTACTTCAACAAATTAACAAAGTATATGAATCAAATGAAGAAACAAATGAAAACCTTGAATTGAATAATAATGAAAAGTTACTTTGAGATTTTTCTTTTATATTAAATCAATTAACCTTTTTAAAAATATTTAATTAAATATTTAATAAAAACAACTCTCGATAAATGCATATTTCAATATTGATGTTATTGCTTTATTTGATATGGGTGTAGACTTAAACTACATAAAAGGGATAATTCATATAAAATTATTTTTAAAAAGGTCAAGAAAGACTGAAACTATGCTAAGAACTCTAATTTAAATATAAATTATAAACTTGATGCCCACATATCTTCAGGGGCGAAGCCACATAGGGACAAGTCCCTGCGCCAGCGGGGGCTTGTCCGTGGCCAAACTCTACAACTGAAATGGGTCTTCGTGAGATGAAATTAAACAGAGTAAAAGAAACAAATAATGAAGAGAAAGAGAGAAACAAAACGGTTTAATAGTGACTGGCAAAGAGTGACCCCCAAACTGCAATCAATAAACAAGGAAGATAACAGAGCTTATATATACAAAGTGAAGAGAAATGGATGAAATGGAAGTGAAAGTACGAGATGGGTCGGTCCAGATTTGGCCAGTGAGCCATGCCTTAGAGTCCCATTCCAGAGTGAGAATTGCATGAAATAGGAGTTGTGAAACTGTGCGATGTGTTTTGGACTCTATTTCTTCGATTGATATTATATATAACCAAAAAACAACCGAAGACAAAGGAATGGAAGCGAGAAGAAGGAGGTTTTATTTAGGGGGTTTGATGTTTCCTACAGTACAGATGGAGGGAATGGTGCGTGATGGCACGTGTATTACTTTTATATGGACATAGATGGAGGAGGAGCTCAAGGGAGAGTGGAGACATTTTCCACACATAGATTTCCTTTTAACAATCACTGTCCTTTTAAATTTAAAATAATTCGTTTTTAAATATACATTTTTAATAATAAAATTATTGCTTCTGTTACTGTTTGAATCAAGAAGATAGTTATGAAATTTAGAGTGGTTCTAAACATAGAAGACCTGATATTGTTGTACTGTAATAAGAATGAGCTATTGCTCAAGTCAAGAAACTAAGGTCCCATCAGAGGTCCAAGCACGTATTCAATAGGTATTACCCGATCAGGGAGATAATTGATAAAGGAGATGTGAAGATAAAGAGAGTTCCCAAATATCAGAACATCGTTGATCCTTTAACTAAGCTACTTCCTCAAATAAAATTTGATTATAGTGTACTCACCTATAATATTAGATACAAAAGCGATTAGTTTTATTATAAGTGAGCGGATATACAGATGTCAGTTTTCAATCCGACCAGAATCACTATAAATCTTAATCAGGTTATGTGCTCACACTGAATCGTATAATTTATTATTTATTATTAGTAATTTATTCAAATATTTCTAAATGTTTTAATAATTTATTATTTATTATTATTAAATTCCTTATGTTGAATTAATGTTGAATTTGCCGGAAGTCTTCGCCGCCAGTCCATCGCTGTCCAATTAGCCCCAGCTCCAGGAAATTCCTGGCTCCGCCACTGCCAGTTAGGTAATACAAGTGTAACCATTTGGTTGATAAGGAGTCTTTGTAAACTAGGATTGTTTAGATTCTCTTTAGCATAAGAATGTTATTAGTGTTCCTAATTGAGGTTTTACCCAATCCCCCTTCCAATTTTGGTAAGCAAAGCTGCATCCACTTAAGTTTGGATTGGGCATGTTTAGAGCTGTCCCCATAAGAGAATGCCTCGTCAACCTTTCAATGGTCTTAATTACATTCAAAGGAAGAAAAACATGTGAGGACTAATAGATCTGTAGGCTATTGACTATAGGGTTTATCAGTTGAGCTATTCGTTCTATAAATAAACTCAATTTGCACTATTTTGAAAGGTTCCTTGACATCTTCTTCAGAAGATGGTGGAACTCGTTGTTATAAAGCCTCCTGAATGAAATAGGGATTCCAAGATAACATAATAGAGGTTTCTTGGCTTTTAAACATCTTAAATAAAGAGAATCAACTAATTAAGTGAGCTGTATTTTCAACAATTATTGACTTTTTTTCTTTTGATAGCTAGCCTAGAGATCTTATGGATATGTTCAATGCTAATAATAGAGCACTAACTGAAAAATGGCATGAACAAAGTTGGAAAGTCTAGTGCTCTGAATGTGTTGAGAATGAAGCTCTAATCTATTGTGTTAAAGGCCTTTTGAAAATCAATTTCAATTATGTTCAATCTCATAATCCTTACTTGATTATTTCCTATTGTAATTTTTGAATAGCTTTTCTGTTAGACAGATGTTATCTCTAATCACTATACCCTTGTTGAAAGCTATTAGTAAGATGTCAATGTAATTAGCTAGTACACTCTTTAGCTTGTCAGCAATCATCTTGGAAATAACTTTATAAATGATGTTGCAACATAAAATGGGTTTAAAACTTTCAAAGTTAGGGGAAATTGATATTCGGGATCAAACAAATAAATTTCTAGTTAATTTCTTTAAGCATCTTATCATGTGTGAAGAATTCAAGCACAGCTCCCACCATCAAAACCTTCAACAGTGGCTATGAATTATGGAAGAATAAAGCATTTAAACTATCTAGTTCAGGAGCTTTTTTATGGTTGAATGCAAATATAATGTTTTTGACATCATTTGCATTAAATGATTTGATAGAAGTTCCTTTTGTTGAGGACTTAGCACTCAAGGAGTTGAAATGAAGATGTACAATATGAACTGGACCTATAATAGAAGTAAAATAATTGTATGCCACCTTCTTTAATTCTCTTTGTGTTTTTGTCAGCTATCCATTGTCTTTCACTAGATTTATGATTTTGTGATTTTATTACATTCTTTTTTTAGAGCACTGAATTATAGAAACAAGCTAAGTTCTTGTCTCCTTCTACGAGCCATTGAATTTTAGATCTCTATTTCAATATTGATTGTTTAATGAAGAGAGCTTGATTGTATTGAAGCAATGCATCCTTTTCCTCTAGATAAAGTTTTGTGTCTGTTGGGTCTGAGTACAACAAAAGCTTGGATAGATTCAAGCTTTTCTCTAGCTTTAATAATGCTCTTCTTAGTGTTCCCATCTTTTTTGTATTGAGGATTTTAAGTTGCTTCTTGAACTATTGTAGTTTTCTCAAGCAGAAAAATATTCTATAACCCTAGACATCTAGATTAAGACTTCTTTTAATTGCGTTTTTTAAACCTTCCACTTGTGTAAGGTAGTTTTCAAGTCTAAATGGAAAATTCCTTTTCTGTTTAACATTCCATTTTTAAACCACAAAAAATAATGGTTTAAGAAATCTTTCCTTATTGTAGGAACTTAGATAACCACTATAAATTGATTAATGCTCTATCTAGTTTTTTCCTTAAATATCAAGATCCCATTGGTTTGTTTCCCTAAGTAAAAAACTTGCCCTCCATTTTCTTATCTATTACTTTCCCTTCATAATTTTTGAAGTCTTCTGAGCAATTCCTTACAGTGGCATTACCCTCAACCTCGAAGGGGTACAGAGCATTATTGAAATCCTTTAGAATCAATCAAGGGGAGTTGATAGACAGTCCCAAGTTCCTGAAGCTTACACTATAGATATGATCTTTGAATTGCATGGTTTGATCTATATATAAAGGTAACTGCCATATTTTATCATGCTTGTTTTAGCCTTATTGAAATATGTAGCATTTAATCCGTGCAAAGTGATTGAATTAGTTCTATCTGGATCATACCCTACTATTATTCTCAATAATAGCGGCATTGATAATTTGTAATAATCTACCATTTCTTACAAAAAACCCTAGATTGTTACATAGACTTTCAATCAATTTAGGGGTCGTTTGGCTCCACTTATGTTTTTCTGTTGTGGCTTTTAGTTTTAGTTTTAGTTTTAGTTTTCTAGTTTTGGTTTTTATTTTTTAATTAAAGAAACAAAAACCTACTTTGTTGAGATTTCTAATATAAAAATTGAAAACAAAAACTTGTTTGGTTGCGATTTGTACAAAAAACTAAAAATAAAAACATGTTTAATTTTATCATCTTATGTTAATTATTTTTAAAATAATATGTTATGTTTTAAAATTAATTAATTCTCATTATGATTAGAAATAAAATATATGTATATTTATATAATTAAAGAAATTTATAAATTAATCATATATAATAAATTCTATAAATTAGTAAGTTACATTAATCACTCACTAAGGAAATTACATTACTTGACGGGCCTAAGACTCCAGTAATAACATCATTGGAGCAGCCCATTTCCTAGTTCAAAAGCTTCACTTTTTTCTTAGGAAAAAAAGTTCCATTCCCATCTCTAAGACTCATCTAAGTTTCTTTCTTTCCATGTTAGAACCAACCAATGATCTAACTCTTTTGTCCCTTACTTTCCAAACATTCTTCTTTCTAAAGACTAACTTATCAAACTTCCATATCTCACAATTTGTAGCAATTATAGTGACTTCACTTCTTGAGTAACCTTTGAGCTCTTTATCACCGTTAAACCTCTCCTTCCTTTCATCATCATCTTCTTCTTCTGCGACCTCCGGGACATCTTAATCACCCACACAATCAACGCTACCTATAGTACTTTTCTCTTCCTTGGTGCCAATATTCGAGTTATTATGAGAATTCAGAGAAGATGTAGTGACAACGAGGACATTCTTGTTTGGTTTAATTTCCTCAGTAGCTGGCATCAAAAGGACATAGAGCTTAAGGTTAGACTATTTTGTGGGAACTTTTTTTTGTAAAGTAGGGATTTTGTTTAGGGTGACCTATGTTAAAAAGGCCAGAGAGAGCACTAATGACGATGTTAAACCATTCTTTGTCTCTACTCTCACTACAAATCTCCTCCGTGGCTTGTCTCAGGCATGTGAATCGGTTATCATCGGATTTGGAGTTGGAATGGGATAGAATAGAATTAACATTATCATCTTCGTTAAGGAAGCGGTCTAGGTCGAGGTCAATGTTGTTAGCTTCTATAAGCCTTTGCTGGAACGGAGGCGGTTTAACCACATTGTACCAAACTTGTTAGTGGAGATCAAACAAAGCATTGGGCAGAGGAGGTGGAGTAAGTGTAGGGCAGCAGACATAAAAGACAGTGAAAAAATGGGGACGAGGAGAAAGAAACCTATTTTAAAAACATACAAAAATGTCTTTTTAACGTTTATCTAAAGTTGTTGCAGTTTTTTTTTATTTTTAAAAACAAGAAATGGCAACAATACTTAACCAAACACATTTTAATGACTTATTTCTTTTTTGATGAAAATCATAACAAAAGCAATAAAAATAGAAACAAGCAAACCCTTAGTCTCCAAAAATCCTACTAAACAAGGTTTCAATTTGTTGAGGAAATCATACAGGGCATTTTGTCTAATAGGGCTATTTATCCCTCTTATGTTCCACAAAAGTATTGATATTATTTGGAAGGAGAGGAGGTTTTCTTCTTTCTACTTCATTTCCTCCTTATAGTTAGTTGGAATTCTGGGGTTACTTTTATGTCTTTGGTTCGGGGGAACAAGATAGATCTAGTGTTTCCACCCCGCCTCCCCCCCTCATTAGTGGTGATTCTCAGTTTGCTCCCTATTGAAGATGTAAGATATCCATTGTTTGACATGTAGTCTTGTCTGTATTAGTTTCCATATCTTCATGGGTCATTAAGTAGAGCTCACCATCCTTAAGGCACCCTAAATGATCATCTCCATTGCCATCCTTAACCTATAATTCCCTCTTATCAAAAGTGATAGAGTCATCACTTTGTAACATCATCTTTATTTTTTCATTTTTATTGATCTAGTTTTTGAGTTCAATTTTATAAGTTCCTTAAAGCTTTTTGTATTGAATATTCTTCTTGTTGGCTTCCAAACCTCACCTTGATTCTTTTCAGGCCCCCAAGAATATGCTATAAAAGATACATCCTCAAATAGGTCATCATTCTTATTAATCCTTATAAAAGGAATTTCATGTAGAAGGTTTGCTAGATATTAATCAACACACATATACTTGTATGATTGATTCTCCTCATGCTAATAAAGGGGCTTTTCCACATAACTTGCTAGGTAGCTTAGGCCTTCTATAGGCCAATATTTTATGGGAACCTTATAATTGTTAAGCTAAATAGGAACTTATTGGAGTTTGGGATCTTAAGGCCGAATCCTTGGCTTCCATTTTTGTAGAAATATGGGTTTGGCATTGAAGTGCCAAAGACCTATTTCCATAATTTTTATGCTTGTGAGGGGGAAATGAACCTAAGAAAAGAAAGATCCTCCTCATTTAGGAGGAATTATGGAAGAACAAGCTTATTCTAGTGACTTTTAGCTTATTTGCTTATTGCTAGAAATGATGGTCTCTTACTTTGCAAAAATCTAATCAAAGTGGCATTCCATTTAGCTATAACATCCTTTAGGATTGAGACAGATGGATGACAATGGTTTTACCCTCTAGAAGGAGGACAAAAATCAAGATTAGAAGTTGGAGTGATGTTATTGAGGACTTGTGACCAAGTTTTTTTGGCAATGCTATTGATGGAGGTTTGAGAAGGAGCAGAAATAACTTGGTTTTTAGGGGGATTGGAAGGGGGGTAAAGAACTTGGCTATTCAGAAGAATTGGTGGGAGTAGGTGAATTAACTTAAGAAGGAAAGGCTTTAGGCTGACCAGAATAGTTGTTGAGAGTGTGACTAGCAGATGATAAAGTAGGGAAGAGTATAAGGACAAGGGTGGGAGATTTGAGTGTGGGAAAAGTTTCTAAAGGTGGTTCAGAGTTCAACATTGCTAAAAATGGAGAAAACTAAAAAGTAGGGGGGAGAAAGAGAGGAGAGAAAAAAGTGAAAAAGCACAGGCTAGGAGTAGGAAGGAGCTGAGACCACTTGTGTGAGGAACAAAGATGGAAATAGATAAAGGGAGCAAATCGAAGAGATTATTAAGTGTAGGAAGAAGGGGAGTCGGAGCCACTAGTGGTAGTAGAAGCCAAGTAAGGAACAAGTTAGAGGATAGTGGTGGAGAAATGAACCTGATGGTAGGAGTTTCTTACTAATCCAAAAAGAATAATAATTTTGCTTTTGTTATAATATTAGTTATACAATATATCTCAACTTTATAACTATTGATTCATCTATTGCACATTGTTAAAATTTTAATCTTTTATGTGTTTTGTATTTTCATATTCTAACAGGCATTTAAGGCGGGATTTGCAGTTTTACATGAAACAGATACCTTGCATAGTTGCTTCAGTTCAAGATAACTTAGCTGTGGAACTTGTCAGAGCTCATACCATTGACAAGATCGATGTCTCAGAACATAAGTTGTTTTATTTTATGTCCAGACCCGTTCTGCCACAGAATTCTCAATATGCTGAAAGTAATGAGCAATCTATAATATCTTGTAAAAGCTACTCATTGTCTTTTGGCTCAACTGAGTTCTCAAATGTGCTCAAAGAAGATATGTTGCCTTCATCTTCTAGTAGTAGATCCGAGGAAAACATTTTTCCTTTGGATTTTGGGATTTCTGAAAAACAAGAGAGAACAGGTTAGCAAGTTTTCTCTTATCTTAATTCTTCTTTGTTTATGCTTTGTGCATTAAAGTGTTTTGTTTTCTTTTGCTAGCCTTTATATGTATGTATACATATCTTTAGGATATTATATTTTATTTCATAAAGTAGGAATTATAGTGTACTTCTATAAGAAACTTTTAAGTTAAGATTTTCAGTTATAGATTCTTTAATAGTGGTGCAAAGTTCATATTATTATGATTTCAGTGCATCGTCCAAATTTTTGATACTAGTGTCTATTCACTTATTCCTTCGTTCTTATTTGCTTATGTGGGTGATTCATTCTTTCCATTGGACCAAAACCTTTTAAAACTTAACAAAATTCCAGTAAATTACACCTTTTGCAAATAGCGTTACTTTAGTGATAAGGTAATGTAGGACAAATAAAAGATGTATTAACTAATACCTAAAACTCACAAAATTAGGAAGCATAGATGATGTTAGACTATTGGAATATCAAGTTTGGGTTTGTATTTCAGCTAACAGTGCTAAAATTTCATATTTGATATAGTTGGTCTTTAAGGTTTGTTTGCTGGAAATTTAAGGCTAGGATTTTAGGGTTTTACTTGCTAAAACGTTAGGTTATAATTGTTGAAATTTAGTGAGGAACACAAATAATGGGGGTAGGAAACTAGGAATCATTCATAGGGTCTAAGAATAACTCTTATAAGAAAGAAATACACCCTCTAGTTGAAAACTCAAGTTTGTAAAAAGGTTCAGGATATCTTGTTATTGAAGGGTAGAGTACATATATTTATAAAGAAGTCCTTGGAACCCTTATTCTAGTAGGAAAAGGTTACTAGCAAATTTAAATCCTATTCTAATAAAAATTCTACAAGCTTAAGTAATAAATGAATATGATAACATATCTGAATTAGAATAACTTAGTTTTCTTATTGCTACTTGCTATCTAATAAGGAATTCTAACATAATCTACAGTTTAGCCTTTGTTGTCTTTGCTATTAACTGAATTCTCATCTTTCATCCCACCAAATTAAGGCCTGTGGTTGACTAATTTTCCCTTTTTTGTTTCTTCTATAGTCCTTAAGCTTTTGTACATTGTAAGGGCTACTTTCTTCTCCTTTTAGAGTAATAAAGGCTAAATTGTTTAGAGTTGAATAAATTACTAAGCTTTAGTATGTTGTTTGACCTTACTAAATTAGGTTTTAGTAAGTCTCCCTTATCACCTTCCGATGATAAAATTTTGCAATGAGATTCCAACATGTGATGGATGCCTATATCATCTTATAAGCCTATGTTTATGGAAGTCTTTATCTAGTAGGAATTATGTAAGATACAAGTCTCATGCATGGTTTTAATGATTCATATCCCACATAATCAAATTATTTAGCTCAATATGTATGCAATCAATGTTCTTGTGTATTTTTAAAGACAATGCCATAACACTTGAGGTTAAATACTATTTTACAGGTAACAAATGAGTGTTTGGCTAAATCTATGACTTTATTAGCTTAATTCGTTAGACACTTGGCTATTGCCTTCTCTTGGGAACTAAACTCAGGGCTCTAGCTTCTATTACTCTATAATCATGCTTTGATTTTTGGTTTACCCAACTTTTTCCAACTTCATTTTGTTTTTGGTACCAATTTCATCTAGTTTCTCGTTTCCCTCCTTCCTCTCATTTTTTCTACCTCTAATTTCTTCTTCTAGGAATTCATTTTGTCCTCTAATGTCCCCATCTTTTTGTTTTCCTTTTCTTGCATAATGTCAAACTCCGAACTTCTAACTTTTGAGGAATTTTCACCTTTACTAGACCCTTAAAGCTCTTCATGTTACTCAAACCTTAGCTCAGGAAGTTTGTACCTCTACCTTGAGATCCCAAACCAATGCCCTCAATAGGAAGAATTGGAGACAAGTTCTAGGTGATACTTCATAATCACTAAAGTTTCACTATTGGCCTCCCAATTCTTCAGATGGGAGAACATTAGTGTCTCTTAACGTAGACATCTTGAAAAAATTGCAACAAAGCAGGCAGCAATCGTGTTAGGATTTTTCATGGATAAAAGACCCCCATTCCATGCCTTAAAATGCTCAAGCAAATTACTAATGGAAGCAACATGGTCTAAAAAGGTTTTACTCAATGATGAAACTTATTCCACTTTCAAGTTTAACTCTCCTAATCAAGCTCAAAAGATTCTTGAATTTGGCCCCTGACACTACAACTTCAAACCTCTTTTGACAAACTTGGAAACCTAGCATCAAGCTCTATAATCTTAAGCAAAAATGGATCCTCCTTTGGTTGCAACATCCCTCTAGAACATTAGACCATGAAGGGCCTGAGTCATTTGACAAGTTTAATTAACAAACCTTTGTGTTTAGATGAATCAACTAACAATATAAGGACAGTGAGCTACGCTATAGTGTGTGTGCTCATTGATATGAACCAAAATCTACCAGAGACTATCCCTCTATAAAGACTAGATGAAGAAGACAACCCATTTGATAATGTTGTATTGATCACATATATGGAGACATAATGTGGTTCTACAAAAGCAAGCATAGAAACCAACTGGAAAAACTTTCCATACCGAAGAATACAAGGAGCTTATGCAGCTAGAATCTAATTAAGAAGTTGGTAGCAAAGACAATGAGGTGCCTGAGAAAACTACAAAGGAAAGAGATTAGAGATTGTGTGATACTCTTCAAACCTAAGGAGGGAACTTTAATAAATAGTAAACTATTCCAAATTCTAGGATCTCAATCAATTACACAATTATGAGGAACAAACTTTAGAAAAGAGAGATGCTTAGAAAATCAAAATTCAGAAAAAGCATTGTAAGGGTAGATAAGAATGCTTTTTAGAAGGATGACAATAGTGGAATTCATTCTATAGTTGAAGAATAAGAAGATAATGCATTAAACACCCCATTTTCTCATTTGAATACGACAATAAGAGTGGTAAAACCAAAAGGGAACTCCTAAAGAGTCACTAAGAAGGAATTCTAAGAGGAAGCATAAAACTTCAACTCTCTCCTCCAAATGACAATCCTAGCCTAGAATATTAAGAGGCTTAGTAGCCATAATAAATAACAAATGCTTGTTGATTACATTCAGGTTACTAACCCATTTCTGATAGTTCTTTTTGAATAATTATAAGAGTCTGAGACTCTTAAAGAAGCACTGGACCATCGTCAGCAACCACCACTATCATCATAACAGAAGACAAGTGGCGGCTTATGAACCAAGTAAATTAGAGGTAACACAATCATCTATTGAAGATCAACTGATTCACTTTTATATACACTTGCAAGCATGCTTATTAGAGAATTCTTTTGTGAAAAGAATTGAGAGATATTAGAGCCACTATGAATAAGTCTTGGTTGGTTCTTGATGACTTTAGTGGCATGATTCACTTTATTAAGGCTGGAGGAATTGCTAGGCTAAGAAGCCACACAGATGATTTTCACAAGTGTGCTAGCTACTTGTAAGTTAATGACTTAAAAATGGAACGTCATTTTTACACTTGAAATAACAAGCTGAAAAGGAGTTGGTTTTTAAGGAAAAAACTAGATAGCACTTTGGTAAATACTTAATAGTTGACTAATTTTTCAAAGAGCAAAGCTAGGGTTAACAATTCTCTTCCATCATGCCTCGCCTTAATCTTGGTGTAGAACATCTTCAGCTTTGAAAGAAGGAACTTTTCATTTACATTTAACAACTTTTTGGTTGATGTGGATGGATTTGAAGAAGCTCTAATCAAAGGGCTTAATCTTAGCATTCAATTTCACAAGCTCTATATATGTAAGAGGAAGCTGCAATAGGTGAAAAATGAGCTTAAAAGTATCAATGAGATGAGGTTTAATAACACTTAGTTGGCTGTGAAAGATGTAAAGGAGAAGCTGGAGAAAATTCAAAGTTCCCTCTATGTTACCCTTAAAGATATGGCTTTTTAAGAAGAGGAAAAATCAGTTCTACTTCAATACAACCAAGCAGATAAGTTCAATCTTTCACTTATAAAGATCAGGAATACTTTGGCTGAAGGAGGGGGACAAAAAGTTGTTTTTCCATAAATTTATTTTATCAGAAAGGAACACAAATATAATTGATTCCTTAAGGGATAAAAATGGTAGTTTGCTAACTTCCAAAGATGACATTCATTAGGAGGCTTACACCTTTTGAAATCTATTATAAAGGAGTAGATTCCTACTCAAGTAGTTGAACTATTAATATGACTTTTCAATCCAAACGATGTGGAAGCAGCTATGTTTGTATTAAACCCCAATAAAGCAGCAGGACCAGATGTTCTCAATGGCTATTTTTGCCATAAAATTTGATCAAGCACAAAGACACTAGTGACTTATGTAGTGTTAGAATTCTTCAACAAAGGATGAATGTTAAGAGAGATGAAAAAGATTTTCATATGTTTGATTCCCAAGGTATAAGCCCCTAATTTTATGAGGGACTTTAGATTAATGTCTTGTTATAATATCATCTATAAGGTTATTTGAAAACTAATTGCAAACAAATTAAAATATGTTCTTTATCAATTGGCTAATCCTTCTCAAGGGGCATTTATACATGGTAAGTTAATAGGGGATAACATATTGTTGCTTTAAGAATTGGACACTACAATAGGAAGCATTCAAGCAAGAATTTTCTAACTAAGATTGAATGCTATATGACCTTTGATGGACTAGATTGGAGCTTTATACTAAACACCATGTATGCCTTTTGTTTTCCATTTAAATTCATCGATTGGATTGCTCAATGTATCACTATCATTTCATTTGACATACTAGTCAATAGAGAGCTCACCAAACTTATAAAAGGATTCCTAGAGGTTTAAGGCAAGGGGAGCCTTTTTTGCCTTATTTATTCACCTTAAGCGTGGAAGTTCTAATTAGGCTCATAAAGCAGGTGACTAGCTAGGAAAAGAGCTTTAAATTTCACTTCAAAGGCAAGAGCTTGTGAATAACAAGTTTATCACTTGCAAATGATTTAATTCTATTCTCCAAGGTTGATGCTAATTCAATTAATGCTCTTATGATAGCTCTAAACACCTTCAAAGTTCTTTCAATCCTCTCTATCAATGAAGAAAAAAACCCTAGTTGTTCATTTCTTCTATGGTAGATGACATTGCCAATTTGTTAGCATGCATAACAAGATTGAAAGCTTCTAAATGCCCTCTCACCTACCCTAGAATCCCAATTTCTTCTAAGAGACCAATATACACAAAATTTCAAACCACTCATTGAAAAAATCAATTCAAGAATTACATTTTGGTCTTTATCAATAGTAAGGAGAATCATAGTCAATGCTAAATAGTTTACATGTGTCTTAGTCCTCTCATTTATGGTTTCCCAAGAGTATTAGCAAGAAAGTTAAACAAGTAAGGAGATTTATCTGTTCAGGCAATTCCTAAAATTCATTAGCTAAGGTCATATGGAGTGGTCTATATTGGTCTAAGGATGAGAGAGGACTATACCTATAAAAATCACTAAATAGGTGCAAATGATTTAGAGAATTCAAATGATTCTATATGGTAAAGTTTCCTTGTGAGTCAAATGGATAAATCCATAATATATAAGGGAACAAGAATTTTTATTGTTTAAGATAAAAATACAATTTATTATGGACATTTGTCCATGCACTCAAGCTGAAAGAGAGGATCAGGCTAGAGATCATTCACAAGGTTGGTAATGGAACCTCTACATCTATGTATTTGACAATTGGTCCACTGTAGGGCCATTAACTAAAGTTAGTGAGCTCTCCTCTCTTTAAAGGGTAATTGTTGACTATGATATGGTTAAAGAGGCTTTATAAACAAGCATGTTGTTGATCTCCAGCTCCTTGCACTCTCTCAACGTGAATTATCAACTCTTTTAAAGTCTAAAGGATTATATTCATATTGTGGCTAGCAGTTAAAGGAAGGCTAACCAAATTAGATAGAGTGAAAAGATTTATGAATTTATTTGACATATGTGTTCTGTAACTAGGAGCTAGAAACCACCAAAAGAATCTCTTCTTTGAATGCAAGTTCTCTTCTAAAATTTGGGTGCAATTATAAGAATGTTGAATAGGTCTATTCTTACAATAAATTGGCAGACATACATTAACTGGTTTTGTTTGAATCAGAAGAGGAAAGAGGGGGATTGGATTGTTTTCAAACTAGCACTATGTGGCATAATATATGGCCTTTGGATGGAGAGGAATTTAAGGATCTTCCAATAGGCTTTTGTACAGGAACAAACCCTCCTTAATACAATTATTCAATTTATCATAGAGTAGATAATCACCGACTAGTTATACCAGAGTTATAATCGGACCCTAATAAACAATTAGGGATTACCCTAAAGGAGCTATGCTCACAGAGGAAACACTACACCTTGATGGTCCTTAGAATGTTTAAGGAATTTGTTGGGCTCTGACCTTATTCAAGAATGTTTAAGGAATTTGTTGGGCTCTGACCTTATTCACCTGACATGAAGTTCAAAATGAAGTTCAATCCCATACTCATAACGAGTCAATGATGATCCTAAAGATGCGATATATGGTGTTTGGTCATTAGCAATACGTTGACTTTCATAGTTTCTATTGTGTCTCCTTGATGGTTAGATTATCATGGAAGCTTATAGTTGTAGATCATTTTGTACTTAAATTCTATTGATTCAATAAAGTCTTTACTTTCTAAAAAAAAATGATGGTACTAATTATGTCATGTGGAAAAAGTGTTGCCTAATGGTGAAATTGATACATTTAGGATTTCATAATTGTATACTTCTAATCATTTTGATCATAAATCATTATCTTGATGGAGAAGAAAAATTAGAGGAATTGAAGATTTTCATTTTGTTTTGTTCTTATTTGTTTAGGATTTAATGTCTTTTAAGGAATAACAAAATCCTTATTAGAGTAAGATTCAATTTTATTTGAGTATTTTAAGTTTGTCCTTATGTAAGTAGGATTAGGATTAGGATCAACAGGACAAAATCTACATATAAGATTGAATCTTTCAATTATGAGGTAAAGGAAAGAATTTTCAGTTTATGAACTTCAAAGTGAAAATTCAATACTTTCTGATCTAAGGGTGATTCTTAAATTCTAAATGTGATTTCTAGACATTTGGTGTAATGCCTAGTTCTTTACAAACCTAAATGTGATTTTTAGGAGGTGCTAGTGTGATGCTAGCAAATCTTTGTCCAACCTGTTTTTAAGTTTATTAATATTGGTAAAGAGATATTGAAATCAATTATATCTTTCGTAGATATTACATTTTAGAATACAATAATTATTCCTATTTTCAAATTTCAGTTTGCACGAAAACTATCCTCCATCTGTCGTAAATCATATCTACGGAGAAAATTTCTAAGACAGCTATAGTGAAGCATGCTTTCCAAAACTTAGTATTAATACTGAATGGGAAATGATTAGTTACACTTCTTAGATCAGAGCAGAAATCAGATGAGAAGTGCAGCAATGATGAAAATATAATATTTGAATTGAACTGAAAGCCAAAATAGAACTAGGAAACTTGTTGTCTGTTTTGAATTGTTTGTACTGACTTTACTAACAATTTCTGTGTGCTTTTGCCAGAAAGTTAATAATGTAGCTATGCTGGAAAATGATGTGATGTCTTGGTCATTAATCGTATGAGCCTGGCATCAAAGGCCTATGCAGTGAGCTGGAAAACTATATTGTCTGATTGCTTGCTCGATTGTGCTCTCAGATAACTATGTAGTTCCCTCAAGATAAAGATGTGCTTGTAAATTGGTTACCATTTGTAGTGACATGTAGTGTATTATACATTCCAGGTTCTAGCAAACAAATGGAGAATACATACCCTTCTAAGTATCAGACCATTGTGAAACATCAAAAAAGTGGCTCCCAATTTAGATCCTCGAAAGCACCAATTCTCTGTTCTGTTTGTGGGACGAGGACTGAATTGTATGTTGATAAAATGCGATTCACATTTGCTGAGATTCAGCAGGCAACAGATGATTTTTCAAAAGATAACTTATTAGGGGAAGGTGGATATGGTCGTGTTTATAAAGGTAAGCTAAGAGATGGACAACTGATTGCAGCAAAAGTTCACAAAGAAGCAAGCACACAAGGATTTACGGAGTTTCAATCTGAGGTTTATGTCTTAAGTTTTGCCCGCCACAAGAATATTGTTATGCTTTTGGGTTTTTGTTGCAAGGAGAAAATTAACATTCTAGTTTATGAGTATATTTGCAACAAATCTCTTTATTGGCATCTATTTGGTAAGGATCTTCTAACAATAACGATCATCCATGTAACCTTTACTAATTCTGGACCACGACTACAATCATGAGCTTAACTGGTATACATTTCATTATGTAGACAAGACAGCAAATACTCTTGGGTGGCGTCAAAGATTTGCTATCGCCATTGCAACTGCAAAAGGGCTGCGTTTCCTGCACGAAGAATGCCGTGGTGGACCTATAATACATCGGGACTTGCGACCAAGCAACATACTGCTAACACATGAGTTTATTCCAATGGTCAACTTCTCTGCCTCTTTGTGTTTTATACGCTTACATTAATGGTCTTCTTTTATTTGTTACTTGTAGATAGACCATGTACACAGATAGGAATTCACTTTGTAGAATATGCATATTCAGTTATATTAGTCATTTATATTGTGGTAGGAAATAAAATTTAACCAACAATTCTCATTTGTATTGTGATTATTGATCTTCTTAGTCTTTTCCAAGCTGAGCCGGTTAAGATCAAACAACTGAATGCATAATTACTGTATTTCTTAACAAGCCATATAGTTTTCACAAAAATTGAAAATTCCTTTCTCTAAAAGTTTATATCCACTAATTACACTAAAAAAGCACTGTTTATTAGTTTTCTTTAAATAACAATACTAAAGAATGCCTATGAAACTATGTCTCTGTCATCACTCAAGAAACAATGACAGGTTTCTTTTGCATCATGTTACAATACCAAGAGACCAGATAATCATGATAAAATGCAATAACTAAAAGGTCGAACTTAATATCTGTTTGTTTTTATATGTTTTACCTGGGGTGTGGTAGTTATAACTAAGACTATCTCAGTTCATGGAATGATTTATCCACATACAGCTTGGCGATTTTGGCCTTGCAAGATGGAAGAATGGGGATGATCCTGTTCAGACTAGGGTACTTGGCACATTTGGGTAAGCACTATAGAGGCTTCTCAGTTTCTAACATTGAATGGTGGAGTATTGAAATACAATTGTTGAAGCTTAGTTGGCAGCCAAGCAAATTCAAGTTGTCTTCTGGATGATGTAGGTACCTAGCTCCAGAGTATGCAGAGAATGGTGTTGTTTCTGTAAAGACAGATATCTATGCATTTGGCATTGTTCTTCTGCAGCTAATATCAGGACGTAAGGTCTTTGATGAGAAAAGAGTGGAAGGACAACAATCCCTACACCAATGGGTACGGTGTTGCTATTTCACTTTCTCAATTTGCATAACAATATTTTGTAATGGGACACTAATCATTTCTTTGTTATTGCTCATATCTATGCTTTCCTATTATGAATCTTAGGCAGAACCACTACTTGATGGGCTTGCTCTGCATGAACTTATAGATTCTCGCCTTGGAAAATCATATGAAAGAAATGAGCTGTATCTCATGGCTAAAGCAACTTCCTTGTGTATGCAAAGAGACCCCGGAGTGCGGCCATCAATTGGAGAGGTACTTGCATTTCTCCATATATGTTTACTACAAGCATCTTCAGTTGGGAATTGTTAATTAACTAATACATTTTAAACAAGATTAAGAAAATATTGTTTGCTCCTTAATAGTGACTGATTTGTCCACCTACGGAGCCTGTGAAATGCTAGTTCTTACTGGCACTTGTTTAAGCAACTGTTTTTTTCTTTACATCAATACGCAAATGCAGGCTTTTATATAGTGCTGAAGACGATCTTTAGAAACTTGCAGTATACTTTTCCATTGGCTATAGTTTGAACCTTTCTATCTTTTACCTTCAATGTTTTCTTTTCTTTTCGGATTTTGATGAATGATTGCTTACAACAGGTTTTGCGCCTTCTCGAAGAAGACGATGAATGTGTAAAACATATGAAGCAGCGGTTTGCACCCTAAAATAAGAAGCATTGAGACACAAGATAAAATATATTCCTATGTGAAATTGTTAGTAAACAAATGGCCCTTTGATGTTACTATATTCTATGACCTCTGCCAAAAAAATCTCATATTAAAAATTCTAATAAATTTCCCTAGACGTGAGTATCTTATATTGACTAAATATGAAAATGTTAAAGAGTTTATAAGTGATAAGGGTCAACTATCCAAATGACTAGTTCTAATCATTTTGACAATAGTTGACCCAAGCCCAATTCTTGTTAATAGACTCTACACTCTACTTATATTAAAAATTCTAATATGATATCAGAGAAGGTTTGCACCGGATTATTAATTTCTAAGTTTTCCGTTTGAATGTTCAGCCCACTTACATTTGAGAGGGAGTGTTAAAATATCTAATATTAATTAAATATGAAAATATTAAAGGATTTGTAAATAGTAAGGGTCAACTATCCAAATGACTAATTCTAATTGTTTTGGGAATGGTTAACTCAAACTTAATTCTTATTAATAGGCCCTACATTCAATCTTATTAAAAATTCTAATAGATTAGTTTAATGTTATAATTCGTGAGTTCGGAATGTTTCTCATATGCCTTCTGGGTTGGCCTTTGTTTTACTAGTCAAATTTGCTTTTCTGGTTATGCTTTTGAATAGGGCTTTACGAAGTCAACCAAGGAAGAGCATAAATGGAGCTTCAGAATCACGACTACATCCAAATGCCATCATTTACGTTTTGATGAAAGCATTCGCTTGTGTTAAGTTCTTGGCTTAAGTACTAAATCCCTTTTTCTTGTATAGAATATCTGCCTCACAGAGTCCATTCCGTTAAGATGGATGGTGTACAATCATGAAGTCTTTCACCCATTTTTTATTTGTTCATTTTTGCTTCAGAGCTGGTACAATGTTTTAACCTTGGAGTGCTTAGATCTTTGTGAATACAAACCCTAAAAACGTGAATTACTCTTTCATAGTCAGCACATATATTTCATGCTCCCATGCCCTTTCTCATCATACAACTTCAGTACGGTGCCCAGATCCTATTCTTCAGGATTTACAGTTGATCAGAAACCTGAAATGTTTTATATTGCGTGAATGGGTAAGGAAAATTTTGACAATTTGTTAAGTCACTTAAATTGCATTTATTTTAGATTTAATTTTGGTTGATGTGTTGAAATTAGTATCCGGAATTGATGGAATTGCTTTATAATTGATTACAGATAGTTTTCAACACTCTAAGGATGAAATAAGATCAAAAAGATGCAAAAGAAAGAAAGAAATCCGAAATCCCCAATTTGACAGAAATTCAAAGACTAAGCGTGGGCACGCCTAAGGATGGAATCTGGAGT
>JANZXP010000006.1:13468953-13480690 GCA_027576715.1 Erythroxylum flavicans
CAAAAAAGCTCGTATTTGTAACGAAATAATAGTTAGTCACAAAAAAATTGTCACTAAATGTCTTAACTCTTGTAGTGCCTTTTCATAACGGAGGCTTTAATATTATGATAAATTGGTGAGATAGAGAGAACAATGAAAGAAAGAACTTTGTATTTTCGTACGTATTCAAGTTGGGTAATTCTAAAGAAGGAAATAATCTTTGATATTATGCTAGTTATATACATGATTTGGGTGCTAATTCTATGCTAGTGAGCTATTAATTGACAGTTGTGGTTAACTTGAAGATACATTAACGTTCTCCAAATTAATTCTTTAAATTTAAAATATTATAATTTGCATATTATTATCTAAAATATTGTCATAAAATCTATATTCCTACTACATAATCATTAAAAAGACTAATATATAATTTTAAATATAATATTATGAATGTTGAATGTTGAATGTTGAATGTTGATATAGAACGTGACCATATTGGGAATGAGAGTTGATTCAATGCAATTTTATCTTTAAAATAGAATATCAAATAAGCAAAGATGTAGTAATTAGGTGTAGCAGGGGATTAAGCTCAATTAATACAATTGCGTACTATATTACAAGAGAACAGAGGGGTTCATCGTTAAATGCAACAAATAAAATGTGGTGTTAGTCGTTAAGACGCGGAATCACAGAGAAATATACATAGCTTGAGGAAAAAAGCAAAATTTTTCAAACATCACGCATTGAGAGTGAGGATAAGGACGACGATTTCTGAAGAGGAAGCCATCAACTATAGGAAGCGTTAATCTTCTCGATAATGTATAGCTGAGGCATCATTTGCTTTTGTACACAATTTCTTCATCGTCCACATCAAATGCCGGATTGCAGAGGCATCTAAAGAGCCTGCCAATACCCTGCATGTCAAATAACGAATTAATCAAAAGCCGAAATAAAAAATAATAGCTATAACTTTGCGACCTTTTGCCCGAAGTTTTAACTATAAGTCTCCTGGTACAGGAGTTTTTGGCACTTGGAATATTCATTTTGTGGGGAATAATCGCTACTAACAGATAGAACTGATAATTGATGTCCAAAAAAAGGAACATATTCTGGAGCTCTAAAGTTGAACTAATAACGGTTTAAACATGCCTGAGTAAGCAGAGGCGTACGATATGATATTGCTCTTGGCGAATCATCCTCGCTGCTACTATCAGAACTGCTTTCATCATCATCAATTTCAGAAACATTCTTTCCTTTTGATGTTCCTCCATTTCTTGTTTTTTTTTCTTGCTGAGAAGAATCCAAGTGAAATCTGAAATCAGGACCTCTTTTTTGGGTCTCACTTTTCCTGCTTCAACTCATTATTATATTTTCTTTCTATGACACATAAAGTTCATAGCTTTGCAGCTTCCAATGTTTCACTATTTTACGTTGGAAATGAAAAAATTGACCAATGATTAATACAAATATGTGAATGACACTGACTAGAAAGTTAATAACATTAATAAAACATGTCTCACCTGAAATATTTTGCCTAGAACTTTCAGAGCCAGTGCACGAGCTTTGAGTTCCTCCCTTTTAGCATTGTTTTCTCTCAGAACCTGCATAGATTAGGGGCAACTGAAGTCATAAGGATCACTAACAGTGTTAAAAAATTATTTCTTCAAGATCGTGGGGGAGACATACAAATGGAGAAAGAATAAACTCTAAACTACCAAAGTAGTTATGACTGTATGTGCTTGAAATGTTTGGAGTCCAAATTATCCCAGAAAAATAATCCAAGGTTTTAGACTATGTCCAATTAATAAAGTTAATGTTGTTTGGCTTTTTGATCAAGATTATACAATCCTCAACTACTTCACAACTTGATCATTGACAAGTTGATATTTTAGGCAAGGGTATAGTATGGATAACCTTTATCTATGTCTCTAATTTTGTATTCCAAAAATCTATTTTGTGAAATGATTTGTTGGGGTTGAAGAATAACATTAAAGAAACCTAGCTATTATTGGGTGACTTCAACATTACACTTGTGTCCTCGGAATCCAAAGACTCAAGATCCTCTAGTCAACTCAATCTTATCCAGAAGGGAAGCAAATAGAATCAACTCCCTTAAATTGCACAATGGTGAAGAAATTTTCCAGCAAAAAAACCTTTTAAAGGAAGCTGAGAGATATTTTAAGAGTTTTATGGCTCTACTCGATCGTAAGTAAATTCTATCTCTCTTTGCTCCTTTATTCGTAATAAGTTATCCTACCAATAAGCATCAAACTTCATTGAACTAGTAGAAGAGAAGGAAATAGAGGAGGTTGCATTTCAAATGCACCCTAATAAATCTCCTTGACCTGATGGATTTAATAGTTTTTAATAAATCTCCTGGACCTGATGGATTCAATAGTTTTTTCTTTCAAAAAACATGGCAGGAAACTAGTCCTATAATTAAAAGAGCTATTCTAGAATTCTTCTCTAGGGGAGTTCTTCTGAGGGAGACCAATAAAACCCATATTTGTTTGATCCCCAAATCCAATTGTGTTGCTTCATTGGATGGCTACAAGCCTATTGTGTGTATTAATTTCCTTTATAAGGTTATTTCAAAGATCTTAGCAAACAAGATGAAATTAGTATTGGAATCGTTGGTCTCTGATAATCAAAGTGCTTTTTTAAATGGTACAAGAATTGGGGATAACATTTCTATAGTCCAAGAGCTACCAAAAAACGAACAACCCTCTAAATTATATCATTAAAGTTGATTTTAAGAAAGCCTTTGATCATATGGAATGGGATTTTATCCTTAAGACTTTACAGCTATTAGGTTTTCCTAGTGAGCTTGTCAGATGGGTAAAGGCTTGTATCATCCTATGTACTCTATCCTTATTAATGGTACACTTTCTGATATCTTTAAGAGTTCAAGAGGTTTGAGGCAAGGAGATCCAATCTCCTCTTATCTATTCATCATATGTATGGAAGTTCCAAGTCAGTTGATCCAACATAAGGTAGGCAAAAGCAAAGACTTCAGATTTCATAGTAAATAGAAGAGAGTAGGGCTAATCAATTTATGTTTTATGGATGACTTGCTGTTTTTTTCTAAGGCTCAAAGGAAGTTTATTGAATTACTCATGTCAACACTGTTTATGTTTAAAGATCTTTCAAGTCTGGAGATCAATCTTACTAAGAGCCAGTACATCCTAGTTGCTAGTGCTACTATGATGGAAAACAATATCTCTGAAATTACAGGAATGAAGAGGAAACCTGCTCCTTTGACTTATATGGGACTTCCTATTACTACGAAAAGAATACGATTTACTGAATGTTTTCCATTACTAGAAAAACACATAGAATATTAGGTATGTGGTCTAACAAGGTCCTCTATTTTGGTGGAAGGCTTCAACTCATCAATCGATCCTGAACTCTTTTCATGTTTACTGGTCCTTAAACATTTCATTAGCTAAAGGTGTCATCAAAACCATTAAGAAGCTTTCCAAAAGATTTCTTTGGGGAAATTTAAATCCGGATAGCCACTTTGCCAAGGTTAAATGGTCTGAAGTTTGTAAAAGGAAAGAAAAAAGGGGATTAGGATTGATTCCTATTACCTCATTTAATAATTCAGCTTTGATAAAAAATCTATGGAATGTTCTATTGGAAAAGAAGTCTTTATAGATATGATGGTTTCATAGCTATATCCTGAAAGGAACTAACGTTTGGGCTATGCCAATAAAACCTTCCTTCTTTTGACCCTTGATACAACTGTTGAAGCTAAGACCTATCCTAGAACCTCTGGTGTATTGTAGGGTGAGAAATGAAGAAAAGGCCTATTTATGGTTTGATAATTGGATTGGTAAGGGCCCTCTAATTAGATATCCTCAAGCTCTTCAGATATGGAGTGGATTTCCTATCAACACAAACATTAACTCTACCTTGTTAAGCAGACAATGGAACATTCCATCGGAATTGCAGTATCTTACTCCAAACTAGCAACCAGATCTAGAGAAGGAGGACATATTCCAATGTCTCAACATGCTTCCGAACATCTCTAACATTGCTAGATTTAGAAATTGGCAAAATCATAACAACCATAGGCAAATTTGGTCCCCTGTCATCTAGCATAAGTCTCTCAAGCTTAGTCACTCTATCCTTATGTGGCTCATTGTGCTTAATAAGTTAAGCACAATGGGCATAATGCATTTTATTACTTATGATGCTAACTGTGTACTATGTGAGAGGGAGGAGGAATTTAGGAATCACCTATTCTTTCTTTGTCCCTATTCCCAATTTATATAGGAGAAGATACAAGAGTTATGTTTTATTTCAAATGCAGGTCCAACTTTCACAAAAGCACTGGAATGGCTTCTGAAGTTGAATCAGAGTTCCAGGCATAATGAGTATATCTATATAATATCTTTCTCCTTCTCCATCAAGGAGATATGGCTAGAGAGAAATTATAGATGATTCCAAAACAAAGCAAGACCTAGAAAGGAGGTACTCTATTTATTAACAAGAGCAATAAGAGAGTATCTATTATATGCTACCACATCTGAAACAGTTAACCCTAGTCTAGCATCTTTATGGAGAATCAGTTAACTAATATATAGAATGGGTTCTTAGATTATTAAGGATTGCAAACTAGAAAGAAAGTACTTGTAAAGATGATTCCTTCCCATACAGAGGTGATTGTTGATCTTGAATGCTATGAACAGAACTCTGATCTAAGATATCGAGGATGATCTAGAGGTGAGCTCTTCTGAAGCAGATAGACTATTAGACCTTTAGACAACGCTAATCACCCAACCCTCATTTGGTATGGTGGGGTGATGGGGGTAAAGATGCGTTTTGCATTTTTTCCATTTCTACCTAAAGAGTCGCTCTTTGTGGTTTATTATCTGTAGGCTTGTAACATTCACACATTGTCATTTTAGTTAGTCTTCAGAGTTGCCTAAATGTTGCCGTTTAGATGTATGGCTTGTATTTGTTCTTGTAAGGATGTTTTTTCTTAATTACAATTCTTTAACTTTTAAAAAAAAAGAGCTAAAACATTGTGTGACTAACATGGAAGTTATTTATCTCAAATCAAATAGATGTTTCTTTACTTGGAATAACAATCAAGATGGCACTTTGTTTATGATGAAGAAGCTTGACAAGGCTATGGTAAGTGTAAATTGGTTTCAAAGTTTTCAGCATAGTAAAGCCCTCTTTAACAATTCACTTTACTTAAATCATTCTTCAGTTGAGATCCTTGGTCTCCATGGTAACCAGAAAAGAGCGTCCTCTTTTAGGTTTTTCAATTTTCTTTGTAACATAGATGGGTTTCAACAAGCCTTGGAGGATGGTTTAGGTTGAAAGGAATAAGGTTATGCTTCCTTTAGACTTTACAGGAAAATAATGAGAGTTAAGCAAGAACTTAAAATACTAAACCTTAAGATGCATGGTGATACTAATCCCTCCCACTAATCCCTCTCTAAAACATAGAGAGAAATAAGCTCTAGAATCCTATAGTAAAGCTCTGGAGAATCATAACTCCTTGCTAATGCAAAAATAAAAAATAGTTTGGTTGAAAGAAGGATACTCCAATACAAGTTTCTTCCATAGGTCTTTAATTACTAGAAGAAATTGCAATGGAATTGCTATATTGAAAAATAAGGAAGGTGAGGTATTCTTTAGTAGAGATGAGCTCTTGAATCATAATAGAGACTACTATCAAGGCATTTTGGGAACACCTTCTAGTTCTGCTATATCAGCTGAAACCATCAATGTTGTTTCTCTAAAGCTTCTAAATAGCCATCAAGTTAGATTCCTAGCCAGGCCTTTTTGTATTGAAGATACTGAGAACATAGTCTTCAAACTTAATCCCAATAAAGCTCCAAGCCCTGTTGGCTTTAATGCTTATTTTTATTAAAAAAAATCATGGAGTTCTATTACGAGGCTTGTGTGTGATATAGTTTTGGAATTTTTTCTAATTTCAAAATGCTTTTTTCCTACAATCATACTCTCCTTACCCTGGTTCCTAAAACCGTTAACCCAAATTCCTTTAAAGAATTCAAATCTATAGCTTATGTTAACACCTTTTATAAAATTATCTCCAAGCTCTTTGCCTCTAAGCTTAAACACATTCTGCCTTCTTTTGTGAACCACTCTCAAGATGCTTTTATAAAAGGAAGAAAAAATTCGTGATAATATAATGTTTTCTCAGGAATTACTCGAAAATTATCACTTAAGAGGCTTATGTGGTAACTGTGTTATCAAGCTTGACATTCACAAAGTTTTTGGTCTAGTAAATGAGGACTTTATTCTTCTATCCATTCATGCTTTTAGCCTTCTAGAAAATTCATCATATGGATAAACTATTATATGACTTCAACTTCATTCAATGTGATTATTGATGAGGAAACTTCTCACATGTTTAAGGGGGTAAGAGGCCTTAGAAAAGGGGACCCTATTTTCCCCTATCTCTTTACGTTGAGCATTGAAGTTTTGTCTAAAATTTTGATGCATAATATAAGGATAAAGAGCAATTTTAGGTTTCATAAGAAATACAAAAGCTTAGGCATAGCACATTTAGAATTAGCTGATGATTTCCTTTTGTTTAGTAGTGTTAATCTCGTTTCTCTGAAATGCATTATAAAGTCCTTGATGATTTTGGTTCCCGTTCTAGTCTATGTATTAAGAAGGGTAAGATCTTCTTAATGTTATCAGCTAATGCTTCTTCTACATGGCATTCGTTTTAGGATTATCCATCAAGGAACCATAATTTACCTATCTATGAAATTATGGTTTTATTCAAGAAGAACCTCATTCAGATTGTTAACCTTTATTTGATCTCATCAGAACTGGCACTTTATCATTCACAGATAGACTATAGCTTATTCTTTCAGTTTTGAGTATCATGCATAACTATTGGTTTGCACATTTGATTGTACCTAAATCACTGAGCAAGAATATAAAAAATGCTTCCAAGAAACTTTCTTTTGACTAGAGATATGCCCTTAAAACCATATGCCAAAGTAAGTTGGAAAGACATCGATCTGTATGCCCAAGCAAGAAGGTGTACTTGGGATTAAATCATACAACATGTGAACAATTTGTTAATGATAAAAAATTATGGAGAATTCTTGTTCATAAAGAGTCGTTATAGGTGAAATGGGATAACGAACACTAACTGAGATTAGAAAGCATTTAAAATGAAATTTAGAAGAAATATTTCATAGAGTAGGAGATAGATTCTCAAACTTAGAGAGCTCCTTCAACCTCTTATTCAATACAAGGTAGGGAATAGTATGAGCAATTGGTTATGGACAAACAATTGGAGCTTATTAGGCCTCTAAACCTTCTTCCAAACTACCCTAGTATCGGGCTCTTTTATCTTACTGATCTAGGGTCAATGTCTTGATTCAAAGTAGCTTATGGAGTTGCAACAATAAGTGCACTGTATCTTTTCAAAGCTGCTTTCCGTTATACTTTCCTAATCAAATATAGGTGGATTATATTTCTAGTTAGGGAAATCATCTAGAAAATTATTTAATAAGTCTTGCATAAAAATTATGAGAGCATTAGCACCTAGAGTCAGTTGGTATAATAGTTTGGAACAAACTCAATGTTCCAAAAGTCTTATTTATGTTATGGCTTACTATTAAAGGAAGAATGACAACTTTGGATAAGATCAAACATAGCTCAATTAGCCCAACCAATCTTTTATGTGATCCCTGCTCAGCCGTAGCTGAATCTATAAATCATCTTCTATACCCTTACACTGATCATCTATGAAGTGAAATACTAGCTAAATGCAACTTATCCTATCACCTCTCTGATCGGAAGTTGATAATGCGTTGGTGTTAACTTGTCTCACTAAGCATGATCTCTTTGCTTTTTAATGTTGCTCTTAGATGCACTGTGTATTCAATCTGGTGTAAAAGGTACGATCAAATTTTTAAGAAGCAACACTAATCTCGAGAAATTCTAAGAGAATGTATTGTTATTGGCTTTGTCTAGCAATGACATTCTTTATTTTCCAAAAAAAGGGATGATTTCCCAGCTTTGAAAGGAGAAGACGCACTCACCATTTGACACACGTGTAGGAGGGTAACTTCAATGTCCACAACGTTCAACTTCCACAATGAATTCATCATGGTGTCTTTGTTTGAGAGTAGATGTGATTCAACATCAGTTTCGGTATTTCCATCCATTTTCAATTGCCGGCCCATGTCATCTTGAAGTTGTAGCAACTGAAAAGCACCTAATTGGAAAGATGTAAGCTAATCCATGAGCACGCTTCTGATAAGCTTACAAGTAAATTACTACAACCAGATGTGTGTGTTTGTGCTATTCACATATCTCGTACCCTTGGCTGCTGTAATTTGTGACTTCCATAAATGGCCCTTGTTCCTAACCCACTCAGCTAAAAATGGCACCCCAAGATAGATTGCTTTCTTTCCGAGCTGCTGAGCTGCTTGTCTTGAATATATATAGCCAATAGTATGCAATATGCCAATCCCAAAAGCTGCACCATTCAAAACGAAAACTTAAAGTTGTTAAGCTTCTCTTCCTTGAAATAATGACGAGAAAGAAGCTAAATTAACCTGCACCAGAGAGCCGTTTGGCTTCAGATTCAGCACGCCTAACGAATCCTACTTTGTCACCATGAACATATTGCTGGAGGAAATCTTTAAGCCATCTTGCTAGCTTTTCTTCTCGTTCTTTTTGGATAGCCTTCGATTTAGAATTCAAATCCAATAAAAGAAAAGAAGATGAACAAATAAATATGGGATCGAAGCTTAATTCTTATCCCATGGTCACTTTAAATGCAATGAGAACTTAAACAAAGACTAACTCCACATAAATGCAACCCGTATTTAGCACCGTCATCACTTGTGTTCAACATTACGATGAACGGAAACAGTATTGATTAAAGTTATAGCTCTGACACATATGATTAAGCATTCGTTCAGAGTTTACGCAAGGATGAAGGTGTAAACATATAAGCAGGACGTGAAACCTTAGGGATAGGGACGCGCAACTGATGTCGAGCTCTTTTTTACAACATCAGGCTGAGACCATAAGAACTAACTCCTAAACCGGTAACTGTGACCGCTCAATACTTGACAGGGTAAACTCAACTTGTGACATTACTTTCAGAGCATACCTTCAATCTTTCATGTAGCTTATCAGGATTGTCAGTTCCAATAGCTAATTCAGAAGAAGCCATTGACGCCACAGACAGATGGCCTATGTAATCCTCAAATAACTCGCTTCCAAACAGAAGAGCAAAGACAGCAGTCGGGTCAAGCATAATTTCCCTAACCAATATCATTTTACAATTAATCACAATGTGAAACATTTCTAGCAAATCATTATGGGGTTGCATGTAGGTAAGAGTTTATAGCAAGTCCACAGATTCAAGAAATATGGACAACAAACATATAGATCCCTAAACAAATCATTTATTGGTAATCTTTGACTAGCCAAATTTCTCTTCTGACATTTCTATAAGGTGCTATCTGGAATACTTCCCGCCAAACCACGAAACTGAAATTAGAGGTTGTTATCTTTACAGTCTAGAAGAGCTAGACAAGTGAGTACGCTACGAACAAAGTCCCAAACTTACCTCGAGACAGAATTCTTCCCATTTCTATCATATGCTTCTCTTTGAAGTGGATTGCTAAGAACTTGATAGGCTTCACCTAGGACCTGCTCATATTGTTGTTACTGCTCAATGAAACTGAAGAAGAGGAAATATTGCAGTTGAAAGGACAAATAAAACGAGCTGCATAGTAGGAGGGATTACTGATGCGTAAGTAATTCAAACTAAGGTACTTGCCTGAAACTTTTCTGCAGCCTGAGGATCGTTCGGATTTTTATCAGGATGCACTTGCCTGGCCTGTGATAATTTTAAGAAATGCATTTGAAAATTAGGGACATCCAAGTTAGGAAGAGTGTAAGCACGAAAAATTGATGTAATGTAACCGTCATAGCACGTAAAAACTTTCTACTATCTTTGACCTCTAGTAGATTCCCACCCCCATTTGAAACAATAGATGTCAAAACCGATTTTACCATGGAAATTGTTACATCACCAATCAGGCTAGCTCTAACCTCTAAGTTCAATAACAAAAGATAAGCAAGTAATAAGGAAAATGAAATGAGTAGCTTAAGGAAGATGTTAACTGATCATCAGAATTTTGGTCAACTCTGCAGACCTACCAATGAATCATATGTACTACCCAAGTAAAGGAGTTTATATGTGCCTTGAAGCCGAATTAACGTGCTCAAGCTTTGGACTTAAACAAATGGAACTAAAGTTGAATCGACTCGACACCAAGGAGCATCATAAAGTTGTCAAGTATCAAGAACATTTAGCCCACATCAAGGGATCAAACTCAAACCTTGAGATAATAAGCTTTTCGAATCTCCTCCTCTGATGCTGAAGGGGTCACGCCAAGAACGTCATAATACTCAGTTTCCTTCACCATTGTCGTATATGCTCTACTTGTGGGGGTGAAACTGAGCTTCTCCAAGGTGGAGAAGAGAAAGAAAACTTTTGGAAATACGCAACTGATGAAAAGCTTGAATGACAGAAAGCAAAAGGAGGAAAGGATATAAGAAAAGTGAGGAGTTTGAGAGAGATGGCCATCTTGGAGCCCCACTAGCCTGCGTTGCCTTTCCAGTTCTTCAGTGCAATAAACTAATACCTGAAGCTGCTTTTCCGCGGGAGCAAACCACTATTTTAACTGTCACTATAGTGGCGCTGATCATAAACAGAAGTGGTCATTCTCAATTACGGACTTAACAATTCTAAGCTGATCCCTTTGAGTCCCGAGGGTTCCAAGTTGGGGCACTTGTGGTGGGGTATTATTGAAGTGGGCCTGTTTATAGTGGGATAGGATTGTACTGGACAATAGTGGACTTTCGAAAAGTGGAACACAGTTCGTGCTTGCATCTTGGGTTTTTTTATATAATAACTGGATTTGAGAGTAACAGGCCCATTAAGTGATGAAAAAAGGAACTGAAAGATGAGCCAGATTCGAGCTTAATGTTAGCAAATTCAAAAGTTAAAATGAACTAAACCGAAGATAATGGTTGATCTTTTTATTTTACAGAGACATACTAAGCATTAGATTAAGAAAAATGAAAACGAGTAAGTTTGAGCCATTAGAGGTTGGATAGGACACCTTGGATGTTAATGGCAAGAAAAAGAAAGCAACAATGGACAGCCTTTGTCTCCTTCAGGATACTTATAATACAATGAACGAGCAAGCAAAGGTTGGGCTCATGGGTATGTTGATAGGAATTAGGCATGTCACATGCACAAAAGAGCATCCACTCACCGAATGGCTCCACACTTAAACATTTCAAACGTAGCGGCAAATTCTCACTATTTGGATTTGCAGTTTCTTTAGAGATTTAGATACTATTACCAACATGTAACTTAAACAACGTAACCAGTCTCATCTCTTTTTGTTTACCACGAGTACCTATTTATACAGGGATAATAATGTGATTTTGATACTAAACTAGAAATTAATTTTATAAAAATCAATCAATACTTTAAAGAGCGGAACAAAACAACATAACCCAAATGCAGATTTATCAATATCATTCATCTCATGAATTGGGTACAAATTAATCCTTTCGTCATCTAATGTTCCAAAAGAATTCGGTATGGAATTCGTATCTACTCTAAATAATTCAATCATATTCGTTCTTGCTAATTAGTAAATGATTTATAATTGATATTTGAAAACAACTTTTCCAAATTTCAATTTACTCTGGC
>JANZXP010000006.1:13480790-13491683 GCA_027576715.1 Erythroxylum flavicans
ATTTGGTAGTTATGAAATATAATTGATTACTTGCTTTCTTACACTTATTTTGTTATATAGGTTATGGCCACGACCACGACCACGACCACGACCACGACCACGACCACGACCATGACATGATGATTTCTACCTCTTTCATAGCCTTGAATATGACCTCTTCCTCTTCCTCTTCCTTGTAAGCTAGTGGATTCTTGCTTTTTGTCTTTCAAAGAGACCTTTGCTTTGAAGGCTTAAACTAGTGGCTCGTTTTTCTTTAATCTTTCTTCATAAGCTTACAAGGATCCTTGTAGTTCATCAATGGTTATGGCTTCCAAATCCTGAGATTGTTTAATAGGCACAGCAATAAGGTCAAATTTTGAATCAAGAGTACGAATAATTTTCTCCACAACACGAGCATCTTCCAAATTCTCGCCATATCTTCTCATTTGATTGTAGTTGCTAAGACTCTTGTTAAATTTTCATAGATAGATTCGGTCTCTTTCATGTATAAGGATTCAAATTCTCCTCTCAATGTTTGAAGATGCACCTTCTTCGCCTTGTCAACTCATTCATGGGCCTTTTAAAGAATCACCCAAGCTTTTTTTTATTTTGTTGTGTTTGACACTTTTTTAAACATTTCATCATCCAATGCTGTATGAATGATGCTACGAGCATGTTAATCCAATCTATGATTCTTTTATAACGTGTTACTTTGTTGTTGATTCAAAGCTCCTTTATTTTTCGATTCATCATATCCTTGTTCTACTATCTCCCATGCATCTTGAGAGCCAAGAATCACCGTCATATATACATACCACTTATCATGATTTTCTTTTGTGAGTTTTGGGATTGAAACAACGAAATTAGACATCTTCAAAATAATATGGCTCTAATACCACTTCATGTTAAATAAGGGATATAGAAAGATAAAGGAGAACACTCAAACAATCTAAATAACTCACTTGATTTGGATTTCTTGCCACATTTTGGAAATGAACTAGTACATGGTATTTATAGATACATAAGATACCTCTTTAAGACAATACAACTCTTGGAAAAATATAAAAAACTAAATGCAAGATACATGCATAAGAAAAATATAATAAATCTCAAAATATATGAACCAAATAATGAATCAAGTTTAATTAAATGCTTCACTAATATAATTGCATTTTTTAACACCAATCAAGATAATGACTAGAAGATATATAAAGAACATTTTCTCCCATATCATTTAGTGATCACTATGTATGTTATACCTTGACCTTTCATCCATGCACATACTTCTAATACAATGGTTAGATTTTTCTTCTACTTGTATTTGCCAAATTTGGAGTTAGTTATCGGTATATTCCTTTACTATATTTTCACATGTATATCTTGACTGACAATCTGACTAGATTATAATTTTCAAACTTGGTTAATCCTACTTTTTAATGGTTTACAAGTGGGCATACTTGGTTTGCTTCCTTTATCCATTTGGTTACATTTGGCCAACGCCATTTAAAGTAATTTTATATGTTATTATATACTTTCTGGTCTCACATTGCATTGCTTTACTAAGTATTCATTTATACCTTTGCTAATAAAATGGGACATGTGTTTCAGGAGCTTTGTTTTATTGCTATTATGAAATATGTTCTTTAATTGGTGTAGAGGTTCATGTGTGAAAGCTACATTTGTGCAAACATATAAAGATTGGATTTTGAAAACCATCGAGGAGACTTGGAGTCTTTACTTACCTTATGGGATGACCAGAAAAATGGTATTAGTGAGGCATATCTTCCTAAGATTTACAGCAATCTTAAGATTCAACTGCTTGTGCAGAAGAAATTCATAATAAATCTGCTTCATGACACCCTTGGATTTGGTTTAGCCAAAATGATAAGGTGAGATGACGATTTTCCTTTTGATAGTTTTTCTTTTTTTAATCTTTAGCCTACAATAGACACTATAGTCTGTTTTATTTCTCCCATTTCTGAACTTTTCATTCACAGGTAGATTGTTAGCGTAGTGCATGTTGAAGATTTTGAATCAATTATTGGTGTTGTGAAACGATTCAAATGTGAGCACTAAGAGTAGACTAATAAATGAAAGGAGTAGACTGAGCAAGTCAATAGTTGACTTGGAGATGTATGACATTAAGAACTGCCTTTGGGCATGGCTGTTCTTTTAGCAGATCCTAATAAAGATGGGTAACAATTGAACAACTTACATTCAGAATTTATTTAGATATAAATCATGCATATTAGATCTTAAAACAAGATGTATGTAACATTTAGTTTCCACACTTAACCTTATAATCTCTCTAGAGCTGATCCATATTCTTTCGTAGTAGATCAACGAAATATTGATCACTATAACCAGTTCTCATCTTCATGTTAACTTGAGCCATAAACCCATTATTGAGACTATTACAATAGTCCTAAAACCTAATAGTAACATAATAACCTTGATCCCACCTATCACCTTATCCTGGTTGCACCTAATGACAAGGAACATAACCTGCTTTCAACCTTACAAAATCAAATATTCCTTCAATTAACCCTCCAGGTGCTTTACCATTACCATTCCATTGCCATATATGTGTCAATTCATGATAAAGTACCCCAGTGATTTCCCTTCTCACATTACCACTATAGCTCCCAATATAGTTTGCACTAACATGAATCTCGTTGTTAACAGCATATGCCACACCAGACATGTCATCAATGAACAAGCTCTCCTTCTGCATATCTTTTTTGTACTCCTAGTTTTTTTGTTGAAATAACCTCCATATAAAGTTAGTAGCAGCTGATAGTGTTTGCTTGCTATAATCATCACCGATCTCTCTGCTGAAGTAGTCTCTACCGGCAGTTATGGCTGAGTTGTTGGTGACTGAGTAGTCTATTGTATGGAGGTCTTGATGCATTGCTAGAGTTATTAACAATGAGAAGACAATTAGGATATAATGAGACATGGTTAATTGTTTCTACCAGGTTTAATATTTCTATGGGCTGGCTGGGTTTGGTATGCAGAGGAAATGTGTCATTACACCATGATATGTAAACAGACTTGGATAAGTATTAGTTGACCATTTCTAAGTTGTTTATTTATCAGAAGATGGACTTGAAACTTTGTACGCATACAATGTTCCTTGTGGTCTAAAGTATACCAATGATCAGTTTTAATATTACTTTGTTAAAGTCCAAATTCAACATTGACTAATGCAATGTTACGTTCAAACTTTTCTTACGGTCACAACTGCTCAATTTTGAAGCAAAGCCTTGAAAGAAGTATCTAACCTAGCTGATTGTATGAATAGAAAGTAGGCAAGGAATCAGCCCCCCATTACGAATATATTCATAGGATTCATCATCACTAAACACTTAAATCCCATCTTTATCAGTATAAGTGAAGTATTTAAGTAGTAAACCAAGTAAATAACTAAGGTAAACTGCTAAAAGCTACAGATTTTTAGGTTTAATAATAAGTCATGCAGGGAAGTATTAAGAGGATTTAGAGAGAAATTGAGTTGGCATGAGGTAATTTGAAAGTTATCCTTCTTAATATGGCTAACCATTAAACAAGGATTAGCTACAATGGATAAGCTAAGTTTCCTCATTCGTGATTAAGGAACTCTAGAACTTGCTTGCAAATACTAGTTGAGATCATATAATCTTATGCAAATGTTGAAATGATGAAGGCAATTAGGATTTACCCTTTTGCTCAAAAAGCCACCATAATGTTACCTATAGTGAACCCCTTTTGAGCTTAACATAAAACTTTTCTTTCTTTAAACCCAAAATATGAGCCTTTACCTTAATTATTTATCCTCTTCGTTGTACATACCATAAGGCAAGTTGAGTGTTTGAATGTGTATGGTTAGGTTTAGGGAATAATTGTTTGAACAAGTATAGGGAAATCATAGGATATAGTTGGTTTTTGAGTTAGGAATGGGTATGGTTGTAATAATTTGTATCTCCCCTTTACATTTTTTCTCTTCTAACTTGATCTTGTTCTAAATAAATAAATGAAAAATATGGAAAAAAGAGAAAAATCATGAAGAAAGAAAAAAGAAAAAGAGAAAGAAAAAAGAAAAGAAAAGAAAAGGAAATAGAAAAGAAAAGAAAAGAAAGGAAGAGAAGATGACTAGAAAATGAAAAGAAGAAGAAAGTTAAAACAAAAAAGGGAAGTGTTAATTTTGTTAAATGAGAGGAAAGAATTGAATGTTTTATGGTTCATTGTTTTGTATTATTTTAAATGTTCAATTTGTGTTGTGGTTTTAAACTGTGATTTTCCTTTTTCTTACCCTTAGCCTGACCCCATTACAACCAAAATAAAAACCTTCGAATTGATGTTTGTGTTTGATATATGATATGTGCTTAATTGATTGTATAATTATTCTATAAAACTTAGCGATTAATGACATTAAATTGCTTAAGATACTCACTTTGACTCATATGTGGCTTTAGGCACAAATCCGAAGCAAAGGATTTAAAGTGAGTAGAAAGCACTATATTTGGGCCATTTCATGAAGATTTATACTCACTTGTCTTTATGGAGTAAAAAGAAGAGAATTAGAGCAAGAAGAAGACAAGAAAAGCTCTTCAAAATAACGTTTATTGGACTAAAAGAAAATCTAGAAAATCTAGTCCAAAAGAAGAAAACAAATAAGTAGCCAAGAGAAAGACCAAATGCAAAACGACATAATAGCAAGAAATTAAGGCAATAAAATGTAGCAACTTTGAGATCACGTGACATGTATTACAAGACAAAGCAAATTTGTATAGCAATTACATGCTTTACAAGACAAGAATAAGGTCAGCTGTCCATTTATCTATGAAAACCTAGCTACCATATGTTTTGGAACGAAGTTTGGGAATAAAGACAAGATAAAATTGTGTTTCAGCTGGTACGGTAAAGTGAAGGTTCGGCTGAAGTAAAGAATGAGTGAGGGCGGAACAAATGGCTGTAACAACATATGCATAATGTTACATCTATCCATTTGTCCCATATAAAGCTAGCTATCCATTTAAATCATGAGAAAAACCTAGCTTTTGGAAGAACCAATGTGTGTGATGGCTGTAACATGAAGCTCTCGAAGACAAATGCACCATATTACAAAATGAGACACCTCACACTTCTATTTAAATGCCACATGTCCCTTCTGTTTAACTTATCATTTAGGGTATAAAGAATATATGGATGGGGGACGACAAAGTGGGCTAGTAGTGAGTAAAAAATCGAGAGTGAATAAAAGGAAGCAGTTCCTTCATTTTTGTCTCCTTCAGTTTGGAAGCAAGTGAAGCAGCTAGAAGACCTATTTTCTCTTTGATTAAGCCTCATCTCCCACGGTTTTTAAGCTAATTTTTATCATAATAAGGGAGGTGTCAACTAGGAGGTGTGTAAAGAATCGAGAGTGAAAATACAATAGCTTATATATTTTATCCTCTTCAGTTTTGGAAGATCGGGACGGTTGGGAGAGAGTTTTGTGAGCTGATTTATGTTGTCCTCTTTGGTTTCCAATATGGTGGGAGGGTTGGAGTAAAAGATGAATAACATGACAGCTATGGAGAAGATGAAGGGCCAAACATCCCAAAGTTGGTTCAGAGGTGACATCGACACTGACTATAACACCCCACTCCCATCTGACACATGCTCGTGTGCCCTTCGATCTCACATATACATGCCTGACAAAAATGGTGTGTTAACTATCTCACTTTTACTTATTACATGGCATCATAATTAAAATCACAAATCACATATTTGCTAACATCCAAAATTTTCCTCATTTTATATCATACCATCATATACATTGTTGTTTTAAGTTCAACATCATCTGTAATTATACAACATCATCCTATGAGCATAAACAACTCAGTCTACACAGTATGCTACAACATGAGGAATGCACAAAAGTTATTAACAAACTATGTCTTCAATTCTCAGCTGATCGACCTGTGAGCCATATCAGATTGTCAAAATTGCACAAAATACGCTTCTATAGAGTCTTAGAAGCTAGGTCGTCTCACTCTCGAACCTGAAATTGTCAACGTGCAATTTTGGTGAGTTTTATGAACTCAATAGAGTAACCATCATCGATGGTTCACTCATGTTATAACACACAATCAATCATAAATATATTGTCACACAGTTCATATCAACTTGATTATCATTAAGATATATCACCAACAAATTGCATTTCAGTCAAATAATTGAATCAAACTATTACTTCATAACACTTGAATAAAAACATAATCATTGGTTTAATACCTTGTATTCAATCATCTAACATTCTTACAACTTTGCAAATCATTTAATGAATTCAAATTATATGTGCATGCTATATATATGAGACTCACATTTGTTTTTACATTGTTGTGACTATGTGTTTTTTCAGTATCCCGTGTTATTGGGTTCATTGATCACAGTGAGCCTTAGGCTCTAATCAGATATATGCTTGAGCTTTAAGATCTTTTCAATCGCAGTCTTAGTCAGTAGCATCACCAGTCATAACTGCCTTTATATTACATGTATTGAAATGAAATGCATGCCACAAGTCATTCAAATACAATCAATCACTTTTATTCCCATCATCTCAGTTAATACAATTAGTCATAACATTTAGTCACTTCATTCAGTCACTTTTAGTTAAGAATCATTTAGGCAGTCTCATTCACATACAAATAACACTTCCAATAATATTCATATGCATCAAATACCTCGGACAAGTATTGTTTGGAAATCAGTACACAATCAGTACATATTCATCATATATCAAATTCAATTCAGTAATTATCAGATCAAATTAAAGTGAAACCATCTTAGGTTACTCACAATTACTCCCTTAAGCCTATTGTCTTGATGTTTCGACAATATCAAGATGCGGTCGCGCAACTTGCTCTCCTATATACATTAACACAATTTCACATTACTGTATTGCTTATGTAATTGAGTAAACACAGGTATAAATGTATCATGTATCATGCATGTGTAATGACAAATTCTCGAGTATCTTTCTGTAATAAATTGATGTACTCCAATAATGCCAAAATTCACACACTCATTCATTATTCACACACTCATTCACTATTCCAGCTTTTGCTGAAAGTATCCCATTCAGGTCAACTTTGCATAAGCAATAAGATCAAGAAAATGATATATTTATGTCATACTTTTTTCAAGACAATTTTTCCTCTTTGTATTAAGTTTCTAACGATACTAAGATCATACAATTTGGTTTATTATTCTATGAGTTATGCTTAAAATATCACAGACCATGTAAATTTGGAATTTTGGCTAGAGCATAATCATGCAGTCAATTTGTACAACTCATATCTCTCAATTCCAATATCCAAAAATTACAAAATTTATACCAATTTAAATCTAAGAGAATAAGTTACAAATTTGGCAAAGACACTTTAGTATAATTCAGCCTACATCAATACATTTTATTCAATAAATATAGGATATGATTTCTATCCCTGGTAATACTACAGCTTAAGCCAAGACTCAAATTCATTCCAAATTTTGAAATTCTTAGAGACAGAAATAAAAGTGCACTTCTTCTAAAAAGTTGTAACGATAAGTTTCTAAGTTAATTAGAATCAAGAATCAACTCATTTTGAAATCCACATATCAAGATATAATCAAAATACTGAAGCATGTTAAATGAAAATATTCCAGTTCATAATATTCCGGTCAATCTTTTTCAAATCAATTTAGATGGCTTTAAATTTTTATGGAGAGGAAAAAAATGTCTTAATTGTCTAATGACATCAATTTCATGCGTTTTGGTTCAGTATCGTGCAAGTTATAATAAAAATTCCATATACTGTTCTCATACCTTGACAGAACTCCATTCTCAACTTCAAGTCAATTTTCAAGACTCTCAAGGACATAATTAATATTCGATTCCTTCATAAAAAATGTAGCCATATGTCTTTAGTTTACTCTAGATCAAAATTAATCTAATTTGGACATTCACAGATCAAGTTATGGCCAAAATACATATGCATGTTTAGTAAAAACACTACAGCCAATAGATTCCAGCACACTTTAATCATCAATCCCACATGCAATATATTCCAATTCAGGTATCATTTGTTTACCATTAACTGTTCTATAAAGATCACATATTTACTTACTTGTTAGGCTCTCAATTTAGCTCAAAAGTCACTCAAAACCAGTACTGTAACACCCCTACTACTATAAGGTACATACTGGAACACCGATATGACATTCCAGTAGATACCCTATAACAACGGCGTGTCATAGCTTCACTTTCGCTTTATCACATGGTAATTTATCCTGCTGAGTCATGGCATCAACTAAATACAAGAAGTCACCATTTAAAAATAAATAAATTTCCTATTTTCATAAATACCAAATGTACATACATTGTAGCTTTCCAAAAATCTGTATATGCACATCATCACATCCTAATACAAAATATACTACATGAATGAGGAAATACAAAAGATCTAACTAAATCCTTTAGTCCAGCTGACCGACCTTTAAACCATATCTTCTTCACAAAAGTACAAGAATTAAGCTTCTTGTATGGTCTCTCAGTAGCTAGAATCCTCTCTGTATCTTGAAATGTCAACGTGCAATTTTGGGTGAGTTTTGCGAACTCAGATGAGGTAACCATCATTGATAGTTCACTGAATTCATGCAACATATCATTTCACATAACAGATAATTCACATCATTGCATTTTCACATATAATATCACATATCACATTCTCATTTAGGAGTTAGACAATTGCATTTCAATCAATCAAACATACTCGATACAAATTATATGGAATGCACATGTGACTCTTTTCTAATTATTACGTTGTTGTGACTGAGTGCCTAAATTATCCCGTATCCATTCTAGATACTGGGCTCATTTATACTGTCCCTTATCCGATGGGGATACAGGGCTCATTTTACATAGTGAGCCTTTGGCTCTTAATCACATTCAGAGTTTTAAACTCGTTTTCGGTGGCTACTCAGGTCATAACTCTCATTATCTAATCATGCATTCATGTATGGAATGCATCTCATAATCAATCAATCAATTTAAGAAAACAATTAGTTTTTCCCATTCACATACAAGTAGCACTTCAATATCTCATCCATACATCACAATCATTAGACCTTTGTGTCCAGCTTTCAGTACATAACATTACACATTCATAGGATAAGTCAAAGTAGAATTTAACACAACAGTAATTGAGTGAGACCGTCTAGGTTACTCACTAATTGCTTCCAAAATTATTGCCTCAAAGTTCCGGCAACGTCTAAATGTTGACGTTCTAATTGCTCCTCTAAAACAAGCAATATACACACATCACACTTTATCACAATTATAAGTATTCATTTATGCACATGTATGTATATGAAATATGTACAATGCATGTTCATGACAATCTCGGGTATCTTTCCATTATTCTCATCACACAATCATACATATTTCCAACTCACATAAGTATCATTTATACTTATGTTTTATACCTCAATAAAGCTATAAAAATCAAAATTCATAACTCATTTCTTCAATTCAGATTTTTCCTAAGACACACTTTCGGGTCAACTTTCCAAGTTCTTTTTGACCAAGCAAATGAATTCATTTGAGGATACTTTCTTCTAGAAAATTGTTCTTCTGTCTCTTAAGTTTTCAATGACAACAAGATCATTCAATTTGATTCAGTATCTTATGAGTTATACTCAAAATACCACAGACTATGTATAATTGAACTTTTGGCTAGTTCACTATCATACCCTCAAATTGTAAAAATCATAACTTTCAACTCAAATATCTAAAAATTACAAACTTAATACCAATTGAAAGATACTAAAACTTTTGTGAAGACACCTTTGTTAGATTTAGCCTATATCCATTCAGTTTTTATGAAAACATCAAGATATAATTTCTGTCTCGGGTAGTACTCCAACCTCAATCAAAACTCAATTTTGAACCAAAATTTGAAAGTCTTAAAGATAGAATTAATTTTATACTTCTTCAAAAAATTTGAATAATTATGTCTCTAGTTTAATCTGAATTAAGAATCACCTCATTTGGACATCTACAACTCAAGATATCATCAAAATACTAACACATGTTCAGAAAAAATTACCCGCATATCACCCTTGGGATGCGATCGCGATCGTGGCTCACCAGCGATGTCGTAATTGCGACTTCCACGGTCGCCCATGCAGAGATGCAATCGCGACGTGTAGCGATCGCAACCTGCTTCTTGGCCGACGCACTCCTCCTTCTTCTTGCTATTTTTTTTTCAAACTTCACTTCCATTTTACACTTAGAAAATGAGGTTTTTTGACAAAGTCATCTTCTAAAAAATTTTTTATCTATGTCTTAAGATTCTAAAGAACCTAAGTTCATATAATTTGGCTCAGTTACACAATTTACTCCATACTATTCAGAAATAGAGACAAAATCTGAAACTTAACTTTAAGACAATTTTCAACACTCTTAGAGATAGAATTCAAACTCAATTTCTTCATGCAAATTGTAGTCATTCGTCTCTAGTTTAATATAAATCAACAAGCATCCTATTTGGATATCTGTAGATCAAGATATGTCAAAAAAACCGATGCATGTTTAGTAGAAACACTACATCTAACACATTTCCAGCACACTTCCTCATCAATCTCTTCCTAGTTCATCTCTTTTGCTTAAACTACCACTTCTAACTTATATCCACCTCATTTCTTCTTCAATAAAACCCCAATTATAGTTCAAGATCATCTATATACAATTCAAAATCCATGCTTGATCATATACACCAAAAATAAAACACATCACATACATATTTATCATAATGAACTTTCTATCTCAAAAATCATCTCAACAACAACTTATCAATTATCAACAAATCAAATACTCAAACAAGACATCATCAATCTTTATTCTTCATCCAC
>JANZXP010000006.1:13491783-13502369 GCA_027576715.1 Erythroxylum flavicans
CTTTCAATAATCCTAAACCACTCCAATTTACCAAAAAGACCAAAATACCCTTTCCAATTGGTGAGGGGATGTTACAATTTGAGTGAAGGATGAAGGATTTGAGAGATTGAGAGAGTGGGTGTCGTGTTTGTAAGAGAGAGAGAATGTGAAAAATTGAAGAATGAAGAAAGAAGAAAGAAGGTATCGTGGGAATACCTATCATTCCCATGATCGTGGGTTAAGTCTCCAAAAAGTTTTTGGAGAGCCTTCCCATGGTTGTGGGAAATAATCTCATTCCCACGATTGTGAGTTAAGGCATCAGAAACTTTCTGGAGAGCCTTCCTACGATCGTGGAAAATATACCAATTCCCACGATTGTGGGTTAAGGCTCCAAAAGGATTTTGTAGAGCCTTCCCACAGTCATGGGAAACAACCAAATTCCCACGATCATGGGTTACTCCAACTTTTCCAACTTCTTAACCCTCTTCCAAGCTTAGCATGCATTCTCAACATTCAAACAACCTGCAAACACATCAAAATCACCCAACCAACAAGAAATTTGAAGAGAAAACAAGTTAAAACTTAAACAAAATCCAAACAAACACCAAGCAAACTCAAATCAAACATAATCATAACCAAATAAATCAAACCAACAAGTAAACAAAGACAAACAAAAGAAAGGTAAACATTATAAGTTAAGGTCATTAGCTTGATCATTCCACATGCATTCATGAAAAAGTGGAAGAAAGGAAAAAGATGACTTCCCTTTCTTGTGAATTTGTCCCTCCATAATATGGCTTGCATCTATGCCTATTGACCTTGAATGCTTCACCCTTATCATTTTCCAACTCCAAAGCTCCATAGGGAAACACTTGAAGGATCTTGAAGGGTTTACTCTATCTTGACTTGTGCTTTCTGGGAAATAATCGAAGTTGTGAATTGAATAAAAACCACTAAGTCTCCACTCTTAAATACCTTCTTTTTAATGTGAGCATTATGCCACTTTTTTGCTCTTTCTTTGTACAACTTAGCATTTTCATAACCTTCAAATCTTAACTCTTCCATTTCATCAAGTTGTAACAATCTCTTCTCACCTGCTAGCTTCCATTCCATGTTTGACTTCCTAATTGCCTAATAGGCCTGATGCTCCAACTCCAATGGTAAATGACAAGCCTTGCCATACATAAGTTAATATGGTGTGGTACCTATCTGTGTTTTGAAAGTTGTCCTGTAAGCCCATAATGTATCATCTAGCTTCAAAGCCCAATCCTTTCTTGAAGTGCTCACTACCATCTCCAAGATCTTATTTAACTTTCTGTTCACCACCTTCACTTGGCCACTAGTTTGGGGGTGGTAAGGGGTAGCCACTCTATGATGAACATTGTATCTTCTTAGAAGAGCCTCAAATGGTTTGTTGCATAATGGTTTCCTCAATCACTTATAATCGCTCTAGGCACCCCAAATCTAGTAAAAATCTTCTTAATGAAATTTTGAACCACCTTGCCATCATTAGTTGGAGTAGCTACTGCCTCAACCCATATGGAAACATAATCAACCCCAACTAGTATGTAATTGTTATTTGAGGAGGATACGAATGGTCCCATGAAGTCCAAGCCCCATACATCGAATATCTCCACCTCCATTATGTTTGAAACCGACATCTCATCCCTCTTCAATATGTTCTTCACCACTTTCTCTTCTTGCTCACAATCTAATTGATTAGAGATAATGATGGGTAAGGTATGGTTCTTACCTAAAAAGGTATATCTCAAATGGGAAGGTAAAGGTTTAAGCTCTAAAATAGGGGGCTTAACAATGGATGGTGGTATGGGTGTATCTGTTCTCTCCAGCTTCTCTAGATCAACTTCCTCACATAATTCCTCTTCTTTCACACTCTCATTCCTATACACTTCATCAACTTCCTCTTCAACCTCCTTCACACTCATTCACAACATCAATTTTCATACATACATTACCATCCATCAGTTTCTCAAATATTTTGACATATTAAATTCAACTTACTCATCACCAATTCTCATCACAAGTTTCCCTTCATATACATTAACTAATGCCTTACCATTTTTCATAAAGTGCCTACCCAAAATCAGTGGAAAATGTCTATCAGCTTCAAAATCTAACAAAAAAAAAATCAACAGGAATAATAAATTTGTCCACTTTTACCAATACATATTTTACAACTCTAAATGGCCTCTTAATGGATTGATCCTTAAGTTAAATTAGCATAAACGTTGGCTTGGCTTCTCCTAGTCCCATTTCCTAAAAACATACAAAGGCATCAAGTTAATACTTGCACCTAAATCACATAAGCATTTAGAAAATTCAAAATCACCAACAACACATAGAACAGTAAAACTCCCTGGATCTTGTAGTTTTGGAGGCATTTAGCTTGATATAATCAAACTATAATTTTTCGTCAAAGTTACCGTTTGATTGTCCTCTCAAGTGCGTTTTTGTGTGAGTATATCCCTAAGAAACTTCGCATACTTGGGCATACATTCCAAGGCTTCCACAAATGACAAATTAATTTGCAACTTCTTTAGTTTCTCGAAAAACTTGAAAAATTGAGTATCCACCTGATGTTGTCTCACCCTTTGTGGATAAGGAAGTTTAGACTTGTAGGGTAGTGGTGGTACATAGGGCCTTTCTTCTTCTTTCTCTTCTTTTATCTCCTTACATTTCCCTTTTTCCTGGCTATCCTTTTGCACACTTGGTTCCTCCACCTGCTTACCACTTTGAAGTGTAATAACCTTGAGTTGTTCCCTTGGGTTGACCTCAGTATTGCTTGGTAGACTACTTGCACTTCTAAAAGACAAAGCATTAGCAAGTTGACCTAATTAAACCTCCAAATTATGGATAGATGAGGCATGGTTCTTCATAATCTGATCAAACTTTGCCTTTATCCTTTATTGACTTTCCTCCTGGTTGGAAAACATCCTCTTCTGGTTCTCCTTTTGAGTTGCTAGTTTAGACCCCAAAAAATCCATCAACTTGTCCATTTTTCTCTCCATAGATCCAAGTCGATCTTACTGAAATCTAGGAGGTCCTTGCGGTCTTGCTTGGTCACCTGTATTGTTAGTACTCTAAGAAAATTTTAGGTGATTTTTCTACCCTAGATTGTAAATGTTAGAGTGAGGATTATTACCACTTTGTGGTTAGCCCAAGTAATTTTCCTATCCTGTACCATTGGCTCCTAAAAAATACATTTAGTTATGCAGTGGTTGTTTTGCCCACATAACTCACACTATAATTGCACAACTTTGGTCGTAGATGAAGATGCTCCTTGTATATTGCTCAACTGCTTGGTAAGGGCTATGATCTGGGCCTATAAAGTTATAACGGAGTCAATCGGGATCATGCCTTTTTGATCCTTTTGCCCCTGTCTACTCCTCTCAGTTGACCACATACAACTATTGCTCGTCAATTCTTCTAAAAGTATATGAGCTGCATCAATAATATTTCTCATTAAAGAACCTCCAGTACCTGCATCTATGGTTCCTCTTATGCTTTGATTTACACCATTATAAAATGTCTACAATAGGAACTCCCTCGAAAGATTGTGGTGGAGCAGCTTCTCTGTAATTTTTTAAGCCTCTTCTAGGCTTCATATAGAGACTCTCCATCACTCTACTAAAAATTTATGATTTCCTTTATGATTCTTATTATCTTGGTCAATGGGAAGTATTTCACAAGAAATGCTTGGGCTAGTTGTTCCAAGTAGTGACCTAGCCTAAACTGAGCGAGTTATATCACGCCTTCGCCTGATATCTCAAAGTGAAAGAAAACAACCACAACTTCATGGCATCATCAGACATCCCATTAAATGGGAAGGTGTTGTAGATCTCTAAAAAATTTGCAATATGGGCATTAGGATCTTTGTTGGATAGTCCATAAAATTATACGTTACTCTAAAGTATGTTGAGGAGTGTCGGCTTGATCTCAAAATTATTAACTTGAATTGCTGGCCTTACAACTCCTTGAGGACTGAAACCTGGCCTTATAAAATCCATCAATGTTCTCTCAGCTTCTCCTTGCTCTCCTTCTTCTACCATATTTCTTTGTATAATGTCTTGGCGCTTCGCTCTTCTTAACTCTCGTTCGTGCCTTGTGATATCACAGTTATCATCACTAGATTTAGTTGATCTTTGCGTGCTTCTTGTGTTCATGCACTTACAAATACACAAGAAAAAGTATAAAAAAAATCTTAAATCAAAGTAACCTAAACTAAACAAGATGCTAAACAAACAATCCTTAGCAACGGAACCAAAAACTTGTTGAATGGAAAACAAACTCCTAGTTTTACGCTCAAAATTGCAAGTATATAAGTCACAACTTATAGTAAAAAGCAAATATCGATCCCACAAGGATTATGCTTAGGCACTACTTAGTTCAGATTGATCTTTTTTTAAGAACCAAATTTTTTATAGAAATAAACTGGAAAATTAAATTAAATTAAAAAACTAACAATGCACAAATGATAACGCAAAAATGCAGAAACTTGGAATTCAAGATTTTAACAACTAGAGATCATTTTTTTCCTATCTTATATCCCTCTTATTTTGTTAATTAAATTGTGCCTCACCTAAGATGTCCTAATATATTAACTACCCTTTTTTAAGGTATAATTAATTATCCCTAGCCAAATTAAATGGAGATGATTAAGCAATCTCTCAATCTACAAAAATCAATCCACCAATTCAACTAGTTATTAAGTTATCCTATGGGTGATCAATTAATTAGCCAAGACCTCTCTTCAACTAATCAATTAACTTGATGAATGTAAGTCTATAGATTGTCAATTCTCATTGTACAACCCTACATAAATTACTCAACTCAATCTCTCAATATATTGCAAGGTATAAATTCATCATTCATCAAAAGCTTCATTTATTTGAATCAAAAAAATAGGAGTTCAACTAGAAGTTTAAAAGTAATCACTACAAATAAATTAGCCACTCATGATGTCATTAACATCCCCAACAATCAAACAATCTATCATACAAAAGCTAGAAGAGAAAAAATGAAAGAAACTAAATGGATCAAACTCCTCCTCTTCTTTGCCCGAATCTGAAAAATCCAGCGTTGGTGTGATCTTTCCCTAATTATAAATGAAAAACCTTGATTCTCTACCTCTCTATAGACTCTAAACTTGTGTTTTCACTCAAGGAGGCAAGTCTCCACGATGCCTCCTCGTCCATAAGGGTTTATAACCTTATATAGTGATGAAAACCTAAAAAGTAAGTGTACCTCACATGTATCTTCAGGTTAGGCATCCCATGATCGTGGGAATTTTCATAACTCCTACGATCGTGGGTTCTTGCATTATAATACCTCCTTTTCTCTTCTCCTCTCTTGGTATTTAGCTAAATTGCAAAGGTGGCTACCCTCCTTTCCTACATCAAAATGATCAATTCTTACCTTAAATGAACTTCAAACATAAAAGAATAATAATAAAAATAAAACTAAACAAAAACATACAAAATAAATCCTAAAACACAACAACACTAACCTATTATGCAAGAAACACATACCAAATACTTAGAAAAATAGACACTAATGCACAATTATCAAGCACCTACTTGTAAAATTTTTAAGGAGACCTAGAATTTAATTGCCATCAGAGAACATGTGAGGAAAGAAAGCAAGCTTCTCCTACTTACTTCCTTCATTAACAATCATAATCTATTATTTGATAGGGAGATCCTTTAAAGTAAGGAATTTATCATTGTTTCCATTAGCTTTTACTCTAATGAGATAAGTGGTAGAAGTTGAAGCTGAAAGAAAACTAGAAAAGAAGAAGGAAGAGTTAAGAGATACAGGGAAGAAGCTAGAGAGGAAAAAGTTGAGGGGTGAATGGAAAAAGCTAGAGATGAAGGAACAATGGTTTTCAAGAGAGAAGGCGAAGGTAGAATAGAATTTGGTGGTTAAAAGTTTGACCAAAAAGAAAAATAGAGGAAGCTTTGGCCAAATTTGGAGAATTTAAGTTATAAAGTGTGTTTTCAAGTGTTTTCTTATATGATAATGATATGTTTAAGACATAGAATTGTGTTATTGTTAGTATTTTTATGTGTTTCAATTATTTGAGTAGTTTAGAGCAAGAATTTGACCTTAATTTTATGTTTCCAGGGATATTTGATGTGTTTGTGAGTATATGGAAAAAGAAAAGAGAAGAAATGGAAGCATGAAAACAGGCCTCGATCGTGGCAATATAAACAGCATAGAGAGCAAATTTTAACTTTTCTAGCTCGCATGTTTTTTATATACTTTTCACATTTTGGTGCTATTTTGAAAGAAAATTAAATAGAGAAAATATAGAAAGAATCCTAGAAGCCTCGAAAAGTATTTAAGAACAAGAAAAACAAAGAAAAGGTAACAACCACCAAATCAAAAGAAGATCAAAAGGAGACATTAAGGAGAGCTTTAGGAATTCCAAATTTCTAGATTAAGACTCCAACTAGTTTTTCTTTCTTTCCCTTCTATTTATTTCATTATCTTGGATGTTTGTTTGGATTACAATGATTTTTAACATAATTATGGGTTTTTAAATTCATATTAAGGATTTTTCTTGATTTGTTTTATTAAACCTTATTCTTGTTGAATTCAATGTATCTATCAATGCTTTGTGATAATTGTAATGCTTATACTTGGTAATAAATTGAGAGAGTGAATTAAGTCATATATGTTAAGGTGTGCAATAAGAGTTGGTAGCTTAATAGACCTATAATTATTAGACTAACGATCAATTGAAAAGAGATGTTAATTGTGAAATTAATTATCCTTAAGATTACTTCAAATCTGATTATCAAATTCAATTAAGATAACTTGATTAGATCTCGAAAGTAGGTAATCAAAACTTTAGGATATTTGGGATCAAACATAATCGAATCAACAAGATAAAGGGAGAAAAAAAATAAGGATGTAATAGTTCATAAGTCTTCAACTTTGATCATTTTCATTCTTATTGGCAACTAAACTATCCAATTGTTTCGTTTTGTTTGTTATTTTAATTTTAGTAATTTATTTTAATTCAAATCAATCTTTAGTACCTTAGACGAAGTTTTATTCAAGATGATAGGTTTCTAATTAGTTATTGTGGGAACGATACCTTGGATACTTGGATTCAAAGTTAGAAAAGTTAATTGCGACTTTAGAAGAGACCCCAAAGAGGATGGAAATGAAATTTAATCAAATAGTAAGAATGATCCCCTTTCTGTTCACAATTTGGAGGTTTAAGTAGGCCAATTAGCCAATGGATTGTCTACAAAAAGTGTGGAGAGTCTTTCAAGTAGAAGGGAAGCAAAACCAACATCTATCTTGTGTTATGAAAATTTTAAAGGTAGTCACTATAATTTTCAATGTCAGATAGCAAATTATATATGGGAACATCCATATTGCTTGCAAAACTGGCATTAGAATGCTCTATATAAGCATAATGATAATTCATTATTGAGCAACTCGTACGTGGATGTATTGAACAATTACACTTCATCTGAATCTTTAATGGAAGATCTTGCCAACGATGAACCTCAAAGTGTTTAGGAGATAAAGGTCGAATTCACAAATACAGTTGCTATTCAAGAAGAGATTGAAGAACAGAGACAAAAGTAAATAGAGGTTGAAGAAGCAAGGGAAGTCTCTGTTCAAGAATTGGCAAAAGAAGAGGGAACGAGGGTAATTGCAGAAGAAGAAGAGCAATTCACCTTCTTATAAGACAAACTGTTGGATTCAATTGATGATTCATGGAGTTTCATCATTTTCCTATCTTATTACAATTTTTTATAGATTAGAGCATCACTGATTTACTTGTATTTCTTAAGGCCTCTTTTAGTTACTCATCTCGAATAATCAGTATCCTCTTCCACTAATAACTATCAGTGGGTTTGGCTTAGTTTTTTGTCTGATCTTCCACCATCTCCTATCAGTTTTTTGTACAGATTTACAGGTCGACACCACTACTATCACAGTTTCTTCTTCTTCTTCATATATCGAATCAAGTTCTTTATCGTCGAAGGATTCTTCATCTGCACTTAAACACCGTCCCAATGGTCATTTATCACTAAAACCTAGAAACAAAGTGAGAGAGAGAATTTTTTAGTTTTTTGTCCAATCTTCAACCATCTCTAATCAGTTTTATATACAGATTTGGAGGTTGCTACGAGCAACTTTTCTGTTGTTACAACTATCCTGGCATCTGCATAATCTTCTTCTGCCTCTAATTTGTCCTCTCTACTGCCTATTTGGTATTGAGCATATTGACATAGCATACTGAACTCAGATTAGGTGGGAGCATTGGCGCCTCAGTCTACAAACATAAAGAGGAACGGTAAAGTTTTTGCATATAAGGGGTGGTCAGTTTAGGGCCGAACAAGACACTTTTCAGTTTCTTTTCAAAAGATTGGTTTTCAAGAATTGTTTAATTAATTCATTAATTAGGTAATTCATTAATTAATTAATTACTATTATTCTTAATATTATTTTACTAGTAGTTTATTATTCTTTTATTAATCTATCTTATTATTATTACTATTTTATAATAGTATTAGTAAATATTTATTATTTAATTACACTTACTAACTTTTAATATTGTGAGTTTGGGAGTATTTCTTGTTTGAACAGGAAGCAAAAGGAGCGACTGACCTTACATTTCTAAAGGTGAAATCAACATGAGTCCTGCTGCAGTGACATTTCAGGTGAGCAATGATAAATAAGAACGGTTTGGTTTTTATTTATTTATTTGTTTGTTTATTTGTTTGTTTATTATTATTATCATTATTATTATCATTATTATTATTATTATTATTAATCTAACGATTTTGTCACATGTTTAAGTTTTCTCGTAGTAGCTAGTTGCTATTAGTGGATCTTTTAATTTTAGTGTCGAGCGTTTACAGTTACTTGCGAACCCTCACACTCATGGGGTGCGACTTTTGGTTACTAAATATCAATCCTGCTTCTCTTTGTTGATTGCTATTAAAGTCGTTTAGGGGCTTGTTTAGGGCTTGTTATACGTGTCTTCTTTAGCTTGTTTTGGGCATTAGGATAGGGGTGGCGGCCATGAGCTTTAATGTGAGTACAAGGGTTAGTCCTTCGGTGATGTTCAGGTTCAAAAGAAGAAAATACAATAATAGCTTACGAATAGGTTTTAGGAATATCAGGTCCCTTACGGGGAAGTCTTTAGAATTAGTGAAGACTTTAGATAAGTATAAGGTTCATATAACGTGCATGTAGGAGACAGGGTGGATGGGAGCTAAAGCAAAAGAAATTAATGGATGTAAAATTTGGTATTCAGGGGGCTCGAAAAGACAGAATGGGGTAGGTATTTTGATTGCCAAGGAACTCATACAACATGTTATAGGAGTCAAAAGGACTAACGATAGGATCATGTCCTTAAAGATTATGATAAAGGGAGCTGTTATAAATGTGATGTGTGCCTATGCAGCTCAAGTAGGGTTAGATGAACAAAGTAAGCATCATTTCTAGGAAGAGCTAGATAATTTGATTCAACAAATACCCTCTAACGAGGAACTTATTCTCTAAGGAGACCTTAATGGTCATATAGGATCAACCTTAGATGGTTACTCAAGAGCACATGGAGGCTTTAGGTATGATAAAAGGAATGATAGCAGGACAACTTTGTTGGATTTCATAGTAGTGTTTGATTTGGTGATAGCCAACTCATTTTTCAAGAAAAACAAGGAGCATCTGATGACTTATAGGAATAGAACCATGAGGACTCAGATTGACTACTTCCTAATAAGATGGAGTGATCAATCTAACTGCAAGGATTGCAAGGTGATACCCAGTGCTTGCGTGTAAACTCAATATAGATTGTTAGTTTTGGATCTTTTTATTAAGAATTAGAGGAAGAAGAGAAGTCTTAAGAGGTGCATTAGAATCAGATGGTAGAATTTGAAAGGTGATATGGTGAAACAATTTAAAGATAGATTCATTTATAAAGAAAATTAGAGTTTATTAGGAGATGCTAACTAGAAGTGGGAGAGTGTTGCACCTCTTTTAAGGAACACAATTGAAGAGACCTTGGGTACTTCTAAAAGGCCAAGGGGTAGTAAGAGGGAGTCGTGGTGGTGGAATGAGGATGTTCAAGAAAAAGTTAAGGTTAAGAAGAAGGCCTATCAAGCTATATAGGATAGCCCTGGAGAGGTATAAAGAGTTAAAAATAGAGGAAGGTAAAAACTGGCAAAGAAAAAGGTGATGTGGATAATCTCAGTTAATAAAAGTAGAGCTTACGAGAACCTTTATCAAAGACTAAATACTAAAGATGGAGAAAAGGATATTTTAAATTGGAAAGAGCTAGGAAATGTAAAGTAAGAGATTTGGATCAAGTTCATTGTGTAAAAGATGAAGTAAGACGAATGCCTAGAGCTGAAAATGATATCATGAGTAGAAGGTAGAGGAATTTTTATAGCCTTTTCAATGAAGGCGTAAAGGATAAAGGATAATATTTGTTTAGGTGACCTTAGCTTGTCTAAAAGACTTCGTAACTTTACTTACTACCAATAGATTACGAGGGATGAAATTAAGAATAAGTTAAGGGAGATGAAGGGTGGTAGGGTAGTAGGACCAACCAG
>JANZXP010000006.1:13502469-13512704 GCA_027576715.1 Erythroxylum flavicans
AGTTTCCAGTCTTAGCTCGGAGCTTCAACGTTTGCCGAATGGGATTACGAACATCATGGAAGTACCTGAGTCTCATGCATAAACGTCTTGGCCCTGTAAAGTTATTAGGATTTGCCTCTACAAGAGTACCTAGTTCATTACCCAATCGAACTGCCACCCTCTTAGTCATCAAATCGTCTTCAAGTTGTGAATCTAAACCCAAAACAGAGTCTCAAACAGACGTATTTCAGTCAGATTAACATTACCTTCAATTCTGCCAAGGATCAGCAGTTGATTGTTAAACGTCCATGGTGCCATATCAAGAACCCTTTCCACATCCACCTTATGATAAAACTAGAATCGGTAAACTCCTCCACCCTCCTCATTGACTGGCATTCCCATAAAAGGCCTCCATAAAGAAGCAAGGGTTTGATTCATAGCCTGGAAGTTTATAACTTTATCTGTTAAAAAATGCCCTATTAGACATAGAGAAGTATTAGTACCTGTAGCAAGATCCTCCTCCTCTTCAAAAATAATTCCAGCCTCCTCCTCACCGTTGATTGATACGTTAGCCATCTCCATTGAGATTTGGTCATCATTCGCCATCGAAAAAAAACTTGTCACCGACTAGACCTAAACCTAGAGAAACTCTCTAAGAAGACCAATGTTTTTTTAACTTAAACATATATAAGAGAGACGCAACCTTCTCATTGTTTCATTTTTGGTTTTAAATGTAAAACCAAAAACTAAACCATGGCAAGGTCACAACCCATGCTTTCTTTTTCATTTTGACTAATTTTTGTTTTCTTTTTTTCTTTGTTTATTATTATTTATAAAAGGAAGTAAAATAAAACTAATTTATTTTGCACAAGAGAATTTTCAATATTAATTATATTTTCTGTGATAGTAAAAAATATAATATTATGTCATATAGATTATTTAATAAATTATGTCATAATAAATTAAATAATCATAAACAGGAAATATTACTCTCGTAAGTGTGTGACCACATCGGTTCATCACTAAGCTGGTAGCAATTAATCCAATTAATTACTAATCAAGGTTAGCGTCTAACAACACTCCTCAATGACTGGTTAGTGTGAAGTGACAACTTTACAAAGACGGAACCTGGTTAAGGATAATGTATTATTACCTTCCATCATTAAAACTCTGGATTATCCTAAGGTATGGTTTAACTGTCAAACCCTATTAGATAAGCAACTATGTTACATGTCAATGATTAATGATTGGTGAATGACTTAATAAACTCCTTTCCTCACTCATTCAATCACCCTGACCAAGGTCTTGAAACAACCATTAAGATCAATGATAACTTAGAGCTCAAACTCATTACCTAAAGTCGATGGATCCCATTAATCAGATAGGTACTTAATTATATCCAATGACCATTCAAGTAACATTTTTATATACTAGGTGTTCGACATCAAAACATAATAAGTGACCTATTGATTACTATGATGATCTCAGGTCAAAGGAAAAATATACATTTAAATTCTTATGAGAATATCCCACTAGACAGTTTATAGGTAATATTAACCATTGGGAATTCTCAGTTTGGTCAGTTCAATGATCATATCTCTATATGCATCATTTATATCTGTAACTTAGTAAATGAGAACTACTAATATCCATCTAATAGATACTATTACATACATATTGATCTAACTGGATCATAAAAGTCCTTATTTTATGATCCTACGATCAAGAACAATTTTAGATTAAACCCTAAAGACTTGACTCTCATTATCATAATCTCCATTATGACAGCAAGTGTATAAATTTAATCAAGGACTTATCATACTAGGATAAAAGCAATAAACATAATATGATAATATAATCATTTTCCATGTTATTAAACAAAGTTAATAATTACAAAGCATATGTGTTCAATCAATTACATAACGATTGGGTCATGGGCATAATTCCAACAGTGGCATCTTTATAATATTAGATTGCTTTGGTTATTTCCTTTCTTTAACTATTTCTCAAAATTTTTCTCTTTTATTAGATTTTCTTGTGATTGGTTTCATATTGTGTTTGTTCTTGGTGCATTACTCCTTAGGTGTTGGGATTTTAGTTTTTAATCTTTATCATTCCAATAAAAGTTTTAAGTTCTCTTTTGTTCATAGTTTTTAATATTTTGTTTGTTATCTTTAACGGTCTAATATCATGTTTTAGCATTATGCAGATATTTTGTTGTTAGTAGTGGTTTGAATTTGGATCATTTAAGTTAGAACGACGTACAATCGCATGTACTCAAGGTTCTTACACCTGTTTGTTGCGACATCCTTTTGGGATTCAATATCAATCTTTATTCTCTTTATTGAGTATTATTAAAGTTGTTTAGGAGCTTCTTAGGCTTGTATTCTTTAGATTGTATTAGGCATTAGGATATTGAGTGGTGGTTTTGACTTCTAATGAGAGAACAAGGGCTAGTCCTTCGGTAAGTTTTGAGTCTAGAACAAGAAAAGATGTTGACAATTACCGTTCCATTGAAAGTTTTAAATTCTTTTTTGTTTATCGTTTTTAATATTTTGTTAGTTATTTTTAACTATTCAATATCATGTTTTAGCATTCTGCAGATATTTATTGATTTTAGATCATTTAATTTAGAACAAAGAATGATCATGTGTACTTGAGCTTCTCACACCTGTTTATTGCGACATCTTTTTGGGATCCAATATCAATATTTCTTCCCTTCCTTAAGTATTATTAGAGTCTTTTAAGAGCTTGCTAGGTTTGTCTTCTTTATCTTGTATTGGGCATTAGGATAGGAGTGGTGACTTTGACTTCTAATAAGAGAACAAGGGCCAGTCCTCCAATGAGTTTCAGGTCTAAAATAAGAGAAGATGTTGATAAATTATGGATAAGTTCTTGGAACATTGGGACCTTTATAACGAAGTCTTTAGAATTAGTGGAGACTTTAGACAAATATAAGATTCATATAGCTTGTGTCTAGGAGACAAGGTGGATGGGGGCAAAAGAAAAAGAGATTAATGTGTTCAAACTTTGGTATTCAGGGTGTTCAAGATGACATAATGCGGTAAGTATCTTAGTTGTCAAGGAACTCATACCTCATGATGTGGGGGTAAAAACGACTAATAATATGATTATGTCCTTAAAAATTATGGTAAAGGGTGTGGTTTTAAAAGTGTTGTGTGCTTATACACCTCAAGTAGGGTTGCACGAACAACTTAGCGCTAATTTTGGGAAAAGCTAGATAAGGTAATTCAGCAAATCCCCTTTAACGAGGGAGTTATTCTAGGAGGAGACTTTAATGGTTATATACAAGCAACCTCAGATGGATACCCATGGACTCATTGGGGTTTTGGGTACAGTAAAAGGATTGTTAGTGGTATTATTTTGTTAGATTTTATGGTAACGTTTAAGTTGATGATAACTAATTCTTTTTTAAAAGAAAAAAGAGGAGCACTTGGTGGCTTTTAAGAATAGAACCACAAAAACTCAAATTGACTAACTTCCTTATAAAGCGGAGTGATCGACCTAGTTGTAAGAATTGCAAGGTGATACCTAATGTTTGCTTGTCAACTTAGTATAGATTATTGGTTTTGGATCTTATTATTAAGGGTTGGAGGAAGAAGAGAAATCCTTAGAGGTGTAGCAAAGTTAGATAGTGGAACTTGAAAAGGATAAGGTGAAACAATTTAAGGATAAGATAGAGTAATATATGAAGAAAAATGGAAATTGGTAAGAGATGCGAGCCAGATGTGGGAGAGATTTGCAGCTCTTTTAAGGAATACAGCTATAAAGACCTCAGGTGTTTCTAAAAGACCTAGGGGTAGTAAGAGGGAGTCTTAGTGGTGGAATGAAGATGTATAAGAAAAAGTTAGGATAAAAAGTTTGCCTATAAAACTCTATTAGATAGCACCATAGAGGTGGAGAGAGTTGGTAATAGAGAAAGTTATAAATTGGCAAAGAAGGAAGCGAAGAAGATAATCTCATAAGCTAAAATTAGAGCTTGTGAGAAACTATACCAATAATTGGATACAAAAAATAGAGAAAAGGATATTTTTAAGTTAGCGAGAACTAGGGAAAGAAAAGTGAGAGACTTAGATCACGTTCATTGTATTAATCATGAAGCGGGGCAGGTGCTTGTAGCTGAAAATGACATCAAGAGAACATGATGGAGTTACTTCTATAGCCTTTTTAATGAAGGTGTAAAGGATAAAATCTATTTATGTGACTTTAGCACATTTGAGAGTTTTCGTAAATTTACATGTTGCCATCATATTAATAGAGAAGAAATTAAAAAAATGTTGAGGGAAATGAAGATTAGAAAGGTAGTAGGGTCTGATGAGATACTCATAAAGGTATAGAAGAACCTAGGCAAAGAGGGCATTACTTGGCAAGTTAAGATTTTTATGTGATCCTTAATTCTAACAAAATTCCCGATTTGTGGAGATTTAGTATATTAATTCCTTTATATAAGATCAAATGAGACATCCAAAGCCTATAAAGGCATCAAATTACTTAGTCATACTATGAAATTATGGGAGAAGGTAATTGAGAAGAAAGCGAGAAAGGATGCTTCTATCTCCAAAAACTAGTTTGGCTTTATGCTAGTAAAGTCCACAATAAAAGCTTTACATTTCTTTAGAAGATTAATGGAATATTATAAGGAAAGATAGCATAACTTACACATAGTTTTTATTAATTTAGAAAAGGTGTATGATAGGGTTCCTAGAGAAATCATATGGAGATGTTTAGAAGTTAAGGGAGTTTCTATAACTTATATATGGGCTATTAGAGATATATATAAAGGTGTAAAAACTAAAGTAAGGATGATAGGAGGAGATATAGAACATTTTTCTATCGATATTGGTTATACCAAGGCTCCTTTTTAAGCCCCTTTTTTATTACAATAGTAATTGATGAGCTCACCAAGAATATCCAATGGGATATGCCTTGGTGTATGCTGTTTACTGATGAAATTATTTTAGTGGATAAGACAAAAGAGAGTGTCAATGTCAAGCTTGAAATTTGGAGGATTATGTTAGAGTTGAAGGATTTTGATTAAGTAGGACTAAGATTGAGTACGTGGAATGTAACTTTTCGGGACATAGGGTAGCTACCAATATGGACTTAAATATTGGTTTAGAAGTTATATCATAAAAGGAGTGTTTTAAGTATTTAGGATTTATCGTCTAAAGCAATGGACATATTGATGAAGACATAGTTCACCAGATCAGATCATGGTAACTTAAATGGAGAAGTGAATAAAGAGTTTTATGTGATAAAAAGATACCCCTTAAGCTTAAAGGTAAATTCTATCATTTAGAGATTAAGCCGACTATGCTCTATGGGGCAGAGTGTTGGCCCATCAAATAGGTGCATAGTCAGAAGCTAATAGTGATGAAGGTGAGGATGCTCCGTTGGATGTTCAACTCAAGAATTGATAGCAAAAGATTTTCATGGTTCTAATTTTTTAATGCTAATTTAAAGTTAAATTTTTTTTCTTATTTTTTAACTTATTAAATATATGCCAAGTTAGTTTCTCTAATTTCCATTTGATGTCATTGATTATTTTTGCTCTATATTTAGGTTTTAATTATTCAATCATAGTACTTAATCATAATTATTATTGGGAGGCTTTATTTTAAACTAGACCATGTAAATTAGGGAACTTTAGTATTATTCATAATTCTATAGTAGGAAATTATTTGAACACAAAAAATCAAATTTGTAGAAAAATATTACTTAAATCAATATTAATCATAAATTATGAACCCGTTATTAATTAAGTTTTATAATGAACAAATTATCATATTCTTTATACAAAATATTTATTATAAAAAGTTCTATGTATATCTATGTTAAAATTTAACATAGATCTTATTTTTAATAAATACAAATAGAAATAATTTTATTACATATTGATTTATAATTTTTATTAAAAAATATAAACCAAAATTTTATATAAGAAAATACACATAAGTCCTACACCAATTAGGGAGCCTGATCGACACCAATTAGGGAATTTTATTCTTATTTGTAATTCTATTTTAGGAAGAAAACTATTTGTAAATAAAAAAATAAAAGTGGGAGAGGTAACTTTGATGGTAAAAAAGTTACCATGGCACTAAGATAGTGCAAAAAAAACAATAATACTTAATAATCAATTCACTAAATCATGTTTAAATTTTTCAAGAATGCTTATTTAATGGGTGATATAACTTTGACAGCAACAAAAATAGTAGTTGCAATAAATTTTTTTAAATACATAAAACATGAAAACTTTTTTTTTTTTAAGAATTAGCATAAAAACTTTAGCATTTTAGTTGACAAAGGGCTTGTAAGAGAATTAAATTTTGTGTTTCCTTTAGAAAATAGCTCTCGACATTTTTCATATTCTTATTATTATAGAAAATTGAGTAATGGAGAGATTAGCGATAAAAAATGGTTGCTTACTCTAAATATATAGATAAAGTATATTGTTTTTGTTGTAAGTTGTTCAAATCTAATAGCAAACAAAGTGCATTAGCAAATGATGGATTTAGAGATTGGAAGGATCTTAGTGAGAGACTTAAAGAACATGAGAATAGTATTGAGCATATGACTGACATAAGAGCTTAGAATGAATTAAGAGTAAGATTGAGCAAAAATCAAACAATTAATAAAGACTTGCAACAAGAAATTATAAAGGAGAAAGAACGTTGGAGATAAGTTCTGATAAGAATAATTTATATTGTGAAATGTCTTGCTAAATATAATTTGGTTTTTCAAGGATCAATTGACAAAATTTATCATGATAGTAATGGTAATTTTTTAGATTAATTGAGATGATTTTTGAATTTGAAGTAATAACGCAAGATCATGTTGGACGCATTCAAAATCATGAAATTTATCACCATTATCTTGGTCACAAAATTCAAAATGAGTTGATTTCTATGTTGTCCCATAATGGTAGATGTTCTAATATAAGAATCATTAGGAGAAATACTTTTCTATTATTCTTTGTTGTACCCCATATTTGAGCCATCAAGAATGAGTTTATTAGTATGTTGTGTGAATATGTTAAATAAAAATAAAAATAGAAGAGTACTTTTTAGAGTTTTTAAAGGTAGATGATACATCTGGATTAAGACTTTTCAATGAATTATTAAATGCATTTAAGTCTCTTGATTTGAACGTCTATAATGTGAGGGGTTAAGGTTATGACAATAATTCTAATATGAAGGGAAAACAACAAAGAGTCCAAAAGCAATTACTTGAAATAAATCCGAAAGAATTATATATGCAATGTGTTTGCTACAATCTTAATCTTACTCTTAGTAATATGACACATTCTTATGTTAAAATTGTTTCATTTTTTAAAGTTGTGCAATTTATATATGCATTATTTTCAAGTTCTCCTAAAAGATGAAAGGTTTTACTTGATAATGTTTTGAACTTAACCATGAAATCATTATCTAACACTCGTTATGAGAGTCGAATAAAAAATTGCTAAAGATTGGCATTGATGGAATTATTTAGATCTTGTGAAGATGTCAAGTCAAAGAGTGAAGTGGAAAGTTTGGTTAGTGTACATGAGAATTTTGAGTTTTTTTTCTTAGTATGGTTATTTGGTATGATATTTTATTCTCTATTAACATGGTGAGTAAAAAGTTGTAGTCTAAACCAATGTGCATTGATGTTACCTTAGAGTAATTAAAAGGTGTGAAGGTATTTTTTCAAGAAATATAGAGATGAAGGGTTTTCCTCTAGTATGAATATTGCCAAAAGTCTTGCATATAAGATGAATGTAGAGCCTACAATTCCAACTAAACACTATATTATTAAGAAAAGACAATTTGATCAAAATGATCACAATGGAGAAATATAATTACCTGGGGATTCTTTCAAAGTTAATTACTTTAGAGTTGTTGTGGATATGGCAATTGCTTCGTTGAAGAATAGATTTGAACAATTAACGACATTTGAAAATATTTTTGGATTCTTATTTGATTCAAAGAAGTTGTGGTTATTAGATGATAATGTTTTAAAAGAATGTTGCACTAATTTTGCAACTTTTTTCCCATGATAATATGTTGGATGTCGACTTAGACAATCTTTTTTTTTACAAATGACTTTGCCAAACAAGTTAATGTCATCACTTGAAATTTTAGAATTTGTTAAAGCTTCAAATTGTTATCAAGATATTTTAATTGCTTATTGAATTCTATTAACTATGCCTGTAACTATAGCATTAACTGAGAGAAGTTTTTCAAAGTTAAAAATATTGAAAACCTACTTTAGGTCATTAGTGTTACAAAAAAGTTGAATGATTTAGCTATTTTATTATTAATAAGAATATGTTGGACAATATTGATCTTCATACTATTATTAATGATTTGCATCTAGAAATGTATGGAGAAATTGTTTTTAATAAATCATGATCATCTGTGTGCTTGTTAGTGCAATTCTCTTGATGTTTTACAATCTGATACTGTTGTTTGATTGCTTCTACTACTATTTTGTTGTTACTGCTATTATTTTTAGTGATTTTATTGTTACTGACATTTGTAAGATGTTATTAGCTGATGTTATGATCATTTAGTATTTCGTTGAGTATGTGGACATATAAATTGAGACACTTATGTATAGATATTAAATTTTGATAATAAAAATATGTTTTTAAAGTTTACATATTTGTATAATGTCGATTTATCAAAGTCATTCTTTTTACTTTGCTCAGGGCCATAAAATGTTATAAATGAATGTTTAACCTTAACATTTGTTTTATACGTTGCAATCAAACAAAGAAAAACTATTCGCCACAACAAAAACCACATTTGACGATGAAAAATAAACAGGCTTATACAAAGAAGGTGCTATAATTATTTTGAAATAAGCCATACTGACTGAAATGGTAAGGCTTGTTAAAAATTCATACCAATCTAGAGAATTGTTTGTATTATTTAGATGCAAAAGATCAAAGAAGGGGTTAACAGTTTGGACAATATATCCACATACCCTTTGGACTATTAGCGATGATATATGTTCATGGCCAAAAATGTCGCCAAATCCCCATAGCTAAAAACTATAAGGTGATGTTTTTTGCTAATTGTTGTTAATAGTTTTTTCCTTCGCTTTATTTTCATAACGAAAAATTATTAGCAACATTTTGTGAAATCGTCACCAATATATTTTGACTACACTTAGTTTTTGTAGTTAAAAATTATTAGCTATATTTCTAAAAACATAGCTCCAGAAACATAGCTAAAGATTTTTAGCTACGTTTCTAATAACGTAGCCAAAACGTTTTAACTACTTTTTTGAAAACGTTGCCAAATATTTTTTAACTACGTTTTATAAAATGTATTCAAATTTTTAATATACATTTTAACCAAATGTTATACCATGTTAATTATAATTATTTGTGACATTTTTAATCCAGATTATTGGATATAATATTTATGTTTTTTGTTGTTAATTTATTATACAAAAATATTATATAAAAATAATTGATAATTTAAAGTATTGTATATAAAAAGAAAAATATTATTAAATTATACCAACAAAATTATATTCTTTGTATATAAGATTTTAATTACAACCTTAACAATTCTTATAGATAAAATAAATACAAAGATCAGTTTACAAATTATAAATATGAAGAATTACAGTATAACTGTGACGACTAAGTAGGTTTGCCTATGTACAAAAAATCTAATCCTACACTAAAGCTAACTACTCTAACAAGCAGTGGCCCTACGCAAAGGCAGGGGCAGGCAGGGCACTGCCCAGGGCCCAACATAAAAAAGGGCCCTTCTGTGTCCTTTAGGTAGAAAACATTATCTATGTTCAATGAAATTAGCATTCAATATGAGAACGTTGGTGGAGTTCTCTACTATGTATCCATTGAATGTAGAGAATGTAACATTCTCTACTATGTATCCGTTGAATGTAAAACTGCTTAGCATTGAATGTGGAGAACGTTAACTGATAAAGAAATTATAAGGTAAAAATATACCTTTTTATACCTAAATACTTTGGTAATTATAAATAGTTTTGAAGTATTTAGGTATATTTTTACCTTATAATTTCTTTATTTTCATGAATTTATGTATCTAAGGTATTCCAACTCAAAAATTGGCAGCAAAAAATTTTCACGATTCTGTCTTCTAAGTTCTGAGTATAATTTGAAGGTAAAGTTTTTGATTTTTAATGTATTTTTAGCTTATTAAATATTTGAATATGTTATAATTAATTTGTAATTTGTCATTAACGTGGAC
>JANZXP010000006.1:13512804-13527306 GCA_027576715.1 Erythroxylum flavicans
TAAGAATAAGTTAAGGGAGATGAAGGGTGGTAGGGTAGTAGGACCAACCAGATACCCATAGAGGTATGGAAGAGCCTAGGTGAAGAGGGTATTACTTGGCTAGCCAAGTTTTTTGATATGATCCTTAAGTCTATCAGAATGCCAGATGAGTGGAGATGTAGTATGATAATTCCTTTATTTAGGAACAAAGGGGACATTTAAAGCTGTAACAACTACAAAGGTAATAGATTACTTAGTCACACCATAAAGTTATGGGAGAAAGTGATTGAGAAGAGAGTAAGAAAAGATGCTTATATATCAGAAAACCAATTTGGTTTCATGTCAAGAAGGTCTACGATAGAAGTTTTACATCTCCTCATAAGGTTAATGGAATACTACAAGGAAAGACAATGTAACATTCATATGATTTTTATTGATTTATAGAATGCATATGATAGGGTTCCAAGGAAAATCATGTGAAAGTGTTTAAAAGTCAAGGGGGTTTTGATGACTTACATACAGATTATTAGGGATATATATGACGATGTAAAAACTAAAGTAAGGATGATTGGAGGAGATACTAAGTCTTTTTCTATAAATATTGGGCTACACTAAGGTTCTACTTTTAGTCCCTTTTTATTTGCAGCAGTAACTAATGAGTTTACCAAGAACATCCACGGAGATGTACCTTGGTATATATTATATGCTGATGACAATGTTTTTGTGGATAAGACAAAAGAGGAAGTCAATGACAAGCTCGAACTTTAGAGGGAAACATTTGAATCAAATGTTTTTATATTAAGTAGGACTAAGACTGAGTATGTGGAGTGTAACTTTTCAAGAGATAGGGTGTCTATAGATGTGGTGGAAAAGATTGGTTCAAAAGTTATACCGCAAAAGGATTGTTTTAAATATTTAGGATCTATCATCTAGAGTAATAAAGAAATTGATGAAGACATAGTTCACTGGATCAGATTAAGGTGGCTAAAATGGAGAGGTGCTTCAGGAGTTTTGTATGACAAGAAGATACCACTCAAGCATAAAGGTAAATTGTATCGTTTAGTGATTAGGTCAGCCATGCTCTACGGGGCTGAGTGTTGACCCATCAAACAAGTTCATAGACATAAGTTAATGATAACAGAGATGCGGATGCTCTATTGAATGTGTAACCTTACTAAAAGGGATAAGGTAAGGAACGTAATGGTAAGAGGCAAAGTAAAAGTAGCAAATATTATGGACAAATTGAGATAGACAAGGCTTAAGTGGTTTGGACATGTTAAGAGGAGACATCCAGACAATCTAGTGAGAAGACGCGAGAGGATCGTACTTAGAAATAGTAAGAGAAAGGTAGGGAGGCCTAAGAAGAATTGGAGGGAGGTGATAAAAAAGTATATGACAATGTTGAAACTTACCAAGGATAGACTCATAATAGAAAACTTTAGCGTGACAAAATTCAGGCTAAGGATCCCTCGTAAAGAAGTCCTAGTAGTTCTCTTATATCTTTTAACTCTTGCCTATTGTAGTTAGACTATGTGATAAGTAGATATTATTATTATCATTATTATTATTAGTATTATTATTATTATTATTATTATTATTATTATTATTATTATTAGTAGTAGTAGTAGTAGTATTATTATTATTATACTAGGATCTTTAGTATTGTCATTAATATTGTTATAATTATTTTGTTTATAATTATTACTGTTAGTATGATTCTTGTTATTATTATTATTATTACTTTCTATTATTATTAGTATTATTATTTTTTATTTTTACTATTATTTGCACCTATCAATTATTTTATTTGAATTTCTTTTTTACCTATTAGTAATATTATTTTATTTATTTGTTTGTATTTTTTAATCTTAAATCTTTTTCTTTTTTTTCCTTTTCTTCTTATTCTTCATTCATATGGGTTATTTGGAAACAACCTCTTTACTAGTTACGGGTAAAACTACGTATTACTGGACTTCTCTAGATTCCATGTCTCAGGGGAATTTTTACTAGGTTTTTTTGTTGTACTTGTATTTCTTAATTTTATCAATTATGTCCTTCTTATTATCTTACAATTAGTGGCTTATTAATAGGCTATTGAACCATTATGGCGTGAAACAGGTAGAAGCAAGCTACTCATAATAGACCCAGGTGAAGGGTAGATATGAAAAGTATGTCACGCTAACGATGTTAAAGAAACGTTGTTTGGGAAGCAACCCAAAAAGTAGGATAGGTTTCATATTATTTTTTATTTTTAGTTCATAAATTAGAATGCTATATTAGTTAGGTTTTTCTTGAATTCTAGTTTGTAAGCCCTTATTTTAATGTGTTTGGAGTGATTTGGATCATTCAATCTCATATTTTTGAAATTGTTACAGGTTAAGTAACAAGTTTAAGGGGATACATGAGGTAAATAGGCGAAACATGGTTAAGGTGAAGAAATCCAGCCATTCAACGATAGTACATGGCGAGTGCAAGAACATTCTATAATGATCATGGCACCCCTATGATGGTGGCAGGTGAGACTTGCCACAGTCCTTCCCACTTATGACTCGCACACACAAAACCTTAGTTTACCCTTCTTTTCTAGCCCTAACCTTTTAAATACTTATTTTCTCTTCTTACAACTCTCATATTCTCTCTCAAAGCTTGCAGTCACCTTTAAAGCTCTCCTCTGTCTCTCAAATCTCTTTTCACTCTTTCTTAGTTTTTCAATATTCTTTTATCCTTCACCTAGATTGTAATTAGTTTTACACAAATCTCGTGATTTTCACATAAAATCACATATGTTGAGTGGGTGTTACAAGATTTTGTCTACACTTTTCTCTCTCACGTTTTGGGTGTTATTTTTTGTTTTTTATGTTTCTTGGTTGATTTTGCAGGATGTATACTCACTCATGGATCTAAGAATCAAACAAATCGCAAATCGCTCCACACTGAAAGGAAAAGCAAAAGTGTCAGGTGATGGTGCAAGTGATCAGGTTAAGAATTTTGGAGCACCTTTTTCGATCTTCTTAGAAGAAGGTAGAAATTTCCAAACCCTTCATTCAAGAATTTTTATCACTCTATGTTATTTCAATTTTACAATCTTCGAAAATCTAGGTTTAAAAGAAAAGTTTGAGACTTTGAGTGTACAAATTTGTTAGGAAAATTTTATTCATTTTGATTTTCCTATATATGAGGATTTAACCTTTAAATTTTATACGACTTTATATTTTGAGCTATGAAAACTAGATAATTTTTGGTTTAGATTGCGTGGAAACCCTTATAATGTGAATTATGATATTATGGAAGAAATATTCCCAAATCAAAAATTATTGAAAAATACAAACTTTCATACTGACCAATATTGGAAGAAATTAAAAGGTTGAATGAATTTACTCTGAAAAATGAGCATCGTAATGTTATTCTTATCCCTGAACATTTGTTATTACATAAATTTATGTGTTACACTATTTTCCTAAAATTCAAAGTAACAAGTGTTCTCAAAAGCATTTATTTATTCTTCGGTGCATGGATCACAAAATTCAAGTTTGTACATCTACCCGCATTTTTCAAATGATAGTTACTTGTCTTAATAAGAAAAATAGATATTTAGGCATGAGTTTCTTTGTTACCGCACTGGCTCAAATTCACAGTGTTTCTGTTGATGGACTAACCCATGTCTTCCCTGAGTTTTTAAATCATACACATTTGAGGCGAGTTGAAATTTTAAAGTGCCATAGTTTAGAACTCTAAGATATTAGCTTGAAATCACAAATGAAACACAGGATTGGCTAGGGGACCTCTAGTTTTGCTCCATCATAACACTAACAAGAAGTCTCTTTTAGTGAAGAATCTGAGGAGGACAAAAAGAAAGGATAGGAGAAAATGCTAAAACTAATGACAGAAAATAACAAGCGTATGAAGGGTCACCTGGATACCATAAAGGCATAAATAAAGGAATTTGTGCGCCATCAACGTTAACAGCGGGATCACATGAAGAAAATACTTAAATATTTTGTTGTTTAAGGTGCTCAAATTCCATCATCAACACCATCAGTGCCTCAATTACCGTAAGTCATCTTACTCTAACTTTGTCTTTATTATTATTTATTTTTCATTTATATTGTTTTGTTTTATCATAGTGAGAATAATGTATTGTTCAAGTGTGAACAGATATATGCACTTGCATATCACGTGTGTGTGAATTTTGCATTTGCATTGTGTTAGTTTTAATTAGGTTGGCACTTTTTAAGTGGTTGATGTTTGTGGTTAAGTTAATTCCATGAGATTTGATGCTATTATACCATTATTGCATGTTGCATGATCGTTTGTTTATATGTTTTTGTATTTTCTTAGTATGTGGTTTTTAGTTTTGTTTGAGAACAAACAAAGGTTTAAGTGTAGAAATGTTGATATGTGTAGATTATAGTATGATTTCTAAGTGTTTGAGTGTGTTTTCAAGTGTTTTCATAGATGATAATCATGTGTTTAGGACTTAGAATTGTGTTATTGTTAGTATTTTTTTGTGTTTCAATTGTTTGAGTGGTTTATAGCAAGAATTTGATCTTAATTTTATATTTCAAGGGATATTCATGTGTTTATGAGTGTATGGAAATAAAAAATTGAAGAAAATAGAGGAATTGGAAACATGGAAGTAGCAAATTTCAACTTTTCATGCTTGTGAGTTTTTTTTTATATATACTTTTGACGTTTTATGGCTATTTTTGGAACCAAATTAAGTAAGAAAATTCTAGAAAAAATCTTAAAAGTCTCAAGAAATGTTTAAGAACAAGAAAAACACGAAAAAGGCAACAACCACCAGGTCAAAAGAAGATCAAGAGGAGACATGAAGGAGAGCTTTAGGAATTCCATATTTTCATATCAAGAATCCAACTAGCTTTTCTTTCTTTATCCTTTATTTATTTCACTGTCTTGGATGATTATTTTGATTATAATGATGTTTAACATGATTATGGGTTTCTAAATCCATATTAGGGAGTGTTCTTGATTTGTTTTGTTGAACCTTATTCTTGTTGAATTCAATACATCTATCAATGCTTTATGATAATTATTACGCTTATACTTGGTAATAAATCGAGAAACTGAATCAAATCATATATGTTAAGGTGTTTAACGAGAGTTGGTAGCTTAATAGACCTGCAATTATCATATTAACGATCAATTGAAGAAAGATCTTAATTGTAAAATTAATTATTCTTAAAATTGCTTCAAATCTAATTGAATAAGTTACGAGTAGTTTTGTGAATCAAAAGATTACAACTCCAAATTCAATTAAGGTTCCTTGATTAGATCTCAGGATAGGGTAATCAAAACTTTAGAATATCTATCATCAAATATAGTTGAATCAACAAAATAAAAGGGTAACAAGATAAGGATATAATAATTCATAAGTCTTCAACTTTGAGTATATTCATTATTATTAGTTGAGTTGTTTTGTTAGTTATTTCAATCTTAGTAATTTATTTTAATTCAAATCGATCTTTAGTACCTTAGACAAAGTTTTATTCAAGTTGTTAGGTGTTTAATTAGCCCTCATGAGAATGATCCCTTTACAATTACGAGATATGATCCGTATACTTGCGGTATTGAAAGTTTTATATTATTAAACTGATCAACACACATAACATTATGAGTAGGGATGCCAGTAAGTTTAGTCAAGTTGTGCCAGATCGACAACTCAACTTTAGTTTAGTCAAGTTGTGCCAGATCGACGACTCGACTTTCAGTGCGCAACTAACTTGATTTTAGGCCATCCAAAATAATATCATTTTAATCTTAAATTTTTTAATGATTAAGACTAAAATAATGTCATTAAAAAAAGAAAACTCTCCAAAACAATATTATTTTGTACAAGGTGATTGACCTATTTAGACCAAACCTTGAGCTAGTCCCAAGTCCAACATAAAATTTGATCAATCTAAACTTGATTTGTTAATTTTTTCAAGTTTGACTAAACAAATTTCACTATTCTTAATTATAAGTTCCACGATAACATAAGTACCTATTTCTCTAACTTTTGTCAATAAAAAATATTTGATTAAAAAGAATCACTAATGTTCGATGATTAAGCATTAAAAAAGATTATTAAAAATATTCAATTAAAAATTTAAATATAATAGAAAAATAAACATATCATTATCCCTTTCGATTTGTCTAATTTCTTAACTTCATTATTATGGACTGATCACGGCAAATACATGAAACCAATGTCTATATTTTCTTTAATTATCGCATCATTTAGTCATTTATTTCTTATATTATATAGCATTACGTGGAATGATGTGTAAGTGAAAGTTAAAGTACCATTTGATTCAACTTCATTTTTTTAATTTTTAGTTTTCATTTTCTGATTTTAATTAAATCAATATAATTATATTTTCATTCCCGATAACAATTCCATATTAAATATAATCTAGATTATTTATTTTACTTATATATTTATTAATAAATTATTTTATTTTATTAAAATATGTAATTTAAAAATTAAATTTTTATTTAAAAATTAATATTTATTTTTAATTATTAAATAAAATTTTATTTCGAATTTATATATTTTGAAAAAATTTTAAATTTAAATATATTTATTAATAGTTATTAAATTAAATTTATTTACAAAAATAAATAAAATTATTCATATTTCATATTACCAATTAATTTTAGTTAATTAAATATAATATTAAATTAAATTATTCATAATTTTTATTAATAATTTATATACTAAATTATTAACTAATTAACTAATATATATTTAGTTGATAGTAAATTAAATTATGAAAAAAATAGAAACAAAATCAAAAATCACTTTTTATGATTTTTATAATTTTTTAAAACCAGAAGAAACTGAAACAAAAAAAATAAAAACTCAAAAACTTAAACAAACAAATACTAAATTTAAAAACAAAAACGAAAAATCAAAAATAAAAATAGACAAATCAGACCCTAAGTCTCTAAAAAGTTTTTAAAATGATCAATTTTTTGAGTCCAATAATTTGGCCCTTTCGCCTAATTCAACCCGCTCACATCAATTCGGGCAGATCTAAAGGCCTAATGAGTAGAAATTATGAAACATCAACTCGAATATAATCCGAACAGTCAAAGGAAGAGGATGAGATCCTCTACGCCATTTTTCGAGTAGGTAGAGGATCTCATCCACAAATACTCTGGCACAGGGTAGGAGCTGAGAAAATGGCACAGAGGATCTCATCCCCTTTCTTTGACTATAGATGGGATCCTCTAACATAGGATAGGAACTGGGAAAATGACAGAGGATCTCATTCCCAAAGGAAGGGCCATTACACGATTATTCACATCTTTTTCCTAGAATAACGAACAAAAGGGATGGAAAAGCATACCAAGAGGGCACACCCAGAGGCATATCCAAGTTCTTAAATCTGGGCCATCTGGCAAAGAAAACAACATAGCATATATTTAGATCAACAAAGCATTTGATAATTAATACACTTTACTGTCATGGTCATTTGTAAGAATAAAAAACCAAAAGAAAGGAAAGCAAAGGTCACTCAGACAAGGATATGTCATTAACTCGAGGACCCAACCACCACGAGCAATCGACACACAGGAGAAGAATCACCATGAGCAACAGCCACTAACAGAAACATCCTGTGCAGGCTTCTGTTTAAAGATGTTCTTTTTCACGCCACTTGAACCTTCAGCCAACAGACTGGGTGTTTCCAGAATCTGCAAATTTGCATAAAATGCTGTCTTAGTAGTGATTCTAAGAATGACCATTACTTTAAAAGCAACGAGACCATTGCCCCTATTCAAACACCAATGGTCATTCAAATTTCGAGAGGAACACCGCTAAAGATCATAGTTAACACCAAGATTCACATGACCCCTATCGAGCACCTTTCAGGAACGATTCCAGCACTTCTATATCAACTCTTTGTGGTTTCACGGTAAAGATTCAAAGCAATTAAATGTAAATCTTTAAGAAATTGTTTCATGCAATTGGAACACTGTTGACATTCAAAGGTCTGCCACTTCAAACATGTTCATTAAAAGTAACAAATCATGCAGGGAACACAACTAACCAATCATTCTCCTATTAATGAGGAAAATTTTGATACTGCTTTCCACAAACACCTGTCAAGGGATCATAAACGGATAACAATTTTGTAGTCCTACTTTTACTAACTTCATTCAGACATCCTTTAAAATATTCAGATTCATCCTAATACTGGGGAGAAATCAACTGAGTCTTTCCATCACCTCTGTTATAATATTAACAAAACTAACTTCTAACAGTTTTCCTTATCATACATCACAATTTCTTCCCTTTTACTATTCAAAATATTTCAGTAAGTCCCCACCGTTAAATCACTGAAAAATTCTATATATTTTCCAATCATTTTGTCATTAGATATTTTCTAATAGTTGACTCAATATAAAACTAACGTTCTGAAATAGTTGACTCAATATTCATAAATGTATGACAACTCTAGAAATGACTAATAGTTGACTCCATATTCATATATGTATGACAACTGTAGAAATGACTATTTCAATTGATGGAAATATGAATAAAATTTGGTCACTATCCAAAAGTCACAAGAACCTAGAGAAAGACCCATAGAAATGCCAAAATAAAGCATTACAGAGGCATAGTACAAATTATTAAGATAGACCTACAAGATAAAGAAAGCAAAAAGTAACATCAGCCAACTTCAAATTTGAAAATTTAAAACCCACTCAGATGCAAATTTTACCTTTAAAACAAGTTCCTCAAAACATTGTTCTACGTTGACTCGAGTTTTTGCACTACATTCAAGAAAAAGGCACCCATATTCCCGGGCAAAGTTAATACCCTCTTTTCTGGTGACAACCCTTTCACTTTCCTGCACAAGGTATAAATGATGGGGATAAAATACACCAAATCTATATAAGTTTCCACCCAATAATTTGATAAGAATAACGAGGATTAAAAGCTAACAAACTCTTCTTATCCAAGCCTAAAACCAATGAAATTCATAAACAAACTTATTTCTGAGACATACCTTATCAACTTTGTTACCGACAAGCATCTTGATACAATCCTGGCTTGTCGAATACAGATCAATCTCTTTGGCCCATATATCAGACAAATTTGTAAAAGTTTCTCGCCGTGTTACATCATATACTGTATCAATTCCCAGATAGATCATATTAATATAGTGTAACAAGAGGCAAGAATAAGAGTAGGAGAACCCAGCCAACCCATAGCTGGCAAGATATTGCAAGACGTATCTTTCTTCCAGAGAAACTACTTGAAAAGCCAAGACACCTCAAAACCTCAAACATACATACACATTTCATGGAAGTGCAGACAATATGAGAAAACAAGAAACAGGAGAATTTTTTTTCTTTTTAAAGGCCATACTGAAAATTTGTTCATGACATCACATTTACCACAGCGGAATAAATAGAGATATATGTAGTGCAATTTTTAAAAGAAATCAGGCATATATATGAATACCATTGGAGGAAGGGTAAGGTGAGAAAAAGTGAAAAAGAAAAGGTTAATGAAATACGCACCCATAATGATCCCCTGCGCTCCTCTGTAATATGAACTAGTTAATGTTCTAAATCTCTCCTGTCCAGCTGCATATAAAAATGAAGATTCAATCTTCAGTAATTAGTGAAGAAAGGATTGAGGTACTTAACATATTATACCATTGATAGGGCAAAATTGAAAAAGAGAAGACAAGAGAAGGGAAGAATGGTTGGAATAACAAAAAATAGGATTAAACTCAAATGACAATACTATCAATTTTTTTTTTCAATATGCAAAATACAGCTTACGATTTAAAGTTGTCCTTCATTAGTCATAAAAAAAGTAATTGCATATTAATTATAATCAGTTACTGCTTTAGGATTTTTTAGATCATTCACACCAAAAAAAAAAAGGAAAATCAGAAGCAAATACAATATGAAGGAAAATTCAAGGACAAGAATAACAAAGTAATGATAGATGAACAAAGTGTTCCTACCAGTGTCCCAAATAGCGAGTTTCAGCTTTCTCCCACCAATAGTGACATGCTTCACCTTAAAGTCCACACCTACAAAGCGTAAGACTAGTAAGTTAACATCCACATGTTTGCCCGCACCTACATACAATCATTCACTGGAAGTTGAAATCAACATAAATCTACAGCAATTCGTACCGATGGTGGGGGAGAGATCCTCTAAGTGGTCGGAAGTGAAACTCAAGAGCAAAGTGCTTTTCCCAACACCAGAGTCCCCAATTAGCAACAACTTGAACAAGTAATCAAACTCTTGTTGGCTTGACGAAGTTTCCATGATTACTATTATTCTTTGTTTTGTTTTTAATGTAGTATATTATATTATTCTAGAAATCCCCGATCAGAGAGACACCAAAAACCAACCAAATAAATACTTAATTATTTATTAGCTGCACAACGAAGCGAAAGCAGTGAGAGAAAATTTTGATACCTGCGAATATGTGAAGAAGAAGGTCAGGATGGTAGGCTTAGATCTGAGAGTTTGATTGTTTCTATGTGATTATTTTTGTTTCCTAAATCCGCCCCTTCGATCTCGTCAATTCTTCAATTTCGTCCCTCGTGCTGTTTTTAGGTTAATCAAAGTCTCCTTCACTTTTTTTTTCTTCTTTTGAGAATTTAAAATTTCATTAAAAAATAGAAAAGTTTACATTAGGAAGGGACTCTTCCACTTGAGATAGACCCACTTGAAACACTGATATATCTAGGTTAAGACAAAACGGCGACGTCCAGAATAATGTTTAGTGAGCAAAGTCGTTTAACATTTTGGGTATAACGAAATGCGTCTTTCTTGAATCTTCAGGTGCTTCTCGATTTGGGAGGGTGAAAAGCGATGCTCTGATGGCGAGGCTAGCGGTGTGGCTCCACGGTGTTTTGTCTACTCTTTTTCTCCACACAAAGAAGATCTCAACTCAAGTAACATACTCAACTTCATAATCGCGATGACTTTTAGCGATTAGGGCATAACGATATTGTTTTCTGACTCTTCAGACATTGCTTTCTTTTGGAGGTCTGGGGTTCTGCTCTACAGTGACAAGTCGGAGGGGGTGATCTCAACTCAGGTAAGCTTCTGAACTCGGTATGATTCCATCCTTTATATATATGAATCTCCACAAAATAACAAACTATATGTTGATAACAGGGATTTAATGGGACAACGGTGTTCCTTCAAGCATGACGCGACTAAGGAAGAAGCATATATGAGAAAGCCCTTTCCTTACCAAGAGGTGAGTTAAAATCCACCTATACTTCAGTAGTTTTTTGTGAGTAGGTGAATGAATAATCTGCTAAAATCCAGGAATTTCTATGCATGAGAGATCACTACTTTTTTTAACTGTTCTAAACTGAGCCCAGGTTCTGTGAAACTTTTTTGAGTAATATGAATTAGGAATAGACAGTAAGGACTATATTCTCCATGTGAGAGTCATTCCTCTGCTACAGTGCAGGTTTAACTGATTTGTAATCAGTTGTTCCCTTATGCTAGCAATAGTGAGTTCTATAAGAGAGAACAGAGAATTAGATTTCTCTTTAAACCTTCTATTATTTCTCTTATTCCAAATTGCTTGAGTACATATAGCAACCGAGACCATTATAATAACCCTATCATATTTAGAAATATGCAGATGAGATAACTCAAGTAGGATGTTAGAGTCTGCAATACTTAAACCGAGGGGTATATAGTCTAGAGATTTTAGCCCAAATCTCTTTAGAGAAAACACACTCGAAAAAGAGATGGTCTCTAGATTCATCCTCTAAATTGCAAAGAATACATATCTTACAGGAGGATGGGAACTTCAACCTATCCAAAGTGCTGAGTCTATTCTACGTAGCTAGCCAGAGAAGAAAACTAGCATTAGGTCTAAGAATCTTATTCTAAATCAGAGGATACCATCCTACTCTATTAGTTGTCCCATCCCTCAACTTTTTAGCTTCCCTTATAGTTATTTCTGAAACTAGAATACCATTTCATAAATAGATATCTCTCTCTCTGAGGCTTCTAAATTGCGGAATGGGCAAGAATCTAATCTCATCTAATGATAACATCCAAATTCCATTTCTAATTATTTCATGGAGCTTAGTTTTCTTAGGGAACCTCTCCAATAGAGTTCTTGTCAAATAATTATGAATTAAAGTTTCTTGCCCTGTCCAGTTGTCATACCATAAGGAAATTCTTTCCCCAAGCCCTATTTGACAAGTTATGTACCGCTGAACTTCTTCCCTCATTCTAAGAATTTTGTTAAAGAACCAAGAGTAACTATCTTTGATTCTTAAAGCCCAAAGACTCTCACCTTTTAATATATAGATGTGAATCCATTTGATCTATATTGATTGCTTTTCACTTAGGATTCTCCAAATCCTTTTGGTTATAAGTAATCTGTTTTTCTTGCTGATTGACTCCATTCCTAATCCTCCTTTCTCTCTCGGTTGATAGATAATCTTCCAACTAAATTTTGCTATTCCTTTCTCACCGTTTCCTTTCTCCCGTAGAAACTGCTTCATCATTTTTTCAATTGTTTTAGTAAACCCTTTGGAGAGAAATAGGTAAGAACACCAGTAAGTTTGCATTGACATAATTACCGACTTCAGAAGCTTAAGTTTGCCTCTATAGGATAGGGCTCTATTAGTCTATGACCTCAATCTTTTCTAGATGTTTTCTATTAATGGGATACATTCATAAAACCTTGACCTCCTCGATAAGATAGGAATTCCCAAATATAAAAGAGGAGGATCTTTGATTTTCATGCCCGTAGCCAGAGACAAGGCATTAGAAAGGTGAGAAGCACTTTTGGAGAGCATGAAATAACTCTTATGAAAATTGATACTCAAACTCGACATCTCCTTAAAAGAATTAAGAGTACTCATCAGAAGAGAGATTGAGTGAACATTAGCCTTACTTAGAAGAATAAGATCATATGCAAAACATAAGTTTGTTAGAAAAAGCTTCTTACATTTGGAATGGTATCTAAATCTAAAGTCCTTTGAAGTGTTATGCTTCAGCATTTGAGTAAGAACCTCCATGCAAATTAGGAATAATAAGGTGACAGAGGATCCCCTTACCTAAGTCCTTTTTTACCTTTAAACATCTCCGTGGGGCTCCCACTTATCAATACTCCTTAGGAAGCAGTAGTAATGCATTCTTGAATCTACCTTATGAAACTATGGGAAATTTCATGACCTCCATAGTTTGTAGCAGAAAACTCCAGTTCAGTTTAATAGTACAGTTTTGAGGGCTGTAGCTGCAATTATACCCTTTTAAAAACTCCTGCATGAGAAGAATATTATCCCCAATATCCCTACTGCTCATAAAAGCTCCTTGATTCTTACTAATGAGTAAGTGTAAAACCTCCTTCAGCCTATTTGCCAAAATCTTGACGATGATCTTATAGAGGAAATGACTACAAGAAATAGGTTTGAATTCACTCCAGGTGGTTAGGTTGGAGTTTTTAGGGACCAAACAGAGGAATTTCTTGTTAATCTCCTTAAGCAGTACATCTTTTAGGAAAAACTCATGCGTAACCTCCTTAATTAAACCCCCTCCCCTACACTACTCTAGGTTTTTTGGTAAAAGACCCCATTCAAACCATCAGGTCCCAGTGCCTTAGAGCCATTCATAGTAAAAACGACCCTCTTTATTTCTTGATCTATAACTGGTCTAATTAACAAAGAAGCATCATGTTTAGGAATTCTTACTGAAACAAACTGCCTAAGATCAGCTCCAAATCCTGGTGGGGAAACGTCTAAACCTAGGAGGTTTTTGTAAAAATTCATTGCTTCCTTAGCAATTCCATCTTGTCCAAACATAACCTCACTAGCTTCAGTTTTAATGATTCTATTTACATTCTTTCAAGGTAACACTGAATTAAAAACGAACTTAGTGCATCTGTCCTTATCCTTTATCCAATTAACTCTAGCTCTCTGCTTCAATAAAGAACATTAATTATCCACCAATTACAAGTAGTTCTTAAGGGCTTCCTTTTCAGCTGTAGCTAGAGTACCATCTGTGGGATTATCTGCCAATGATTTCTGAATGACTGAAAGTTTATCTCTAGCTGTTTCTATCTCCTTAGAGATATTCTGACCTCTCTTCAAGTTAAGGGTCTTCAATTCCTTTTTAATATACTTGAGCTTTTGAAGGAAAATGTATTATTTAGTCCCATATAACTCACACTCCAAACCTTTCATTATTATTTCTTGAAACCCCTCCATATTTATCAGAAAATTGTTAAACCTGAAAGGATGATGGATTCTGGCAGTAGTAAACAAGTTATCAATCCTTATAAGAGTATGGTCGGAAATTCTAGGGTCTAGGAATTTTGTTGAGCATCCTGAGAAAGTATTTAGCCATTCCACATTAACCATTACCCTATCCAACTTTTTCCTAATGTGCCAAATAGAGCTTTGTTTGTTTGACCAAGTAAACCTACGGTGTAACCCCCCATTACCCTAGAGTACATACCGGAACGCCCGTGGGTCATTCCGACACATAACCTAAGATAATGGA
>JANZXP010000006.1:13527406-13545130 GCA_027576715.1 Erythroxylum flavicans
CTAAACTTGACATAATAGTTAACCTCAATCAAAAATAATTTATCTAACAATACCAAAATTCATTCAAATCATGTTTAATAAAATAAAAAAATTCAAGGCCCAATAAATTCCATGCTCAGTTGCCAGTTTTGAAGAAATAAAAGGAGTTGAGAGATGTGCCAAGGGCCTTTTTCAATTACCTTTTGAGCTTTCGATTTTAAAAAGAAGGAAAGTATTACGTTATCCTCCTCAGTTAGCATTACCCCCATTAAACCTCTCCCTTTTCCAGTTTCTGTGAGTCCATGCTTGTATCACTGAAAAAGTAGGCATTTTTTCCATAAGAAAAACCAACAAGAGTAGCTTCCCATGTCCTAGCTCCTTCCTGCATAATGTTTAGACTAGAAGCCACTATTAGCTTTCCTTCTATCTCAACGGGTGGATTGAAGACTAAGGAAGAATTAGAGTTATCTCCCACGACTTGTTTCCATGTCTTCCTAGGTCCTCTAGTAATGTCACCGACAGTAGGGACAAAAAGTTTGGGAGGAATGGTAGAGGTAAAGGGAGGGATAATTGTCGAGAGGGGAAGAAGAATGGCCTATAGAAGATTGGGGAGGGGAGGAGGGTTTAGGAAGGGGATTCGGGGAAGTGGTTGTTTTAAAGGTAGTAGATAATGGTGGAAAATCAGTCTCCATTTTAAGCTTTGGAAATAAATTTAATATGTTGATGTTTTGTTTTGTAGTTCATCAAAGAAAGAAGAAAGTTGGAAAGGAAATAGACGGCTATGGTATTTGGATGGAGGATGGAAGAGTTCAGATCTAGGGTTAGGGTTGGGTGTGTGGAAAGGAAGTTAGAGAGAAGATAGAGTTTCTCTCTCATAGTTGTTGTTATTACTGTTATTTCTCTCTCTCTCATTATTATTGTTGCATTTTAACTTCTGGTAAGTTTCTTTTTCTTTTTTAAAATTGGAAGACCATGTTGACATCAGAATTAGTAATATTAATTATAAGCTTGTTGTTTCTTTCTTTCTTATTTCTTAAAACAACATTTTATTATAAAAATAAAGAAATGTCCATATGTACCTTGTACACTTTTTGATATATTAACCATTCAAACCAACTGAAAGATTTGACATCATTTAAATATTTATTTGAACTTTTATATGATTTAGTTTGTTTAAATAAAGTAAACTATTATGCAAATAAATTGGTTGAAAATTGTAGAAATAAACTTAAGTTGGGGCTTAGCAGCCCGCCCAACCTAAAGCTCGATCCAGCTTAAGCTCATTCCAAAGCCCAAAATTTTCGAAAAAAAACTCAAACACAGCCCAAAGTCCAGCTAAATCAGGCCAAACTCATTGACTTTAAACTAAGTCGAGTCGAGTCAATTTGGGCCTTAAGCTTAATTGCCACCCCTAACTTAAACTATTTGTTATTCACATTTAAGTAATGTCGTTGGCATTTAAAAATGTTTATTGAAAATATAAAAAATATATTTTTCTTTTAAAATCAATACCTTTCTATTTTGAAAGTTAGAAAGATATTAAAATTATTATTTTTTATGTTGTATAATTTCTAAAATACTTGAATACCTTGATCCTCTTTATTGATTATGAAGTTAACCATACTTAAGTTCAAAAATTTTTGCTCTACTTTTTGACTCTTGATCCTTAAAATTTGCTTATGCTAATCTCCTTTGTTCTATTTATTTTACCTCTAGTTAATACTCTCGTTTGGTTGTACATTGACCTTTTTTTCTAACTCTTATTTGTTTTAACTTAATTTCTTGTTAGAAGTTGAGTATCTTTCCAGTTCTAACTTCCTTTTAGCTTTCATCGACTTCTTTAGGTAGGACCCTTTCTACTCATAGTTCGTTACTATTAAAGGAACCATTTTTTTTAAATGTTGACTAATTATCTTTTTTCCTTTTTCACTATTTCACTAATTCCCAAGGCTAGCTTTTATTTAATCATGATCTTATAATCTCTCCTTCATCTTTTCCTCATTTTACCTCTAATGCATCCTCCACCTTTTTGAATTTCAAGATCACTAATCCTTCTCCTTTTGCATGTATTAACACCTCATACGCTAGCTCCTTCCACCAAGCTCTTTTTATTCCTAGTTCGAGCCCCTTCACCCTCTCATCTTTATTATTAGAGCCTAAAAGTCTCCCTCTTTGGTTGTTCTAATGACTGATCTTCTGATTGCTAAGCCCACCTAATATCAAGTAGTAAGAGACCCTTTTACTAATTAATAAGCTTTAATATATCCCTCTTACAAAATCAGATGGTGTCAATATGTTTTCTCCTCTAATTGATGTCTTACAGGTTAGTGCTTTTAATTGTTTAGCTTCTTTGGATGGTGTTTTGTAGATAAAAGACCTGCGTTTAGCTTCTGTGGATGGTGTTTTGTAGATAAAAGACCTGCCTATCTGATTATGAATATCTGAGCGCACAACTAATGGAAAAAAATGGAATTAATGGAAGTTACAATAAAAAAGGAAGATCTTTTCATCTTTAAATTTTAGTCAAAAGCATGTATCTAAAGACTTCTTAAAGTTGGTCTTTAGCATATCAAAAATAAATTTATTTTCTTACAAAGTGAAGACATGTTCTTCACATAAAGAAGCTAAGGATGAAGCATATTCTACTAGATCAATATTTGTTACGTAACTCTAGAATATTAATCAATGATCAATCTAAGCTACTTAAAAATCTCCATAGGTAACTTATATACATAGATAAAGCAACATCAATAATGAATAGAATTCTATATGTTAGTGTGTGTGTGTGTGTGTGTGTGGAGTTTGTGATGTACTAAAAGCTACCTTACATGGTCCTAATTATTAAGTTAAATGAAGATGACAATATGTTTGTTATGGCTATCACTCACTAATGAAGGCCATCTTTGAACCAGGGGAAGAGATAGAGATATATAATTAACTCTTTCAAGAATAGAGGTTATTATAAGTTAATCACATTGAAGGAACCTAATGAAAATAAAGTACTAGTCAATTGCATGACAGGCCATAATTGTAAGGATAAATGCCAAAATCATCGTAATAATGCCAACATTAAAATTATTAACATTCATAATAATAAGGAATCTATTGATATTTAAACATGTATATAGGAAGACATAATCTCATAAAAAAATGTACTCCCTCAAAAGCTGCTTAGGTGACCAACACTCTTAACAAGCTAGTTAATAGTGTTGATTGCTGAGGAAGTAACTTATGACAAAAAAGAGTGTAATAATGTTGAACAACATCATAAAAAGAATAACAATTCATTACATGTAGGGCCCTAAATAAGGCAAACTCTCCTAATTTTCAGTAAAAGGGCTTTAATTTCCTAATACAGTTAAGAGAGGACTTATTAGTGACAACAAAAGAAGATCTAGTCAGAAAACCAAAGCAAAGGTCTCAACTAACTCCCATGTTAGCCCCTAATATTAATTCTAGCATAGAATGTCCAGTGGCCTAATAACCTAAAAAATAACAAGTACTATATAATTATCTTTTAATAATAAAGCCTATGTTAAAAGGTCTCTTAAAGACTAAATTGAGAGTACACCAACACGAAGTTATGGTTTTTTACTAAGAATTGGACTACTATCACAAATAATGAACTTCATTTCAATGGCATGATTATCATATTTTTTTGAACCTGATAAAATTGAGGTTAAATGTTTAAGATCATTTTACTAATCAATCCATCTAACTATTAAGCTTTTACCAAACTTAAATTTGGTATATATTAACTTGTCTTTGAAGAGAATTTTACTTTTAAATGATCTAAGAATCCGTTGTAATATAAATGACCCCTAGATAGTCATTAGTGATTTCAATAACACTATACTTTCCTTAAAAATTTAAAGGCAACTTAAATTTTAGAAATTTTAGTAATATTTTTAGATCTTACATAAGTTAGATTAAGGTGGCAAATTTTCACATGGAGCAACTAAAAAAATAGGAGATGGATCATAAGGACAAAATTAGATAGGGAATTTTAAAACCACCTATGGATCTCAAAATTCCATTAGTAAAACAATTTTTAGTAACAACCTTATATGAGACTATACTTATATTAAAATATATAATTTGATATAGAATACTTATAAGAAATTCCCTTTTAGATTTAACTACCTAACCATGAAAATGAAAGCAAACCTTACAAGCAATATCAAATGCCAGATAGGAAATAAGGAAACAACATCATTGTTCTTTGATAACTGGAGTAATTTGGGACCTATTCACCAATCTCAATCATTCCCATATATAATGAATCTCTTTCCTTTGAATGATAAAGTTAAGGAATTGATAAGTGATAACTAATGGTGTAATAGTCATAATGGCTAAAAGCATATTTTGCCTAACTATTGCCCTACTATGGAAAGAGAGGACTTGTATCTCTGAACTAGAAATTTATATGGTTTGTTCAACAATAGATCATGTAAGGAGCTATTAAGGTCGGTAAGAATGCCACAAGGTGATATGGAACTCAAATCTAGCTCTTAAATTCTCCTTCTTATTATGGCTATTAGTCTAAAAAATGGCTAGCCATTATGGACAAATTAAACTTTCTTATTGTATCGAGTACTTGCATTCTATTTAAATAAACTTTAGAATCTATTATGCATTTTTTAATGTAATTTCATGAAGAAATATGGAAAGTTACAAGATTTATACTTTATAAACAAAGTAAGCCTTAGATATAAAGAAATCATCAAATTACTATAAGATGATGGGGGATATCTAAGGATGAATAGTTTATTTACTTAATCTGCATAGGGTCATGTGTGTAAAAGATATAAAGGGAAAGATATTTAAGGTGCTTTAAGGGTGTTAAATGTCGTCATCAACTAGTTCTAAAAGATTGTATCCAATGGATTGATAGGTGTATATTATAGTAAGTTTTCTAGAGGTTTAAGTGTGTTTTTAAGTGTTTTCTTAGATGATAATTGTATGATTAAGACTTAGAAATGTGTTATTGTTAATGTTTTTACGTGTTTTAATTGTTTGATTATTTTAGATCAAGGGTTTGATCTTAATTTTATGTGTAAAGTGTTGTTTGGTGTGTTTGTTAGTAAGTGGAAATAGGAAAAATTGAAGAAAAAATAAAGAAGAACTTGAAGAATAGGAAGATGCATGATGGTGCATAATGTTTCTAGTGTGCAAAACTTTTGTATTCTTGACGTTTTAGGGATATTTTTGGAACCAAAATAAGTGGGGAAACCCTATAAAGAACTATAGAAGCCTCAAGAAGTATTTAAGGCAAATAAAAACACCAAAATGAGGTTGCACATCAGCAATAAGAGGATCAAAGTGGAAACATCAAGATCAACTCCAATTTTTCCAAAATTTATAAATAAAGACATAAAGTTGTTTTATTTTCTCTTCTTACATTTTCATTATCTTGGATGTCAATTTCGATTATTGTGAACAAGCAGGTAAGAATTTCGAGGACGAAATTTCTTTTAAGGAGGAGAGAGTTGTAACATCCCATTACCTATGGGAAGGTTAAAATAGTAAATATGAGTGATCAATGAGAGCTTAGAAAAGCATTTTTTCATGCTCATGCTTTATATGCCATACACATACACATGAATAATGAATTTTTCTGCACATGAAAATAATTGTACATGCATTAATGAATAATTCCGGGTATAATTGGATTGAGTTGTGATTTTTGGAAATTTAGTGAATTTTGGATTTAATTATGTTGAAAATATTATTGGTTAGTAGAATTGTGAGATTTATGAATTTTGGTGAATTTAGGAATAAATTTTGAAAAAAATTATAAAAAATAGGAAAAAGAAATCAAAAGAAGATTTCGAGATAGTTGGATTGTAAAGATGAGAGTTAAGGGAGTTAGGTTCAAAAGAAACTAAGTTAGAGCTTAGGTATTAGGAAAGTGACATGTGTCACTTAGTTAAGTTGCTTTTATAATTTGTTAGAAGTAAGTTTGAGTTATCCGAGAGTTAAAAAGTTGTTATTTTTCCTAAGTTCTTTCCTTGTTATCACCTTCTTCGAATTTTCTTCAAACACACAGAATTTTTCATCACAATCCTTCAAAGGGATTCCTTTACTTTTGCTTTTTCCTAAACCAACCCCACCTTGCAAGTGGTTTCTTCTACCCTAAGAAAAACCAGAAGTTGGTTAGTGTTCACAGTGGCTTACGTAATTTTGTATGGAGTTAGGGCTTAAAGATAGTTGAAGCTTTTGGAGTCTTCAACAAGTAAGTAGTGAATAAATTTGTTAGAGTTGAGGATTTTTAAAATAAATTGATGAATTTACTATTAGTTGCATAGATCATGGCATTTACGTATATATGTTTATGAATACTGTGTTGATGGATGAAAATTTTGGTCATGGTATTAATTTAGTTTTGATAGAATGTTAGTGATCAGGTGTTGTGGAAATGGTTTTTGGAGTTGAAATAGCAATGAAATGATATATAGGATTAGTGTAGAAAATTAGATTAAAAAAAGTGAAACATGCTCTGTTTCTTCACTGTGTATGCATGAAAATATATAAGTGTATACGTGAGTTGATGAATTCTTTAGAGATGATCAAAAAATGGTTTTTGAGTTAAAGAATAGTTGTAAAATGATGGTCTGAGATGGGAATGAGTGTTTAAATGGAAGTTGAGAGGAAACATGGAGATTGAGAATGAAAGTTGGAAATGTAGAAAGTTGACAGGGCATGAATAGGTTGAACATAAATTTTTGGCTTTTGATGGTTCTTGACTAAATTTGCCTTTTTTTGGAGTAGTATAAATTTATGGTGAATGAGTTGATAGAAATAGAGAAAAAAAACTGGAAATAAAAATTTGAAGTGTTGGGTTTTAGAGAATGAAGTCTGGAAATTTTGAGAATGAATAGTAGGAGAGAGAGTTGAATTTTCGATCTGAAACTTCCATGAGTTTTCTACACTGATATAAAGAGATTTTGACGAAGTTGTCTTATAAAAGTTGTAAATATTTCTTTAAGCTTTCCATTGATATAAAGTTAGTGAATTTTAGAGTTCTGGATCAAAAGTTATGGAGGTTTGAAGTTGAGATGTTGGTGGAGAAGATGAAGTAGAGTTGCACCGTTGTGCATAAGCATGACAGTGACTTTTGAAGTTAGGAAATTTGCATGGTGACTTTGCTCGTTTGACCAAAGGGTTGACTCACCCTGAACAGCTTTCCTTTTTTTGACCATAACTTCTTCTCTAGATCTCCAAATGATCTAATTCTTGATCCAATGGATTCCTAACACATTTTTCTATCCCTCCATAAACTTTTGTAGCATTTTGAATTAAATTGAGAAATATTGATTAAATCAAAGTGTATAATATGTTGGAATAGTGAAATAGGATTTTCTTCCTGAACACCCTTCGGTATTTTTGATTATATCTGGATCTATAGGATTCCAAATGAGACGCTTTTTAATTTGGAGTAAACTAGAGATATAGGCTTACAAATTGTCTCAAGAAGTCGATAAAGAGCTTAAAGCTCAGATTGTGATCAGAGCCTCGGGCTCAGTTGTAAATGTACCCGGTATCCACTAAGGGATATGGGACATTATTTGATACAGCTCGGTATCCACTAAGGGATATGGGCTAAAAAAAGAGGCACTCGGTCACAATGACAATAATAAATGAATGTGAGTTTTACGTGCATTGCATTTATATTTGATGTGTGTATTTTACATGAATGAAGTTCTGAAAGTGAAAAGTAATGTTTTATGAATATGCAAAGATGTGAAAAATATGTTACGTGTATTGATGTAATGCACGAATTGAGTGAACCATCGATGATGGTTACCTCATCTGAGTTCGCAAAACTCACCCAAAATTGCACGTTGACATTTCAGGACACAGAGAGGATTCTAGTTACTGAGAGATCGTACAAGAAGTTTAATTCTTGTACTTTTATGAAGAAGATATGGCTCAAAGGTCGGTTAGTTGGACTGAAGGATTTAGTTAGATCTTTTGTATTTCCTCTTTCATGTAATACATTTTGTATTAGGATATGATGATGTACATGTACAAAATTTTTGAAAAGCTACAATGTATGTACAATCAAATTTATCAAATGAAAAGAGGAAATTTGTTTTTAAAATTTGTTGACTTTCTTATATGATAGTAGATGCGATGATTAAGTTGGATTAATTGCCATGCAATAAAATGACAATAAAATGAAAGTGAGACTGTAACACACAATTGTTATAGGGTATGTACTAGAATGTTATAAGTGTGTTCCGGTATGTACCTCATAGCAGTGGGGGTGTTACATTATCTTAGCTGTTTTATGAATGATCTTCTAAAAACAATAACAACAGAATTAGGATGATGACCATTCACCATATCTACTATGTAAAAGTCAGCAGGAAAAATAAGTTCTTCAACTAATACCAGTACATCTTTAATTATGCCTTTTGGGTATACATAAGACCTATTAGCTAATTGGATTATCACATTTATTATAGTCTTATATTTAAAGCTTTGTAAATAGACAGTAGCATAACTTTGATTGAAGACCCTAAATCGAGCATGCCCCTAGGAATAAGTTTACTTCTAATCACACATGGTATAGCAAACATACCTGGATAGTCACACTTTGGTGGTACTTTCCTTTGGATGATAACAAATACATTCTCATTAACCACTACTTGCTCATCACCCTTTAATTTAAATCTTTAGGGCATAGCTCCTTTAAAAATCTCCCATACTTTGGTATTTGTTTGAGGGCATCTAAAAAGGGGATGTTGATTTCAACCTTTTTAAAACTTTCTAACATCTCTTTTTCTGATTCTTCCTTCTTAGATTTTGCCAATCTACCAGGAAAAGGAGAATTAATCACAATATAAGATTTAGATATTTTAGGCTCATAACTTACCTTCATGTTGGGGATGGCTGAAGCTGCTGGTATGATTGAAGTCGCCAGCCTGGCTTCATTTTTGTTTTCCTCAAATTGTTGCTCATTTGGAGTGGTGGATTGGACTTTCCACTGCACAAAATCATACAATCATACCACTCACATTCTCCCTAGGATTTATTTCTATTTAGGCAAGTAATTTCCCTTTTGTATTTTCCAGGTTGTTTACAGTTATCGCCAATTTGAATTCCTAAACTTTAGATGTCGGCCCTTGTTTCCTGTTGGAATTTCTGGCTTTCCTATTGCAAGTGGTGAGTTCTTGTTACCAAATACTTAACTAAATCTTCCAATGACATACTTGATGGTTGGGAAGAGGGAGAAGCTTAGGGAAATGGAGCAAGTAATCAGGCTTGAGGTGGTTGCTGAAATCCTGGAGGTCTATTTGTATAACTGAAATTGAGATGATCCCTCCCTCCTAGATTGTATATGTTGGAGTGTGGGTCATATCCTCTCCGTGGTGGGCCAGGAAATCCTCCAACTGCATTAACTTGTTCAGTGGAATCGTCTTAGAGAGTAGGATACATATCGGTGGGATGGCCCGAAATAGAGCAAATTCCATATGCATTCACTTGTTGTAACTGTCCTGCAACCAACTTTTCAACGACAGATGTTAGAGCATCAATTATTGGATCATTAAAAACAACACTTACCTTGTTGACTTTTTTTGGGACACTTTCCTACTGAGTGCCAAACTATTGTGCATTAACAGCCACGTTCGATATCAAAGCACGTGCCTTATCAAGAGTTTTGTTCATCAGCGCTCCTCCACTCGCAGCATCTATCATATTTCTGTCATTAATGGAAAATCCTTCATAAAAATATTGCATGAGGAGTTGGTCAGGAATTTGATGTTATGGGCAACTAGAACACAACTATTTGAACCTCTCCCAATATTTATACAAGTTCTCTCCATTGTACTATCTAATGCCATATATGTCTTTTCGTATATTAGTAGCTCTAGAGGCTGGGAAATTTTTTTCCAAAACATGCTATTTCATTTCATTCCAACCGGCGATGGACCTAGATGGTAGGTAGTATAACCAATCTTTAGCCTTGACAGTTATCGAGAATGGAAAAGCTCACATCTTTATTTGATCCTCTATAATATTCTAGGGTTTCATAATTGAGCAAATGACACGAAACTCCTTCAAGTGTTTATGCCTTATTTATCCATCCAATATACTCCAAAAATACCCTAAGTTGATATGTAAATTAATAACTTATCAACAATGGACAGGAGTAGACAACATACGACCCTTCACGAGCAAAAGGGAGCTTTAGTTGTTGACCTAATCACTATAATGCAAGCGAACATTGATAATTTGACCCGATAACTAAATAATATGAAATCCTCTTCTCAACTCTTGTGAAAACTATTCAATAAAGATGTGAGCTGTGTGGACAAGATAATCATGACACCATTTATTGCTTTTCGATGAAAGACCATGAATCCGAACAAGTTAACTATATGGGAGCGCAATTTGGTTGAGGAAGGGGGAACAACTCCTACTCAAACACATATAACCCTAGGTCAAAAAATCACCCAAACTTCTCTTGATCGAGCAATGCAAGAGGTCAATTCTAACCTTAAGGACCACCTGGTTTCTAACAGAAGAAACCAAACTTGAAGGAATCTAAGCTAGGTAAAAATTTCAACAAAATCGGAAAGATAGATGAAGCTTACAAGAGGTTGGAAGGACGAATTGAATAAGTAACAAAGAATCACACCTAGTCCATCCACAATTTAAAAGTTCAGATGAGCCAAATGGAGAATGCATTGTTAACACGAAGTGCAGGAAGCCTCCTAAGTAATACGAAATAAAACTCAAGGGAGCAACTATAAGCCAATATGTTGCGAAGCGGGAAGGAACTCGAACAGCCCACTACACCGAAAGGAAAAGGAGAAAGACATGGACATGAGCGAATACCCTTCGTATGTTGCCCCTCCCCTATATCACCCAAAATTCCATACCACCAATGATTCCATAAGAGCAAATTAGATCAATTTGCGAAGTTTATAGAAAAATTAAAGACTTTGCAAATAAATTTTTCATTCATTAAGGCTTTAGAACACATTAATAAGTGTGAATTGCATCGTGTTTTAGGGCTTAGTTTGATATGTGTTTAGCTATTATTTCAATCATTTAGTATGTGTTTAGGTTAGAATTGTGTTAGGTATATTAATTATTTATTTTTTAAGTGTTTTATAGGTTAGCAAAAATCTTTGAGCTTAATTATTATGTTTTTGAGGTACCTTGATATGTTTGCTAGTGTTTTAGGGTCAATATTGAAGAATGGAGAAGTTTCAGAGACATTCTGGTCGAAACAATAACCCACGATCATGGCACAATAGGCCATAATTGTGACAAAAGCACCAGAGATAGCCCACGGTCGTGGCCTGCATGCCACGATCGTGACATAAACGTAAAGAACGACCCAGGATCATGGCCTGCATGCCACGATTGTCACAGAAGGCTCAGAATTGACCCACTATCGTGGCCTACATCAGGCAGATGTTCGTATACTTAAAAACATCAAGTTTCGAGGCATTTTTCAAATCTTTTGGACCTACAAAAAATCCTTGGGCTGCTCAGAACACAAAGGATATTTAGAGAACAAGAAAAAAAGGCAAATGGGAGCTTTTACATTAGCAACTTTTGAGAAACCTTAGAGATAATTCATCGAGAGATAGAGAAAGAGAAGAAGGAAGAGAGAAGAGGAGAAGAAACTGACTCGATGTACTTCCCAGATCAGGAGTTTCCTAACATCGCTACTTCCCATCATTCGTTTAGATTGTATTTCCTATTTAATTTTAGTTTTATTATTATAGAATTCAAATAAATAGTTGATGATAGGATCTCGAATGTTAATGATGTTCTAAACTAACTTTCGGAGTTTTACTCTTGAATTAATGAAATCTGATTGTTTATATGTTTATTGGATTAGTTATGATTTAATTCTGTGATTACATAATTTGATAATAAACTAAGAGGATGAATCGAATAAAAATGATTAAATTGGGCTAACAAGAGTTAGGTGATTTAATAGAAATTAGAATTAAATCAAATTGGTAAATTGTGTGAAGAGAGATCTTGCATAGGTTTTCGGTAATTTATTAGAGTACTTCAGAGCTAATTAGGATTTTGGATAGGTTGTAAATTGAGAGATTGTGACCTCCATAATCTGATTAGGATTTATAATTTAGGGTTAATGGTTATAACTCGAAAAAGAGTAATCAACCCTAGGATCATCCAGAACCAACGATCTAATAATTCTTAATCAGTTAGGTTAGCATTAAGGCTAAGTAAACTTCCCTTTCTCTCAATTGGTAAATTCCTTAGTTTGATTCTTAGGTGTGTTGCAATTTCTTAGTAATAGTATTTCCATGATTAATTCTTAATTTAATTTGATTTGATTGATTAAATTAAATTTTTGTTTAAATTAGTTGCATCTTGAATTTTTTTGTTTATTTATAAACTTAGATTTTAGGATTAGATTATCCCTCCTCGTGGGATCGAGACCTTAGGTACTATACTAATGAATTGTGTGCTTGCAAATTATCGAGGGTTATTTATTAAAACATACACACAACCATCACCCGATCACATATGCCCAAGTATGCTAAGTTTTTGAAGGACATATTATCGAAGAAGCATACTTAGGAAGAGAACCAAATAGTGACCTTAAGAGGTAACTGTTGTTCTATAGTAACCAATCAAATGCCTTCCAAGCTAAAGGATCTAGGGAGTTTCACAATACTGTGTGTGATTGGTTTTAAATTTATAAAATGCCTATATAATTCAAGAGCAAGCATTAACCTTATGCCCTTATCAATATTCTAAAAATTGGGGCTTGATAAGGTCAAGCCAACTGCGATGCTAATCCAACTGGCTGATAAATCTATTAAAAGGCTGTTTAGAGTGGTGGAAGAAATTTTGGTATAAGTGGACACGTTCATTATACTTGTGGACTTTGTTATTCTTGATTTCGAAGAAGATAAAACTGTCCACTAATTCTTAGACGACCTTTCATGAACACAGGTAAAGCATTGGTTGATGTTTATGAAAGTAAATTAACCCTCCGAATTGGTGAAGATCAAGTAGAGTTCAATATGAACAAGGCATTGAAGAGTCAGAAAGAAAGTAGCATTTACATGAAGATTGACATTACAGATGAAAGTGTGCAAGAACAAGTAAAAAGTTGCTTTGCAGAAGTTAATTCAATAGAAGTGGAGACAGACAATGAAACTGAAAAGGTAAACGAAACTGAGTCTAAAGGGATGTTGAAATGGGAATGTCAGGTGTTCAGACCCATCAAGAAATATTAGTGAGAATCGAAGTACCCATACCACCATCCACAGAGAAACCACCAACCCTAGAGCTTAAACCGTTGCCTATATATCTTCGATTTCTAGGTAAAGGTCAAACTCTACCCATCATCATTTCTAATCAATTAGGTGGAGAACAAGAAAGTAGGGTGGTTGAGACTACTAGGAAGCGGATGAAGGCCATAGGAAGTCAATTATTTGATATTTGAGTTATAAGCCCAAATGTGTGAATGCATAGGACAAACCTCGAAGAAGGAAACAGAGCTGTGAGGGAATGTCAACATAGGTTGAACCCTCATATAAAGGAAGTGGTCATAAAGGAGATAATAAAGCTTTTAGATGTGGGTATCATATACCTAATATCTGATACTGAATCGGTCAGTCCGATACAATGTGTACCAAATAAAGGTGGAATGACCATAATGGAATGTGAAAATAAAGAGTTAATCTTAACAAGAATAGTCATCAGATGGAAAGTGTGTATAGACTGTTGCAAAATCAACAAGTGACTAAAAACGAACATTTTCCTTTCCCATTTATAGATCAAATGATAGAAAGAGTGGCGGGTCACTCATTCTGTTGCTTCTTAGATGGTCACTTGGGGTATAATCAGATATTCATCTACCCCGAGGATCAAGAAAAGACCATGTTCATATGTCCTTATGGTACCTTAACGTATAGACAGATGTCTTTCGAGTTATGCAATGCTCCAACTACATTTCAAAGGTACATGACGTCTATCTTTGCAAATATGATTGAAGATATTATGGAAATCTTCATTAATGATTCTCTATCTTTGGAGATTCTTTTGAGAATTGTCTCACAAATTTGGACAAGGTACTCCAAAGATGTGAAAAATCACATTTGGTGTTGAATTGGGAGAAGTGTCACTTTATGGTGCAAGAGGGGATGGCGTTTAGTCACAAAATTTCACGCTAAGAATTTGAAGTGTAAAGAGCGAGGACAGAGGTTATAAAAAAACTTCCACCTCCAATCAATGTCAAGGGTGTGTGGGCATTCCATGCTGGGTTCTACCATCACTTTATTAAGAATTTCTGGTAGATTGCACGACCCTTGACAAACTTGTTACTCAAAGATATGCCTTTCCTTTTTAATAATAACTATTCCTCAACATTCAATCAATTAAAGGAGGCACTAACATCAACCCTAATTTTAGCGTCACCTGATTGGACACTCCTATTCAAGGTCATATGCAATGCAAGTGACCAAGTTATAGGTTGTGTGCTAGCTCAAAGAAAGGATAAAAAGTTGCATGCAATTTACTACGTAAGAAAAACATTTGTGGGACCTTAAATAAACTACACCACTATAGAAAAAAAATTACTTGTAGTGGTGTATGCATGTGATAAGCTTCATTCATACCTTTTGGGCTCTAAATTGATCTTATTTACTGATGATGTTGAGCTTAAATATTTGTTTATCAAGAAGGATGCAAAGTCGAGACTTATTTGATAGGTGTTATTCTTACAAGTACATACAAATAAAAGATAAAAATGGAGCAGAGAATATGGTCGTGGACCATTTATCACGGTTAGAAGGAGGGGAATGTGAGATAAGTGATGATATTAATAAAATTTTACCTAATGAAATCTTGATGCTTCTTGATAGCATAACGACATCATAGTTCGCAAATATATCAAATTTTGTTATCAGTGGTAAGATAACTTTTGACTTATCATATCAATGAAGGAAATGGTTCTTGTGTAAGTGTGCTCGATATTTATGGGATGAGCCAATCCTATATAAAACTTGTGTTAATAGGTTGATGAGGTGATGTGTGTTGGATATATTAACACAATGTCACGAAGCACAGTATGATGGCCATTATGGGACAAACAAAACAATAACTTGAATACTCGAGTGTGGATTCTATTGGCCACATCTCTTTCAAAAGGCTCAAGCCTTTGTGGCACAATATGATTGCTGTCAAAGAGTAGGTAACATATCTAAAACAGATGAGATGTTATTATCCAACATCTTAGAAGTCAAAGTCTTTGATGTGTGGGGCATCAACTTCATGGGTCTTTTCCTATCCTCCATGGGAAACACATACAGTTTAATGGGAGTGGACTGTGTATTTCACTGGGCCGAAGCTGTGGCATCTCCAACTAATGATGGAAAGTTGTAAAAAAATTCAGCAAGCTGATATTCAACTGATTTGGAGTTCCACGAACAATAATAAGCGATAGGGGAATTCATTTTTGTAACAGATCTTTTGATACTCTACTGAAACGATATAGAGCCACTCATTATCATTCACAAACAAATGGAAAAGCGGAAGTCTTAAACTAGGAACTCAAACGAATTCTAGAAAAGATGGTGGATAGTTCTAAGAAAGACTGGGTATTAAAGCTAGATGATGTCGTGTGGGCTTATTGAATTGCTTTTAAAACACCGATCAGAATGGCACCCTTCTGCCTCGTATATAGTAAAGCTTGTCATTTGCCTGCGGAACTAAAACATCAAGCATATTGGGCAATAAAGGTTTTAAATTTTGATTGGAAGCAAACAGGTGAGAAACAACTTCTACAACTAAATGAACTTAAAGAGTTTCATTGCAATGCATATGAAAATGCCAAACTGTATGAGGAGAAGGTGAAGAGATGGCACGACTCTCATTTTAATTAGAAGGAATTCAAAGTGGGAGATGCAGTTTTGCTATACAATTCGAGGTTGAGGTTGTTCCCAGGAAAACTTAAATCGCAATGGAGTGGACCATTTATAGTCACCTGAGTATTTGCCTATGGAGCACTCAAATTGGAAAATGCAAACAAAGAAACCTTTAAGGTGAATGGGCACTGCTCAACAGAACGGTCCTGAAACAAAAGGAAGTAATTTCTTTCCTTTCGGAGAATTGAAAAACACTTCCTAAGATGAAACGTCAAGCTAATAACCATAACTTAGCATGTTTAACAGTTAGATTGAAATTCCTATGTAGTTAGATTTATTTTAAAGTCTAAAAATAAGTTTTTAATGAAGTGGACTAGTTCGGAGTGCTAACTTTCTTATTCATTTAAAAGAAAATTTAAGATAAGATAACAATCTTGGGCGTCAAACGTAGTTGATTTTAGACACCATTGCCATCACCATCTCAATCACCATGATAGGTTCTTATGCTCTAACCCTTATTTTTTCAATTCTATCCTTATTTTGTTCTTATGTTTTTGTATTATTTTATTTGATTCCCACCTCGTATGTTATTTTTTCTTCTCAAATTGAGGACAATGTGTTGTCCAAGCATGGGGAGGGTTGTTTGCATTATATGTTTTATTTTGAGTGTGAATTTTGCATATTATATGTTAGTTTTGTTTAGGTTTGCATGATGTGACTCTTGTGAATGTGTCAATGGCTAGGACTTAACAGAATCAGTTTAGCTTTAAACATATCTTTTAGGTTGCTAAGATTTATTAGCTTGTGAAATTAGTGTCTTAGGTTGCTTTGGTTAAATATGCATGTTAATTAGCATATGATGTTAGTTCGTTTAACTTAGGAATTTGACACATTCATTTATAATTTTAGGTCAATTGAATAAGTAGCATCGTTAGTATTTTTCATGAGAATGATTAGCTAAAGAAATAAGGTAGGCAAGAAAACATAAAATAATAAATAATAAAAATGTGTGTTTTTATTTAATAAATAACTATTCCACTGGCCCTTTTTGAATCAAATCAGGTTATGAATAGAGCTAGTAGCCAATTGAGAATGTGATCTAGCTGAGTGACTGAGGGACATTCATCACAATTGTTTACCTTTGTGTCAAGAGGCCATAAGGACATTACTACCAAGATGCTTAATAAAAACATAACTTAGTTGAGCAATTAGGGGATATTCATCACAAATGTTTGCCTTCGTGTCAAAAGGTTAGGTTCATGTTAATGAAAGTTAACAAAAATAATGCGTTGTTTAATAAATCCTACCTATCTTTGTAAATAGCATGACTTCTTATGGAAAGCTACTTAAGGATAGTTACAATTTTAATTGACTAACTAATTATTAATGTGTGTGTGTGTGAGTGATAGGAGTGAATGAATTTAACATCTAGTCTTGATTAGTATGAATATTTAGTCTAAAGTACTTAGACACAGATTTCATAAGTTAACAAGTTAGAAAAACTTGAAAGATTGTGTTTGTAGTTAAATTTGTTTCGTAAAGTTCAATATTGTACCATTATTGCATATGTGTGTGTTGTTGTTTGGTGTGTTTTTGTTTTGTTTGTTTTGTTTTTTCTTGAGGGCAAACAAAAGTTCAAGTATGGGGATATTAATAGTTGTAACTTGCATTGTAACATCCCGTTAGCCATGTTAAGGCTAGAATAGTAAATATGAGATATTATTGAGAAATTAGAAAATTTGTTTCATGTTCATGCATAATATGACATACACATACACGTGAATATAGGTATTTTTGCACATAAAAATGATTGTATATGCATTCATTGACATATTCCGGGCATACTTGTTTATAAATGTGATTATAT
>JANZXP010000006.1:13545230-13557103 GCA_027576715.1 Erythroxylum flavicans
TTATATGTGAAATATTTAAAAATTATTGTTATTTCATATTAATTGTGATTATTATTTATTATTATGATTTTTAGAGATAGGGTTGACATAAACTTATAAAGTATACAGTACAACTGTATAGTATATCAATAGACTATTTTGCAAATTTTAAACAATTTCAGGGACTATTTCATAAATTTAAAAAATTACCCGAAATAGTATCTGGTATTGACCGTTACTGGTACAGTATCATACCAGAACCCAATTTGATACCAACTCTAGTACGGTATTCGCAACTTTGGTTCAATATATGTTTTAAATTTTCACTCTTTTATTATTATTTTTTGGTTCCAAGCCAAGGAGTTCGTTATACTTTTATTAACAGAATAAAGAAATTTCTTAGAAGTTTTTAATTTCTTTCCATCCAAGTAAAAAATTTAGAAAATATCTCAACTATTAAAATTACCTGAATTTCCACATTATTTTTATTTACCCAAATTTATCCAAATGAAAAAGAAAATGTGCTAATAATGTAATTGTTCCAAATTAAAATAAAGAGGATCGAAAATTATAATTAAAATAAATGTCTCACTAATTAAATTTTATTATGATAAATATTTAAAATCGTAATTTAATTTTCAATTAAAAATAAATTTGGAAAAAGTAAAAGAAAATCAAACATGGGAAGTGCAATGTAAATGGATTGAAAATATATACAACTGAAATAAATTGTATGCAACTATACATGAGAATACTTAAATTGAATTTAATTGAGATAATTCAACTAAATAATATTTTTATAAAATTGAATATCATTAATAAACGCACAGTAATGTTGACTGTCATCAAAGTGAAAATAGGGAAAAAATTTGAGGGTAATTGTTTTGGATAATTGTATAAATCTTTCCCATCTACTTTCTATCACTGAAGGTTTTTCCCGAAACTGATCAGCTACCCAATAAAGCAAATTAGAGTTTGAAGAATCAGCTTAATTTTTACATTACGATTGATGTCTTTAAATACATGAATAGATGAGCAAATCACTCAAAAATAGAAAAAGGAAGATACAAATTAGAGTCAATGATTGACGCAAAATCACAGATTACAATATAAACAAGATATTGTTAAAGTTAATTGAGGAAGGTATTGACTGGTGATTTTCATTCCTTATTATGCCCCTGCAAGATAGGCGGTGAGGTAACAACGCCAATCTTGGATCGATGTTGAAGAAAAACAGCTGTTGGAACGACCTTGGTAAGTGAATCAGCAAGCTGCGATGTACATGGAACGTGTTTGACAACAAGTGTTTTATCTCGTACTTGCTCGCGAACAAAGTGATAGTCAAGTGCAAGATGTTTCATTCGACTATGGAAAACTGGATTCTGGGATAGAAAGGTGGCACCTAAGTTGTCACAATACACCATTGGAGTATTGGAAACAGAGAATCGAAGTTCTTTCAGAAGGTTGACAACCCAATTTGTTTCAGCTGCAGCATTTGCAATAGCCTTATATTCGGCTTCAGTCGACGAGCGAGCTACTGTTCGTTGTTTCTTCGATGACCAGCTGATAGGAGAACCCCCAAGAAAGACAATGTAAGCTCCTGTGGAACATTTGTCATCAGGGTCACCACCCCAGTCTGAATCCGAGAAGGTTACAAGATTAAGAGAATTACGAGGGGCTAGTAAAAGACCAAGGGAAGTTGTGTTTTTGAGATAGCGCATAACTCGTTTGCAAGCTTGCCAATGAGTGTGGGTTGGTCGATGCATAAATTGAGAGAGACGATTAACAGCAAAAGAGATGTCAGGCCGAGTGATAGAAAGGTACTGCAGAGCACCAATAGCTTGGCGATATTGCTTCTGATCTGTAGAGGAGGTGCCATCATCAAGCTTGAGTGTAGTAGAGATTGCAAGAGGCGTCTTAACACCATTGACATCTAGCATATTGAATCGATGAAGCAAATCTGTGATGTACTTTTTCTGAGATAATAGAAGACCATCTTGTGTATGACAAACCTCGACACCAAGAAAATAAGTAAGAGGTTGTAAATCCTTAAGTGAAAATTGATTTGCAAGGGTAGTATTAACCTCAAGTATTTTAACTTTTAATGAACCAGTTAAGATAATGTCATCAACATAGAGGAGTAGAAAGAGAACATAATCTGGTCTATGCATTGTAAACAGAGATGTTTCTGACTTGGAACCTCCAAATCCAATTGAGTAGATGAATTTATTAAATTCATTGTACCAAGCACGAGGGGCTTGATGAAGACCACAAATTGCCTTGTGAAGCTTGCAAACATAATTAGGATATTTTATGTCAACAAAACCAGGGGGTTGCTCCATGCATACGTCCTCTTCTAAGGTGCCTTGTAGAAAGGCGTTGTTCACATCAAGTTGATAAAGAGACCATTTGTAATATGTAGCAAGTGTGAGAATCAAGCAGATTGTATTCGGTTTGACTACTGGACTAAAGGTAGAGGTGAAGTCAATACCAGGACGTTGATGAAACCCTTTCGCAACTAGTCGACCTTTGAAGCGATCTAGACTACCATCTGATTTCTGTTTGACTCGAAAAATGCACTTACAACCAATAATATTTTGTGTGGTAGAAGGGGGAACAAAGGACCATGTCTTGTTGTGAACCAAGGAATCAGTTTCTTCACGCATTGCATTTCTCCACTCTTGGAATTTTGCAGCTTGCTTGTAAGTTCGAGGAGCCATAATAGAACCTATTGTAACTGAAAGAGCAGTGTAATCAAGTGGTGTCTTTGGTTTAAAAATATTATTCTGGGATCGAGTAACTATTCGAGCTGGTGGTGGGTTAGGATTACTTACCTGTTGCAAAGGCGAGGTGGAAGCATCTTCATGGAAGGCCGGAATAGAAGCTGCCTAAGAATGATCTGGATGGGCATCCAAGATGGACAATTGTGACATTGACGTATTGATAGCTGGTGAAGACGTGACACTCAATGGTGTGGAGAGTGGAGTTGACATTATGGGAATCCTTGGGATGTCATCAGAGATGATGGGGAAAGTAGGATTTGAAGGTTGCGGAGGGTTTTGATTAGTGGGGATAATGTCAAGCCAGGACTGTAAATTGCTTTCAAAAGGTCGAGACAGATTTGGGAACATTGTAGCAAAAGGAAAATTGTTTTCTACGAAAACAACATGGTGGGAGAGAAAGATTTTGGAGGTGGTTGGGTCAAAGCATTGGTAACAATGGTGTTTTGTAAAGTAACCAAAGAAGACATATGGTTTTGATTTAGGATCAAGCTTGTGGTTGGAGTATGGCCATAACCAAGGGTAGCACAAATAGCCAAAGGTGCGAAGTGTGTTGTAGTTTGGAATTGTATTAAAAAGGAATTCATAGGGTGACTTGCTTTGTAGAATTGGAGTGATCATTCGATTAATGAGATATACAGCTGTGGAACATGCATATGGCCAGTAGGCAAAGGGAACAGAGGCTTGATGGAGAAGAGTCAAAGCTGTTTCCATTATGTGACGGTGTCGTCTTTCAGCACTACTAACTCTTTGAGGCGTATATGGAGGGGAGAGAAGGTGTTGTATTCCCATGGTTGAAAGTGTCTTTGTTAAGCTCTCATATTCTCCCCCACCATCTGAGTATATACTGACAATGGAGCTGTTAAAATAATTTTCAACAAGCAATTTAAAGGTAGCAAAGATGGAGACAACATCATATTTCTTTTTGAGGGGAAAAAGCCATGTATATTTTGTGAAGTGATCAACAAAAATAACATAGAAACGATACCCTTGAGTGGAAGTGACAGGAGAAGGTCTCCAAACATCAGTATATAACAGTTCTAATGGTCTCAAACTAGTTAAAGTGGATTGTTTAAATGGTAAGTGATGACTTTTATTGCAAAGACAAGAGTTACAATGATCTTGTGAGAAATTAAAACATTGTAATTGAAACTTAGAGAGAGTGGACTTAAGAATTTTTTGATGAGGATGTCCAAGACGACGATGCCACAATGTAAATGATGGACGAGTAGAGGTGGAAGCAAAGTTGGTGATTGGAGGAGAATGACCAGTCCATTCATACGTCCGAGCTCTATTCCGGCCTTGAGCAAGAGGTGCTCCCGTTCTCAAATCCTTCACAACAAAGAAAGTAGGAAAGAATTCAATAGATGTTTTATTTTGCTCACAAAATTGAGGAACAGAGATTAAATTTCGACAAATGTTTGGGGCACACAAAACATCTGTCAAGATAAATTTATGATGTGGAGAGGATAGAGTGGTATGCCCTGTGTGTGTTATTTTTATACCATTACCGTCTCCAATAATAACATCATCTGTACCAGTATACTCTGAGAAGGCTTGAAGATTTTGAGTGTCAGAGGTGATGTGATGAGAGGCTCCAGTGTCCATAACCCAGTTGGTGTTGTTTTGAGGTTGGCGTGCAGTGAAGTTAGCTTGTGGAACATCTTCATGATTGTGAGAACGAGAGCGACATACTCTGGCTGTGTGTCCAAATTTATCACATAGCTGACATTGAGGACGAGGCTTACTATTATTAGTTGATATCGATGAACGCCAATTGGAATTGCTTTGAGATGGAGACCGTGACCAGTTGTTATTTCGATTGGAGGGCTGATTCCAGCGAATGTTATTGTTGCCATTCGATCGTTGTTGGTTACGATTCTGATTGTTGGATCGTTGATTATATTGAGCAGTGATGGCGGGAGTTTCTTGACGATGAAGAAGAAAAACTTCATGACCACTCAATTTGTCAAAAAGTTCCTCAAGAGAGATGGGAGTGTCTCTTGAGCAAATAGCAGCACTGATATCATTATACTCGGGACCAAGACCACTGAGAATCTTGATGACAAGAGCGGAGTCACTTATAGGAGCGTCAGCAATGGCAAGTTCATCTGCAATGACTCGAATCTCATTGAGATATTGAGCTATTGTTTTGGTGCCTTTGGTTAAACGGGCAAGAGAATCTTGAAGACCGTAGACTCTTGATTGGGATTTGTTTGCATATTGTTGAGCAAGCTTTGTCCAGGCAATATGAGCAGTGGGTGCCGTTGCAACTAAAGGTGCAATAGAAGGATCAACAGAGGCCATGATGGCATGTCGAAGGAGGCCGTCCTAACGAAGCCACGTTTTATATTCAGGATCTGTTGCTGAAGGACAGAGAGATGTGCCATCTATGTAAGAGGTAAGATCATACCCCAAAAAAAGAAGATCATGTTGTGCTTTCCATGTCAGATAGTTGCTGCTTCCAGTTAATTTGATGGGAAGCTGGATTGCTGGGTTGATGGTAATGAATCTGCTATTTTGAGTCAGTGGATTGAATACATCATGACTGGACAGTGCAGAGAATGAATCCGAGGCTGGAGTTTGCTCAGCCGATTTGGTTACTGATGTTTCATGGGTAGGCATGGCAGCAAGGAAATTATTTCCGGGAAAAAAAAAGGATCAAACAACACTCTTTTGAGCACTAGAGGGCTCTGATACCATAAAGCAAATTAGAGTTTGAAGAATCAGCTTAATTTTTACATTACGATTGATGTCTTTAAATACATGAATAGATAAGCAAATCACTCAAAAATAGAAAAAGGAAGATACAAATTAGAGTCAATGATTGACGCAAAATCACAGATTACAATATAAACAAGATATTGTTAAAGTTAATTGAGGAAGGTATTGACTGGTGATTTTCATTCCTTATTACCCAATCCCTTACTGGAGGTGTGGAAATAAGCCTACAAGTTAATGATCCACCAAGGTGCCTGCCAGATGAACTTTATGTCCAACCAATGGAAGGTCACTAAACCATGGAAAATATTTGCACGCTCAAACACTGGACTTAATTAATTATGTAGTTTAATGTCTCACTAGATAAAATGTCATCCACATGAACTCCAGCGCATCCAACACCTCATAATCTTGCAGGGATATCCATTGACTTTCTATCATCAGAAAATCTTGTAGGCACTCTTCTCCAATAGACCAAGTCCACACTTATTATCATCATAATCATCTTTCAGACACTTCCATTGACTGAAGAGTAGCAGCGTATACTCAATCAACAAGCGAGAAAGCAGGAGATCAGTGAGATATTAGAAATGGCTATGAAGAACTGTTTTCAAGTCACCACAGTGTGCAATACAACTAGAGCCAGTGTTTGCCGTCCATTTGCTTCCTTAAAGAAGCTTCATTTTCCAACAAATAAAGGACTTCACAAACCCAACATATCGCTAACTTCTTCCTCATTCTTCGCTCCTTCCAGAGGGAGCTACCAGTCGTCTCGCATTGTTTGCAAAGCCCGTGAAGCTTTAGACCAAGGTTTATAAATTATCCCCTTCCCAACTTTCCTAGTAAGTTTTTTTTCCTCTTGATTATTTAATTAACTTGTGAAAGACCGTGCTTGAAATTACACGCAGTGCAAGTGGTGACAGACTCAAGCTGGGACGAACTCGTGATAAAAAGCGAAAACCCTGTACTGGTGGAGTTTTGGGCACCATGGTGTGGACCATGTCGAATGATAGCACCTGTAATTGAGGAATTGGCAAAAGAGTACGCTGGCAAGATCGCATGCTACAAGGTAAACACAGATGATTGTCCAAATATAGCAACTAAGTATTCGATTAGGAGCATACCAACTGTGCTGTTCTTCAAGAAAGGTGAGAGGAAAGAAAGTGTCATTGGTGCCGTGCCCAAGTCTACCTTGTCTGGTGCCATAGAAAAGTATGTGGAGACTTGAAATGGAATATGCAAAAACTGCGCGAGACAATTATTCCCATATTTTTCAGAAGACAACATGTTAAAAATTGTATGTATTTTTCACTGCCATAATGATTCTTCAAATCGCGTGTATATATGCAAAATTACTTCTTACTTCTAAATGCCTTAGATTTTCTGGTTTTCTACTTGGTCGGTATTCAAGAAGAAAGTTTGCGTTTGTCCCAATAAACAGTATCTGATCACTATTTGGATTAGATACCTTGCTAGAGGAACTTGCTATTAATCTAAAAGCAAGCCAATCAATTTGATTATATGCACAATATCTTTTGTAATTTAAAAAATAGAAGAAAGAATTAAAATGCTAATGGACCGTAGTGCCATGGTGGTGAAGGAGAAAAACTACAACAAAGTAGAGTATTGGCTACAAAAACAAACATAGCTAAATATTTAAAAAACGTAGCCTATAGTTATTTGTTAAATTTTTATTTCGTCTCACAAATCATCATCAATTCCTCATAGCTAAAAACTATAGGCAACGTTTTCAGAAATCGTAGACAAAAAGTATTAGCTATGAAAAAATTTTATACCTAAAACACTACAAAAACATAGCTAAAAATTGAATGGTGGTAGGGAAAATTTTGTTGTCAAATGATTGACTATGAAAATAAAATGAAGCTAATAGTTTTTTGTTACGTTTTATCTTCGTAGCTATATAGTATTTGCTAAATTTTTTATAACATAGCCAAATGTTATTAGCTACGCTTTTTAATGTAGCCAAATGTTATTTGTTACGTTTTTAATATCGTAGCCAAATATTATTTGCTACGTTATTAATAATATCACAATATGTTATTGTTACTTTTTAATCCATGAAATTGAAATATATGTTTTGTATATAATATATCGACATGTTTTTTAACGTGAATTATTTGCTTATTATTATTAAATTAAATCGCACAAAAAGATTATTAATTCAAAAAATTCAGCTTTGTACATAAAAGTAAAATTATATAAATATCATTAAATTATGGCAACAAAAAGAATATAACATTAAAGGATGATCCTTTGTTCCTATACAAGATATAAATGACAACTTGAGTAATTCTTATAGATAAAACAATAAACAAAATATTAGTTTACAAATTATAATATTTCATGCTCAGATTATAAAAATATTAGAGCATAACCCAAACACCTATCGAGTATTTTCCATGTCCATAAGCCTGTAATCATCCAAAAAGCTTAGTTAAAATCAACTAAAATATTGTGAGAGCATTGATACAGTAAGTATTTGGTTTTGATTAAATCAAACTTCTCATAAATTTACCATTCACAACATAATTAGTCAACAGTTGCACTGTCATCAATTCCGTAATTTGAGAAAAAGTATTAAAATTAAATTATTGCATATACAAGAAGTGATAGAAAAAGAATAAGAGATAGAATTAATACCTTTCACTTTCTCCTTCATTTATATCATAATCACAGCCAACTAATATTTTGAATAACATATCATGTGTTATTGATTTTGCTCGAGTTTATATCCCTGATCACTTCATCTTATAATGTAACCTTAAGCTTGTTGTTTTCCTCTTAAAGGTGTTTAATGATTTTTTTATATGTTGAGGTTCAAAATTTTGGCTTAGGGCTATAGCCAAGGCCTTTCACATAGTCAAAATGAGTACCAAGTACTGTATCACAAATGTCATTAATACTAAGCTCATTTCCCTTATACATAGACTTCTCTAATAACTCTTGCATCTTATTCTAAAATTAAAAAAATATACAATCCACATATTGATAATTACTACTATATTAATAAATTAACAAAAATTTTGAACAAAATTTTATATTTTCATAGTTTTTTCTGCTTCTTTTAAGACCCATCATTTACCTTCCTTATAGTGAGTGGCTTTATATAGTATGATCCTATCACGTTGTTGTCTATGTAGTTCCTTCTCACTTTGTTTTATGCAACAAAAAACAAGGCACATATAATAATGTAGTGTTTATTGATTTAAGTACAACTTGCAAAAATAGAACTTACATATTCATTTCGGACAACTACAAATAACTTTGACCTTTGACTATGAGTTGTTTTCATTTTTGATCTATTGACCATTGCCTTCTCACAATTTTCCTAAATAAAAAAAAGCATAACTTAGTCGTTAAACCACCTAACAAGATTAATGCAAATAAACGTGAAGACAAAAAAAAGCCTGAACATTTGGATCAACCCAATAATCACGTAAACTATTCCAATTTTCTTCAGAAATTCATTCATGAACATGGCTTTGTGCCTCCACATCAGAAGGAAAAGATTTATAATACTTTTGCAACTTGAAATGGAGATCCATGCTCCTTTGTTTCAATAATGAAGTAACACAATTTGAAATATTTAGGTTCTTAATATCCACAATATTCAATTTCAACTGTGAAAAATAAGTAAAATTGTAATTAATCTTAAAATCAATCAAACAATAATGCATAAAGATAAAGCATTTGTCTAATTACTGTAACCTTTTACAAAGTATTTTCAAGCAAGTTGTCTTCCTTCAAGTCCTTAACTTGTTTCAGCCAAGGTAATTATGTTCTTGCAATAATCTCCAACACACTTGATAATTTGGCAGATTGGACCTTATCTACAAGACGACCTTGCTGAGTATCAATCTGTATTGATAACTTACAATTCATTACAACATTCATTCATTGCAATTCATAACCTTTAGTTTTACCTCTACCTCTTTTCTAAAATTAACATTGGAAGCAATCAAAAAAAGAATAATGATAAGAAAATATTAGAAAATATAAATATATATTTAAGCATAAGTTTAGTTAAAGATATTAAAGATTAAAAAAGCTGCACTAGTGGCTTCATTGTTGTTTGAGGTAAAATGAAGATGTTATGTATGGCTTGAAGGTCGAATATAATTGTTGCTTTATTGTGGCAATGTACTACAAAAAGCTTTATTTCTTATTAAAAAAGAATATGATAAGAAAAAGATATACTATATTCACTTAAAGGTATAGAAATTTTAAACCTATGTGACTAATTTCATTGTAGTTTGAGGTAGATTGTTTGTTGCTGGCAAGGAATTAATTTTTTGACATCAACTAATTGATCTGATCAAAGTTTTACATCCCTCTGTTCTACAATTTTAATAACTGCCACCTTTTTCCCTTTATTTCTATCAAGTGCCTTTATGTTAGATATCTACAAGAAAAAATACATAAACGTTACCAACATTACAATAAGACAATAGAAAAGGCTTTTTCATGATACATTTAATAATCGTAATCAAGATACATTCAATTATCAACATTAATCGCATTAACAACCTATGTCAGACCCCGTTTCTGAAGTCCAACTCGTATGCAGAAATCTTAATACGTGAGTTTATCTCCCAAAGAGAACACCTTGTCTATGGTCGGATTATCTTCTCAAGACTCCCCTTTTTATTTCTAGGCTCAACTAAGCTCTTGGAACAGTCGATTACTACGATGGTAGTCGACTTGTCCATTTATCCCTTTTCAACTTGAATACCTCAACAAATCTCCTATAATAACTTGCCAAACCCAGAAAACTCCTCATCTCAATCACTGACTTGGGTGCATGCCAATTCACTACTGCTTCAACCTTCCTTGGATCCACATGAACCCAATTCTCTGAAATTACATGTCCAAGGAATATCACCTCATAAAGCCAAAACTCATATTTGCTAAACTTAACATAAAGCTCCTTCTCTCTTAGTGTCTGTAACACTCTCCTGAGATGCTCCTCATGTTCATCTTCACTCTTGGAATAAACCAGAATGTCATCGATAAATACTATGACAAACTGATCCAGATACTCCTTGAAGACCATATTCATGAGATCCATGAATGCAGCTGGAGCATTGGTCAAACCAAATGACATGACTAGAAACTCATAATGCCTATAACGAGTCCTAAAAGTTGTCTTACTTACATCAGACTCCTTGATTTTGAGCTGATGATAACCTGACCTGAGATCAATCTTGGAAAAGACTCTTGCTCCCTGCAACTGGTCAAATAGATCATCAATCCGAGGCAGAGGATACTTATTCTTAATGGTCACCTTGTTGAGTCTCCGGTAATCTATACACATCCGCCATGTCCCATCCTTCTTCTTGACAAATAGAATAGGCACTCCCCAAGGTGACGAACTTGGCCTTATGTACCCTTTCTCTAACAGTTCCTCCAACTGTTCCTTAAGCTCCTTCAGTTTAGCTAGAGCCATCCTATACGGTGCTATAAAAATGGGTGCAGTTCTGAGAATCAAGTCAATGGCAAACTCGATTTCCCTCACCGGGGGCAAACCAGGTAAGTCTTCTGGAAACACATCAGAAAATTTCATCACAATTGAAAAATCCTCTAACTTCCTTTCATTCACTTCAGCATCCACCATATGTGCCAATAAGGCTTCACACCCCTTTTTCATCATCCTGTCAGCTAGCAAAGCAGAAATAATTCTTGATGCTCTCCTTTCTTCTCTGAAAATCACCTTCTCACTATTGCCCAGATCAAATTCCACTTCCTTAAGGCCACAATCCAATTTGGCTTGATACTTCTCCATGACATCCATGCCAAGTATAACATCTAAGCCCTTTAGGTCTAGAGGTAGGAGGTCCACTACCAATCTAGCACCATCAATAAAGAGTTCACAGCCCTTATATACATGTCTTATTATCACATTCCTCCCTAAAGGAGTACTAACAATCAACGGACTAGTCAAAGGCACTAAATCAACATCATGTAATGTCATGCTTGCAGAAACAAAAGAATGTGTGGAACCAGAATCAATCAAAACATATACTTTATAATTGAGTAACCGAGCAATACCCGTGACAACTTCAGGTGCGACTGCAGCTTCCTCCCTTGTTATGACGAATACCCTTGCCTGACCCCTTGGCCTTCCTGGAGGAATAGCCTTCCTTGTTGCTCCAGAATTGCCCACCTCTATGACTGGCCTGGTTCCCACTGTTTCTGCTCTCTTCGGGGCTTGAAACTATGACCCCTCTTGCCTTGGTATTTGGGGACAATCCCTAATCATGTGTCCCTTCTCTCCACATCGAAAACATGCTCCAAATAACCTGAAGCACTCTCCCTTGTGGAACTTCCCACAATGTTCACATAAAGGGTTCATGTTCCTGCTCCTCTCCACCC
>JANZXP010000006.1:13561344-13582012 GCA_027576715.1 Erythroxylum flavicans
TAATGTTTATATTATCAATTAAGATATTTTAACTTTTAATCATCAATAAAAATTTCTATTTAAGCAAATTTAATGTACATTATAAATTTATAACTGTTAAAATTATGCATTAACCATAATTTAAATATACTGATGTTATACATTACATATTTTTAAAAAAATATGTTGTTCATTTACCGACGAAAACAATATCCGTCAGCAAAGTGATCTCCGTTTACCTCACTTTACCGACGACCTACCGACAAAAACAATTTCCGTCAGTAAAGTGATCTCTGTTTACCTCACTTTATCGACGATCTATTCGCAAATTCGTCAGTAATCACAGAAGGAATAAACAATTCCCTCGTAATTTTTACCGACAGAATAACATATCCGTCGGTAACCTCTTAGCAAATTTGCCGACGGAATATTTCATACCGTCGGTAAATATTTCAACAGAATATAACTGATCATCCCTAACCTTTACCGACGATCAACTAAATTATAAATCATAGGTATATTTACCGACGGTAAGAAATATTTTGTCGGTAAATTTACTGACAGAAAAAAAGCTTTCGTCGGTAATTATTAGCTACAGCCGTTTCTACGACGTCTTTGTCCATCAGTAAATTTCGTCGATAATATATCTTACTGACATAATATTTACGTATTCCATCGGTAATGTCCATCACAAAATGGCATTTTTCTTATGGTGGTAATATGCCAAGAAAACATAACATAAACATCCAATACAAGTCAGAATTTCTGCACTTCTTTTTACACCATTTTAATGATCTTTCACTTTCAAACTCATCTCTGCAACAACTTATGAAAGATTAATCATCTTATAAGCAAAGGTCAGACATTTATGTGCTCATTTCGTCACTCACGATTCAAACATATATACATCACCATTTTATCAACATTTAACCTCTAACTATCATGAAAACTTGTTTCATTTAACAAAACATGAAGAGTAATGCCTTATACTTGCTTGTTTAGCTTCAATGTCTTCAAATCACTCTTAACCTTAGTTTATCAACACCATACGATCATCATCACTCTAAAGGTGGTAGGGTTAGGTCTTTAGTGAAAAATACGAAGAAGAAAAGAAAATAAGAGAAATTAAAGGTGAGAATAAGGTTCACTTTGATGAAGGCAACAAGAGAAGATCGTGGATGAAGAAGATGAGAAGAGAGATTACCAAAAGATGAGAGCAAATAATAAAGTGAAAGAAATTTAAAAGTAAGATGGTCTTTCACTTAGGAGAACATCGGGAGTTAAGGCATGGTTTGGCAAGTGACACTTGTCACTTGCCACATGTCCATTTTTTTATAGGTTTCACTTGGTTCTCTTATTAAACTAGTCCTTTAAATCTCAATTTCTACTCCAATTATCTCCCAATTTTCATGACACTTGTCATTAAATCCCTATATTGTTTTTCAAATTTTTCCACTACCATTTGGCTCTTATTTCTACTATCATAAACCAATTGTCTTGCCACTCAATATTTTTCCTTGTCCAAAAATACCCAAAATTCAAAAAATTTCCTAAATTTCATCAAAAATTCTAAATCAATACTTAAACATACCAATTAAATTTTCAATACATGTGAACTACAAATCATATCAAATTCACATTAATAAATCTATTATACCCGGAAAATGTCAATGAATGCATGTACAATTATTTTAATACTCACATGTGTGTGTACGCAATATTATGCATGAGCATAAAATTCACTTTATAACTTCTCGATAATATCTCTCATATTCAGTATTCTAGAGTTCTAACCCTTAACATGAGATAACTGGATGTTACAGGCAAATCCTTTGTGATCTCATTTTTATAATCCACCCTTGATGATCTTTTTAACATGGACTTAAGCAAGAATTGAGAGTTGAAGAATGTTTCAATATGTAAATAAAGGGGCTCTAAGTTATTCTAATTGTCAAACTTGAAGCTAGTTTTATCACCATTACCAAAATGAATTTTGATTTCTTTGTAAATGAAATTTTTGAACTTCAATAATTGGTTAATTGTCCAAAAGTTATCAGGTTTATTCTTCATGTTCCAGAAGTTATTTCCTTTGAGATATTTGCTATGAATCCATTTGACCTATTTGGGATTCCTAGTTATTATAAAGTCTTCATATCCCTTTGGCAGGCAGAACCTTATTAGTGGGTCTAGTAGATCTTATCCTCATTCTTGTTTGAGCCTTAAGTAAGCATATATCCTTCTAGCTTACTCTGGTTGAATTGATGTTGTTAATTCCATTAAATCAAAGGAAATTGTTAAGGTTTCTATCAATAAATTTTATCATGTTCTGAGGCAAAGAGAGAAGGGAAAACTAATAAATATAAAGGTCATTAATGATAGAGACTATAAGTTAAAGCCTCCCAACATAGGGTAGAACTTTGTTCTTCCAACTTCCTATTCTTTTGATAATTAAGTCAAAAAGATGCAAGCAATCTCTATCAGTGAGTCTAGAGGTAGTTATAGGGATTCCCAGGTATTTGAAATCAAAGTTGGAATCTGAAATTTCAAATACCTAATAAGAAGGATAATTCTTGTGCTATACTTTTAGACTTTCTCTTTTAGAATTGTCTACTATAAGCCCAAAGAAAGCTAAGAGGTGTAGTGATTTCATAAGAGTGCTAATAAAGGATTTATCAACTTTACAAATCAAAATGAGATCACTAGAAAAAGATAAAATTGAAGGGCTTCAATGCCTTGTATTGGTAATGGTATTTGAAAGTCATGCTTTGATTAATGTTTTGGGAGATAAGGCGGGCTAAAACCTCAATATAAAGGGTTAGCTTGGTCGCTAGGATTTTAAAAATGATTCTATGGTTAGTATTGCAGGAGGCTATTGTTCTAGTCACTGAGTGAAAAGGGATTGAGAAGTTTAGGGAAAAGACATAATAATATTTGTTGATTTCTTTAAACAGCTTCCTTGAGAAGAAAAACTTACAAATTGTCCTAATGACCTGATTCTTAGTAAACCCTATGATTTTTTGAAGAAAAACACATTAAAACCATATAGTCCTAGTGCCTGATTAAGGTAGATATTGAATAAAGCCTTTTCAAATATTCAAGATAGTAACATGTGAGTTGAGCAAATTAGTTGCTCTTGAGGAAAGTTGTGATAGATAAAATTACCTAAAGCTTGCACATAACAAATAGAGTTGAACTTTAATCCCTAAAATATCATTGAAGTGATTCAAAAGCTATCTATTTAAGAATTCTGTTGTTCACAACGTAAGACTCCATTAGAATCGGCCAGACATCCTATTTTATTATGGTTGCATCTCATCTATAAGACATTGAAAAAATAAGCAAAGTTACTATTCCCTTCTTCAAATTTTGGTTTACTAGATATGCTACTCAATTAAATTCAAGTTATTTATGAATAACATTACAATAGTGCAATAATTCATGATAAAAAAAATATAATATTGTTGAATAATATATAAACTTTATCTTATAAGAAAAGAAATTTCTATACTAAATAAATAATATTTCTACCAAAATGAAATTATCATAAATTGTGATTAATACAGTATCAATCAAAATTTATAAATTAATAATATTAATATATGCAGATTTTATTAAATTAAAAAATAAAATTAACTTCATAAACTTCCGAATACACCAGAGTACAAAAGAACATTGATTTGATATTATATATGTACAAACGGGCGGATCTGTGGGCGCGTTTTAATATTTTAACGATCCATATTTCAAACAAACCTGGCATGCAGGTCTGCTGATTCATAAAAACCTTTAAACAAGAGGAAATTGAAGCAACCGAAGGGCGTTAACATTTCGTCAATGAAAGAGAAGAAACAGAAAACGCTATGCTTTATGTTTTTACCTTTTCTTTTTTTCTCAGATTAGTACAAAGGCTGGGTGAGGAGCCCCAAGAACCATATTTATCAACAGGGCTACAAGAGATTTCCTCCCTCAGAACGCTGCATGAGCAGCCTACACTCAAAAACTGCTAAAGCATAACTCCTGTCAATACAACCTTCATGGGGACGGTTTCCAATCAAACTGTAGATTGCTATATCCATTAACAGCTCCTAAACCACCAAGCAGCTGGTTCCCCATATCCTGTTGTTGGTGATTCATTACTTTGATCCCGAACCATTGATGCCATACCGACACGTCCATTCATAACTGAGTTATTACCCATTGCACCTCTAATGCCATTAGCAATTGCAGACTGGCCTAGTCCACCTCCCATTGTGCCAAATCCAGCACTCCCCATTGCAGTATTGACAGTTCCATTCCCCACCATTCCATTCCCCCCGTTGAAAACCACATTATTTGTTGGTATAATGCCATTGACATTTTTTACATCATTCCCTAGAGAACCAACTCCTGTCATACCTCCCTTTCCATTAAGTTGGTTGGACATTATCATTTCATGTATGGTTTTCTGAAAAGAGTTTTGAGAATCGCCATGGTCTACATCACCAGAAAGAGATGTTTGTTGCAGGGGAATATTCGGCGAATTTGTTGAATTTATATGCTTGGCAGTTGTTAAGGTAGTATGAGATGCTTGTGGGGGATTGTTAGTACAGGAAGGAGTTGGAGATTGGAACGGAGAAGGATTAGACTGTGCCTGTGGTATGGTACTCGAGGAAACTGGGGATGAAATCTGAACAGAATTTCCACCATATGGGCTGGTTGCATTAGTAATGGAAGTTTGTTGCCTAGAGTTCATAGAATTTTGGTGGAGAAGCCCAACAATAGTGCTGGCAGAGGTTGATGCAGTTGCAGAATTAAGGGAGTTAGTTGCACTAGGAACACCATTGGTAGTAGCAATCTGCATAGCTGGATCATTGGTTGACTTCTGGGGAATTAATTGTTGTTGTTGTTGTTGCTGCTGCTGCTCTTCAGATTGTTGTGGTCGACTCTGAATTCCAGAGGAAGTAGTTGTGCTCCTTGGGAACTTGGCCAAACTTTCTGAAAATCATCACAAAATACATGGAATCAAGTACTATGTTGGTTTAAGTAAAGACATAAATCTATTCTTAAAGCCAGCTTCATATTTCCAGTTTAATCAAATCCAGAGCAAAATAATGTTTAACACCAGAATTAAGAAAATCCTTACTGAGTCATATGCTTTAATAAGATGGTAAAAAAGGACCAGAAGCAACTAAGGATGGAAGTGTTGCACATCCAAAATTCAGCAAAAGAATTGTATCAATTTAGGGGAAAATAAGTCAATGATTTAAGTATTTAGCTAGTTATGATAAGCCATCACAAGCACATAGTTTATGCTATTGAACTAACATGGTCAAATTAGGATAGAAGATATTAAAATTTATAAATACCATTCACTCGGTCACTGAAGGAAGTCACAACAGTGCACAACTTGAAAACAAAAGAACAATAATGGCAAGCAAAACTACCACCATAACTTACCCATAGGTCCAGTCCCAGTTTCTCGGCTATAATCAATCAAATCCTTCATGCTGTTAACGACTTCAGATATCTGCAACCATGTTTACACTATAAGAGACCATTAAAAATTAGGTAATTCAATCAAAGAACACACTAAACCACTACTTGATGCTTAGAATTTCAATTCTCTCAAACCTACCATTACCAAAATTTTGAAACAAAAGTGCAAAACAGATTTTTATAAGTATATATAGATGTTAAGCAAACTCATATAAACCATAAATGATTACACTCGTGACTATTGTCAAAGGGTAAAAAAGTTGAAATGAATAGGATTGGTAATCTCGAATTGAGAGAACAAAAGTCAGAAAATGAATATCTAACCAACTACATTAGACTAAACTGGTACCTGAAACTTAAAAAAATCTACATTTATACTGTCATACAACAGGTAACAACATCAATCACTTCACACCAAAGAATTGACATGAAAGCCATGAAGCCAATCTGGTCTGTGAAATAAGTATGTAGTCACCTGAAGGCACCGTACGTATCTCTTTGTATATCCCAAATCATTTACTAATGGTACTTCCAATGCTTTTGCCAGTTGCCGAGCTGATGCAACAAACCTACAGATGAATAGTTCTTCAGTAAATGACAATAAATTCAGCTTTTCTCAAATGAAGAAAAAATGAAAAAATAGCCAATTTTGCTACTGTACTGGAACACAAGAACAAATATATTTAAAGCAATGCAAACATTTATTTCGGCAGACATGAAGAAGGGAAACCATGGAATTCTCAAGATGTGATCCCCCACTCTACAGGCACAAAGCAATGCAAACATTTATTTCGGCAGAGACATGAAGGGACACCATGGAATTCTCAAGATGTGATCCCCCCACTCTACAGGCACAATCATCTCTTTTTCTACCAACCAACGCCCTCCAATAAACACGTATACATTGATATAAAATTGAGTAAACAAAACTGAAATGCATTTCTTATAAGCCGACAGTGACTAATAAAGAGTCTTACAAGTTACAGCTATTTTGTAACTCTGGCACTGATAGATTAGAAGATGCATTCTGGGTTGCAGCCTGGTACTTCTGAGCTGCAGAACAAAGTTGACTGACCTGCAGTAATAAGTTTTTTAGTTGGTTTCAATAATGAGTGATATCAACTCATCTATCATTTATAATGTCTTGATGTAATTTGACATACAAAATGACCATCTGCTACATTAAGATACTTCAATTACTGTCACATCATATGTAAGAAAAATCGACTGACTTCCTGATTTAATCAAGTAACGAAGAGGATGCTTTTTTTTTTTCCTGGTAATCAGTTACAAAAGAATCTTATATCCAGCAAGTTTTTTAATTACCTCCCAATTACAGCTAAACAATGGCAATTATTAATAATGAAATTTTATCTTTGCTTAACAGGACAACAATCAGTATTATGGACATGTCACAAAAATCAATAAGGCCTATAAGCCAGAATTTAGTAACAGGTGTCAAGAGCATTGCGAGGCCCAGAGCATATTCTGAATACAATTATAAGATCACAAGTAACATGTGCAACGAGTCAACATAAGCAACGTTGAAAAAAAGATATGATTGCAATGCAAACTAGAAATCTTGCATAGGTAATAAGATCCAAATCGTAAAAATCTCATCTGGGTAAGAAAAGCAGTATTAAGTTCTTTAATAACAAATAAAAGAAGTCAATAAAAGCAACACTCTCATCTCCCTCAACTACAGTTCTGAACTTTTTACTAGCATCAGTAAATGCTTAATTATTCAGAATTAGTACCCAGAAAGGATTTTTAACCCTGAAAAAAACTTAAAATGTCTTTCAGTTCTGTCCATAATGCACTCTTAAGGTACATATCCACCCGTTTACCGTAGACAAGTTTAATTGCATTGTTCAAAACCAACATGATAGCATTAGTCCCCAAACTTAACGCCACTAACAACCATTAGATAAGTAATATCTCACACACTTAAGACAGCAGGATGGCTCTCTTATTAATAAGATACAAGCATTGAACATCCCTAGGACACTCAAAATAAAAAGATATCTTAAGAATTAAGTACAGATACAACTAAGCGACCACAATTCACACAAAAATAGCTCTTGACCATTTCCAACAATCGGAAACAAGGATCTACTAACAGAATATAGGAAAGATACGCTGCATATAGAACAATGGGAAAAAACCCCTGACATCAGCACTTAAGAGTTCAAAAAACTCCTTTCTTAGTGTCTGTAGCTACTAGAATATCATCCAATAGCCATAAACAAAAAACCCAAATAGTGGCGTACTGATCATTAGTTTTCAAAGGTTAACCATCATATTGGACAGCTCATAACCAGATGACATTTCAAGATAATAACTCGAATCCTATTCAACTCAAAAACTCAATACCATCTATCGCCTCAAATCCAAGTAACCAACAATCAATAACAGAAACTTTGCAACTTAACCAACAGGCCAATGGACCTTTTTTAAAATATTCAGGAACAGAATGGAATGAAAACTACAGAGTATTAACAAGTGAAAAGTTTGCTAGTCACCTGTGGTATCAACAATCTTCTAGGTATAAGTTCTTCGTGACGGCGAGCACAGAATTCCCAAGAGCAAATCTGCAGAAATAAAACAGAACAAAGAAGTGCATGTTCAGTAGGAAAAACATCAAAAAATTAGTAAGTTGTCAACCAAAAGGGCATATGAAGTGTAACCTTCAAGTCTGGGGAGAAGACTATTCTCAACTGACCATCACGAACAACACGAAGTTGTTCAAAAACACTTTCTTGTATTGCTTTAGCATAGTCCAGCACAATTTGCCCAGTTGAGTTTTGATACTCACGTGGCATGTCAACATACAGAAGTTCTTCCAAGGTTCCACTTTCATACTTGATCTTAAAAAGCCTGGGAAGAACCTCATAAGTTGCCTCTGGAGATACGATAGGCCAAAATAAGATATACTACTAGAAAGGAACAGAGAGTTGAATACAAGATACGTGTCAAATAAACAATGCAAAGTCCTTTTTGCATATTGCATCATACAAGGAAACACAAAAATTAAAATCTACTAACTTAACCAAAAGTGTATATCTGCTAACTTACCAAAACCACGGCCTGGCTTGCGACTGCAAATCTCACAGTGCCATACATCCTACAAATTTTGCATGTAAGATTTGTTATCAAATGCTATATCAATAAAGATGCCATGTTAAAAAGTAATCAGATTTTTGCACAATATATTTCCATTAAACACTTAAGTTTGTTCCATCTTAGGGCTTCAACTATGATCATTAAAAGAAGCATTAGCAAGACATGAAAAGGAGGCTCAAACTTAGTTATTTTCTATACCTAATGCCTATATCAATTAAAATTCCATAGAATATAAGAAAACAAACAGAAGAAACCTTAAACTAATTCTTGCCTGAGGGAAAACTCCAGTTGTTTGTCGTCCAGTTCCATACATAGAAACACACCACTTTTTTTTTGCATTGGGAGCAAAGTACTCAGCAACAAACTTCCTCCAGAACTCAATATTGTTGTCCTACATAGAAAGTAAGCATTACTGTAAAACCGTAGATCCAAAACCAAAACTCTAAGGAAAGATATTGATGGCACAATCTTACTTCAGGCCTTCGTTGTTGCTGATGCATGTAATGTGTAAGACGACGTGCGCACATCCCAGGCTCATATACAGGTTTCACAGGATTTCTTATAGGTAAATTCTGTTGCTGAAACTGCGGTGGTAATTGAGACCTTTGCTGTGGCATAACCTTCAAGAATTGTTGTTGTTGTTGATGTTGTTGTTGTTGTTGTATTTGCAGCAATCTTTGCTGATGCAACATATTAATCTGTGCAGCAGCAGCCTGAGAAGACTGCCTCGACATAGTGAGGAAGTGTTGCTGTTGCTGCTGTTGATGTTGCTGCTGTTGTTGCAGAAACGGCTGGTCTGAATGTTGGGATTCTAACTTCACTGGTGCAATACTTCTCATAACCTGGAACTGTTGAGGTTCCAACTTGACTGGACCAAGATTTCTTAATGACTGCAGCTGTTGCTGTTGTTGATCATTAGTTGACTGAGGCTCCAATTTAACAGGGCCAATACCACCTAAGCCTCCACGAATTGCTTGAAAAGGGAGTTGTTGGGACTGTGTACCATGAGTAGCAGAGATTTGTTGCAGTGGTTGCTGACTATGCTGAAAACCTTGAGATTCAAGTTGCTGAGTCTGTTGCTGATCTGGCAACAGCTGGTTTGCAGAAGGATTTGGGAATTGCTGTCCCTGAACGTGACCAGCTGGGCCAGGGTTCACAATATTTGTAGGTACAAAAGACGGTGAAGAACCACTGAAACCGATTCCATTACCAGCACCAGAAAGAGGGTCAGACTCAGCTCCACCATCAATACCTCCACGCTGGTTACCTGCAGAACCAGCAAGTCCAGGATTTGGGCCCCCATTACCAAAAGACTGATTAAGGAAGGAAGAGGCATTCGGCATGTTACCAAGCATATTGATATTGTTAAACTGGCTACGAGGGGACACTAGAGAAGATAAGGCTGTTTGTGGAGGAAAAGGACCTCCTTGAGATCCTAACATCCCTGAATTTGTCCTCAAAGGAGAAGGAGAAACAGACTGGGCACCACCAACTGGAGTAGGCGGCCCCGAAGGCACCATGTTATCAAGAATCACAATCTAAAAACAATCTTTGAAGTATCACAACTGTATAAACGAACATGAATGAAATTGCTCCGAAGTTACAGAACAAAGGTAGAATTGAACCGGGTCAGAATTGCAACTCCATATTCAACATTTTAGATTCCAAAGTCCTAATTTTTCACTAACAGATACAAGAAATTTTTGCCTCAAAGAATATAGTGCTTCCTTTTACCAACACACCAAGCAAACCTAACTCAAGGAACAGTCATCGATTTTTCACATTCTAGAACCACGCCAGCCCCGCACTACCAGTAAGCTAAATTCCTGCATGATATATAAAGTTTCAGATCCACTTTAAAGTCGATCTCGAGTAAGGTTACAAAATTAATCAAGCTTACACTACCAAGCGCAACTTAAAAGAAACTGCACTCTATCAACCAAAACCCATAAATAAAATTACCAAAAAACTAAACTTGATAAAATATAAAAAGAAACGCGTATTCCCAAAAGCATACCGGTCAAAAGGGTTCGCAAAAATTGAAGAAAAACCATCACGGCAAGGTGGAAACTTGAGGCACAGTGAATAACAAACCTTCATTAAACAAACAGCCGCAAAGGTGGAAACTTTAGCAAAACCAGAACTCAACCGACACTTGCAACGGAAAACGGAAAAGCAAAAACGGGCTAGAAACAAACAATAAGAACCCACGTCGATCGAGCCGTAATAAGCTCCATCGACAAAACAGGTCTCTGAAAAAGTGGGTAAAAATTAACGGGTCTTGACGTGAATGAGGAAAAGTTGTAAAGGGTCTATGCTATACTATAGAACAAAAAAGAAGCACATAAAAAAAAAAGAAAAAAAGACAACACACATCATCTTTGAAGGGCAGAACTTACAGTGGTACAAATTAAACAGTGAACTGAAGCCAGAAGAGGAAATCTCCCAAATCAAATCTTAAATAAGAAATAATTCTCCACAATCACGAAAAATCCTCCTTATTAGAAAGGGAGAAAGAGACAAGACTTTTTTATAATAATAACTCTAGGGTTTTGCTCTGCTTAGGTCTTCAAAATACGTCTTCTGTTTTTGTAACTCTCTTCTTTTTTCTTTTTAACTCTCAATATCGGTACTACATGTATGTGATGCTTAGCTCTTCACTGTACCTATCTAGAGAGAAAAGCAAAATTAGAGAGAGGAGATACTGTGTCCTTGCGGACGTCAAATTGTATTCCATCCGATTGAATTTCCCTCTCTCTCTCTCTCTATCCACTCTAAGCTAAATCAAGTCAAATCCTATTCTCTCTATGTCAATTCTATGTAACTGTATGTATGTATGTATATATGCATCTGTCCATATATGAAGCATGCGTGACATGTTGGTTTTGAACCAATGAGGTTTTGAGTTTTCTTATCCGGCCATGTATGATCCCAGGGGCATGCATGACTTGATTCATTTGGTTTTCCTAAATTGCCATTACCATTTTGTCCAAAAGACCATTGAGCCCCGGCCAAAAGACATGCCGACGGGCTTCAGGACGTTTAGTCCTTTTTTTTTATCTAAATACTTCGTAATCACTGTAATTTAAGTATAAATAACATAAGATCAAGACCTGTCTTTTGAAAAATTGTGACGAGATTCAATTTTGTGTGCAAAACAAAATTTTTATTTAATTTTTTAAAAAAGTTAAAATCACTTTAAATTATATAGTATAATTGTTACATAAATATAATCGTACTTCATTATATAATTTAATCTTTTTCTTACAATTACCCTTGAACAGTTTCTAAATTAGTTCATTACAGCTGCTATAGTTCTGGCCTGTAATTATAATAAGTTTAAAAATTCTATAAGTGATGTAAAGATAGAAGAGCAATAACTACGAGACTCCTTAGAGTGAGGCCATATTTATTACAAGACTTATGAATTTTTTGATTCAAGGAATGGAATAGTTATTCTTAGGAATAAAAAAGATGAGGAATAGAATATAATGGGTATTACTTTGTTTGATTCAAGAATTGGAATAGATAAAGAATTTCCATATTAGTGTTTGGTTTGAAAATATAAACTTGTAATGACAAAGGAATAACTAACAAAAAGATCAAAATGTCCTTATTATTATTATCATTATTATTATTATTATTATTATTATTATTAAATTCCTTATTATTATAAATTTTATTAAACTTATTGATTATTTTTTATTTTTATTTGTATTATTATTATTATTAGTAGTAATATTATTAAATTCCTTATTATTATTAATTACAATTTTATTATTATTAAATTCCTTATCCTTATTAAATTTCTTCTTATTATTATTAATCCTCTACTTACTGTTAAAAATATTATTATTATTATTTTATTAATTATATTTATTATTATTATTAAATTCCTTATTATTATTATTATTATTCTTATTATTATTATTAATTTTATTATTGTTATTATTATTAAATTCCCTATTATTATTAATTTTCTTTTTATTATTATTAAATTTATTATTCTTATTAATTTTATTATTCTTATTATTATTAATTATTATTATTATTAACTTTCTACTTATTATTATTCTTATTTTTTTATTAATTATATTTATTATTACTATTATTATTAAATTCCTTATTATTAATAATTTTCTTCTTATTTTATTAATTTATTATTATTAATTTTAGTAATCTATTTTGTTGTTGTTGTTGTTGTTATTATTATTATTATTATTATTACTATTACTATTATCATTGTTATTAGTCGAAATATTCAAAGTTTTTTAGAAGGTAAGCACGAGTAATTTAGGAAGCCACAAAGACATGGCAGCCGTGAGTGATTAACTAGAATCTTGCAACATATAATGCAAGAAGAAAACCAGAAAAGAGCAGAGTGAAAACGACAACACAAAAAGGACAAAAACGACAACAATGCAGAGGAGCCAAACAGAAGAAAACAACGTATCAAACCAGAGCAGTAAGAATGAAATGACAGCAGCAGAAGAAGAAACACCCAGCAAGAAACGACACCACCAGACCAAAACACAGCACAGCCAAGATGACGCAACAGATGAGAAATGACGTAGTGGCAGAAGGTAAAAAAACACCAACAGCTTATACAGAAACAAAAGGACGCAGCAGCATGCAGCAGAAGAGAAAATGCATACATAACAATAGCAACTAGGAGGTGCAAAATGTAGAGTACTCAACATAATAGACAAAAACGTTGCAGCACAGAGGAGCAGTCTGAAACACCAGCAGGAAAGGAGAAAACGCATCAGTCAGAAAAATAAAAGAGAAGCAAAATGTAAAGCAAAAAGCCAACAGAAATAACGGGAGAGAAAATGACAACGCAGCAGTAGGAGAAGAAGAGAAAACGATGTAGGAGCAGATGAAGAAGCAATGCAGCAGTAAAACACAATCATTCGCCGAAGAGTTGCTCGGAAAACGACGACTGAACAAAGAATGAGAAAGCGTGAGCGTGGAGATGGTGGGAGGAGAGGGACGAAATTGTCCAAAAGTGACAGAGACGTGTTTACGTATTCCAAATGAGCGTGGAATAGGTAAAGACAAGGTAATGTGATCTTTACCTATTTCCTCATATCTGGGAATGGGCAATCTTTCGGAATAGACGTTTTGTAGCTTTTTTCCAACCAACCAAACAGCCTGTTAGACTTTTTAGTAATTTATTAAAAATTTAATTTTAGTTTCAGTTAATATTTATTTATAATGGATCCATATAAGATCTAATATTTAACATTAGTTTTTATTTATTAAATATCTTATATTTGATCTTAAAATTTCTTAAACTTTACAATCAAGCATAACTTAATTAAATTACATTTTCGCTCTTCAACCATTCTCTATATGTGATATATTAGGTTTTAAAATATGTTGATGATAAATATAAATACTTTAAATTTTACTTAAGATTAAATAAATTAAACTCTTTTAATTTATCTTTTATTTTCTAATTAAATAATTTATTTCCATTAATCAATATTAGCATTTAGCAATGCCTCATGACTACCCAAATATTAAGAGTATCAAAATAGTTTTCGTTAACCTTTTCGTATATGATTTTTGTATAATTTAATCCTTTCATTACATAATATTTCGATCACACATTGAGCATGGAATTAATGTCTACTCTACTTGATTCTAATGACATTAGTTTTCTATCATTAATAATTGAATATTAATGATATTTGCGATAATTTTCAAAGTATCATTCTATCTTATTCAAAAATTTCCTAAATTAATACAAATTAAGAATATCGAAAGATTCTCCCTAATAACTTTAGAGTAATGAATCTTATATTGTTCATTCAACTACTTCCATATAATTTATGTCATATCTAATGACTACTAATTGAGTTATCCATGACTAGAACAGGTTTATGCAGTATTAAAATAGAACAATTCTTATATGAGATACTTTAGAGATTTTAAGTTAAAAGACCATTCATACAACCACCATAATAAAAATTTTTATAGACGTGTAAGCAAATTTCTAAATAGAATTTTCATATCAGATCAATTCAATGAAGTTACTTTCTATCAAGCATCACATATTTGTTTAAGTATCTTTATACCTTAGTATATGAGATCAACTACTTCATTTTATAAAGAAGAAGTATAGCATGTACTAATGTTTATATGCTATCAATATCCAATCTTAATAGGACAATGACTATTAATATAGTACATTAATGTCATATGAATCTCATAATTATGATCTTATCATAATTTCATTTATAATGTACATTTATCACATAGACTTTATCTTATATTTCAGTAAATTAAACAAATATGCATAAAATAAATAGTTCGTTTAAATAATTATATTATAGAACTACAACCAATCGATTGGTTGTAAGGCATAAACAAACAATGCTCACATCTTAACAACAATAACAAAGGTTGCCTATATTCACATATAGAGGACTCTCCTGATTTTTGTTCGTTCTAATTTCTTTTTTCTTGAAAAACTAAGGATATTTTAAACTAATAATGATGCAAGTAGGCTTAATAGCCTAAAAAAGCCATGAGCTTTGCCAAAAGGTTTATAAGTCAAAAATTCCAAACTTTTACTATAAGAGCAAGATTCTAATAGCTAATACAAGCCAATTTACAGCCTTTTAAGTAGCTTCTTGGTGACCATTTTAAATAGTTCCAACTTGACAGCTTCCTAGAATTATGGGGACATGTAATGTAGTTGTTGTCCAGTAATTCAATGGCGTCTTCCTTAGTTTGTTTAGTTATGGCATAAAGATTCCCCATTTTATAGCTGAGTTATTACTTCAAATTTGATGAATCTTGTGAGTCATTATTTGCTTCATGATCAATCTTGTGAGTTTTATCTATAATACTTCTCCCTTTAGCCATTTTAGTTAAGTATTTGTTTTCTCTTCTAAATGTGTGTTTGTTTGTTTTATTTATTTATTAATCCTCTTTATTGTTTGTTTGTTTATTTATTTATTTATATCTTTTATTTATTTATTTACTTATTTATATCTTATATTTTTATTCTTTACTTTTTATCTTTATTTTGTTTTATTTTATTATTTAGTTTATTTTATTTTTGTATACTTTGTATATTTCTATTTTATTTCTCTATTATTTCTTTATTTTTATTTTCACTTTTAGTATTTTTGCAATTTTTCCATTTTTTCAAATGGTTCTCAAAAAAATTTTTCTCTCTTTTTTCTTTTTCTTCTTTTTTTTCTTCTCCTGTGGATCTATCGGAAACAACCTCTCCAAACCCCACGTCTCAGTAAAATTTCTATTGAGATGTTGTTGTTGATCAATCTTATGAGTTTTGTGATAAGTTAATGACTTGGTATAGTGCCTTGCTATGAAAAATTCTCAAATCCTTTTTCCTTAAAATGACATAAACCATGTTCTAGAATAATTTTGAAGATTAAAAAATCACCTTTGTAATTAATGAGTCTCCTACTAATCCAGTTTATGGTTTCTATTAAATCCAAAAAAGGACATGAGAGGTTACACATATGTAAAATTTTACTTTAGATGGAAAAGGAAAAATTACAATGAAATAATAAATGTTTGATTATCTCAGGCTCCTATCTATAAATAGTGAATTTGTTAAGGATGTTGGTGATGCATCTTAATTTATCTAACATAGATATTCTCATCTCAGTAGGTAGTCAAAGGATGAGGAAGTCATTGGAAGTGCCTGTTAAACAACACAACTTTATGCTATATGACTAATAAAACTCAAGATCTAATAGGATGATGATATAATATATTTGAGCAATTCTTTAAGGTGTTTCTTAACAAGAAATAAAATCCTTGCCATTGGAATTAGGTTAGAAATGAGGGATGTTTTTCATTATATCAATCTAAGACCTAGCATTGTGCCTATTTAATTATCTATTACAACTTCTTCCACAGTAATTTCTTCCAATATCAAGGAGCTTAGAAAATCAAAGTAGTTGATTTTTATTAATGGTCCCATATTGCACCAATTATCAAACCAAAATGAAGTAGAGGAACCATTACCTAGTTTGAACTTGAATTCCGATATTACTTGCTCCTTTAGCTTAAGAATGTTTAGAATGGTTCATAAGCTACTATTTCTTAGACCGATTATCTAAAAGTTTTTATTTTTTAGGTAATGTATATAGATATATTTTACCCATAAAGCTTCCTTATCATTTAAGATTCTCCATATCCTTTTTATCAATGACCTTATTTATGATCTCAATGGTGATGATCCCCAATCTCCATTCCTCTTTAGGAAAACAAGTTCTGTTTCATTTCACTTTGGAAGTTACTTTTCCATTAAGTTATCTTGACCATATGAAGTGCTTCATCTTCTTTTCTATTATTTTGATTAAGTTATTAGGAAGTATCACATATGAGGACTAATATACATGTAAGTTATTAAGAACTGAAGTGATAAGTTAGATTATGCCTATAAATGAGAGACTTTTATTACACAAGTTGTTAAGTCCCTTTTGTCCTTTCAATCAGTGGTAGGAAGCCCCTATGTGTTGGTATTTTAGCAAGTATTCCTAGCTAAGTAAATTAGGGTTTCAGAACTTTGAGACTTGTCAAGTTGGAAGGCTACCTCAAGAGATGAGTTATTCCTACTAAAATAAAGATTTGACTTTTGTGTTTGTTAATATCAAGATATGAGAGCCTTATTAAAAGTGCAAATTGTTTTTATTAAGTTGTCACTGAGTTAAGATCAACCACTAAGAAAAGAAGTAAAACATCAATAAAGGATAAATTATAAAAGTTGTTTCTCTTATAGTTTTTGAAAAAAAATCTTTAGTTAGCGAAATATTGTCCCCAATTTGTCTCCTTTGGATAAAAGCCCCTTATGTTGCATTGATGAGAAATTTTGGTGCTTCTTTAAGTCTAGAAATAAGAAGTTTAGCAATGATCTTGTAAATTATATTAAAATAAGAGATATATCTAAATTCCTTTAGGGAAGTTGGGATTGGTATTTTTGAAATGAGAATAATGAAGGTCTTATTACTTTACCTCAACATTTTACCTTGGATGAAAAATTCAAGTAAAATATAAGACACTAGGAGCTTAGTGAGAAACTATGTCTTTTGGAACAAATAGTTGTTAAACTTATTTTATGTAATGGCTTTATTAGGTTTAAGCTCAAATAAAGCTTTTTCTATATCATAGGCATTGAAAGGCCTGATCAATCTCTTTGTTGTTACCTTTATGGTATGTTCATTAATGAAAGATATTAAAGCCTGCGTAGATTAAAAAATAATTAAAAGGAGTGCCAAGGGTGTTTGAGAAGTAATTATGTGTTTCTTAGAGAAGCTTAGTTTGGTTGAGTGCTAAGTTGTCACTCTTCGTTAATAAGGATGTTATCCTACTGATGTTTTTCCTTGAAAAGACGGATTAACAGAAAAAGTTAAAGTTCCTATCACCATCTTCGAACCATTGAATTCTTAATCTTTTTTAAAGAGAGGGAAATTTACTTTTAAGGCTTATCTATAGTTATGCGGTGATATTTTCTCTTCGTTTTGCTTGACAACAATATTAAGGATCTAATACAAATCATTTTACCTTAACCAATTTGTCTTTAAAATCAATAACTACTGAATGGATGTTACTGAATTTCTTGTGATTAAGAAGCTTTAGCTCATCTTTCAACAGGTGTAATTTCTACATACAAATGTATGATGTTATAGTGCTGAAAATCTAAATTTAACATTTTCTAACAACTTCTTCAGAACCTTCAACTTACATTAAGAAGTTGTTGAAGTAAAAGGGAGTTTTCCTCCAATGTACTAAAGTTAAGTTCTGTATTTTAACAGGAGTATACCTGATACCAAAGAATAATTGAATAATTCCTTACTTTCAGGAATATGGTTAACCATTGATCATTCACAGTTGCTTTATTATATCTATTTTTCATAAACCATCTTCCACTTTGTTTATTACATCATGTGTAAAAGATTCCTCCCATCTTAAAGTCAGTGACCTCTATGTGACTTGTGCAATTCTTAAAATCATTATTAAAGTTCCTTAAGCATACATTTCCCTTAGTTTCCAATGGATGTAGGGTACTACAGAAATATCTAAAAATAAGTTATGATCATCTATAAGGGCATGAATTTCCTTCAGCTTATTCCATAGGGCATATCTCTCGAAAGCTATATTGAACGCTTATACAAATGTAACTTATAAATTGATTTTCATAGAGTCTACCCATTTCTATCAGGATCAAAGGCAATAAGCATTATACCATTATAGTGTAAATGATGATTAGAGATGATTGACCAATGATTACATAAAAAATTAAGATTATTGAAATTCTCTTCTTTAAGCTTAGTTTCTAACAAAACTACAGCAAAAGGTTTGGAACTTTTTAAATAGTTATGAATTACTTGTTGTTTAAGGGCATTAAGCCTTCTAATATTCCATGAAATGATTAATATTAGGGTGGGGAGAGGTTTTAGAGTTTTGAGCTCTATTCTTAACCTGGCTACCTACTAACTTTAACTTTAAAATCATTGCCTACATTATTATCCTCTTGTTATAGTGATAGACGATTCATCAGCTTACAAGAATGATTGACAGCAAGAGTCACTTCTTCTGTATGCATGTCCTTATTGTTCATTTATTATGATGAGATTACAGGTTGAGGTACTTCTTTTATCTCTAAGTATTTCAAATGAGTGTTCGTATTCTTTTCCTTTACCAAGACTAAGATTTCCAAACATTCTATTAGGGTATCATAATTTTGATTCAATTCTTTTTCTATTCTTTCTTCTTCACTAAGCTGATCAATTAGTTCATAATACTCTCCTCTATAAAATCTCTACCTATTGGTACCCATTTTTTATCTTGTTAAGCCTGGCCTCATAAGAGGGGTCATCTTTGGTAGCTCTTAGTGTGCATTAAACATCATATATATCCTTACATTACACACATTCTTCATTCCTGCAATAACATCATCCATATATAAAGGTTTTACAACATAACTAGCTAGGTGGCTAAGGCCATTAGTTAACCAATATTCTGAGGGAACCTTATGTATGTTGATCTTAAAAAATGTGCTTCTGGTTCATTTTATCCATTTGAAATCTAAGATTTCACTTTTAAAGCAAAATAGGTTGATTATTAAGGTGCTAGAGACCTGCCTCTTAGATTTTTTAGAATTAAGTATTAAATTTGAAAAGGAATTGATCATATTCATTATTCAAAACTTCCTTTAGCCTTATATTATTCAATTGATAGTATGCCCATATATTCAATAAGGGAAAAGATGAACATTTGTCTATTAAAAAGTTGACTAAGATTAAAGCCCATTTTAGTGCTTCGTAATTTAAGATATCCATTAAGAAGGGGGCTTACTATTATTTTATCTTCCATAATCTTTGGAGAACAATAGTGGATCTAGTTCGCTCAAGGTTATACGCTCTAAGTTTCAATATTTTTAACCTTGGTAATTACCGCAAGCGCACAGGTCGTTTGCGTAGTACCTAAGGTGTCAATCTCACAAAGAAGATAACTAGTCCTAAAATCTAACGGCAGCTAAGTTTGCAAAACCTAATTAAACAACTATTGCAGTAATTAAACCAATCAATAATCAAATATGAGAATTTAAATCACCAAAAGAACAAACAGAAGCAACTCACACAAATAACCCGAATTGTGGAATTTATTCAAAATTAAACAAAATCTATCCAATTATGAATTTTTCGATTTAATAGGCCTAGACGGTCCTAGGGTGAATTACTCTCTCTCGAGTTATAATTCTTAACCCTATTGATATTCCCTAATTCAAATTATGGAAATTGCGATCTCTCGATCCGCAATTTGTCCAAAACCTAAAGTAGTTCTAATGCTGTCTAACCTACTGGGAATCTGTGCTCAATCTCTCGTTATAAGATTTGACCAGTTCAATTCAATTCTCTACCTAACGATTTACCCAATTTGATTCAATTCTCTACCTAACGATTTACCTAACTCTCGTTATCCTAAATCGATGATTTTTACCAGCTCCCCCTCTCAGTTTATTGCCCAGTTATGAAGAATCGAATTAAATCACAATAAATCGAAATAAAACACAATCAAAACAATCTTATTAATCTCAAGA
>JANZXP010000006.1:13582112-13596361 GCA_027576715.1 Erythroxylum flavicans
TACAATTAAACGTTTGCTTGTCCTCAAGAAAATAAAACAACAAACACATAACATCAAAGACACACAATGCAATAATGCGACAATGGCTCTAATCTTCGTGAAATAAATTTAATTATGGACACAATCATTCGAATTATATCAAATCAGTGACAAACAAAATGGATGTCTAGGGGCTTTGAATAGATATACAACTTAATCGAGACCCATATGCTAACTTATGTACCTTTTTTATTTGTGCACACACATTAATAATTTTTCGGTCTCTCAGACTCTGTAACCATTCCTAGGTATATTTTCATAAAGAAAAAAATCAAGGTTATTACAGGAACGGTATGTTTTTTATTTAAAACATTTTTTTTGACACTTAGTCTTTTACTCCAAGGCAAACATTAGTGATGAATGTCGATTCGATTACTTGACTAGGTCATTTATTAACAGCTTGGTTGGAATGTCATTATAGCCTTTTTACGCGAAGGCACACATTTGTAATACGTGTCGATCTGGTTAATCAACTATTATCACGTGTTCAACTGACTACTAGCTCTATTCATAACCCGAAGGTCAGCGAAATAGTATTTACTTAAACTTTTTTTTTAAAAACTATTTGTTTCCAAGTTAAAAAAATACTATTTAAGCTACTTAGTAAAAAGGCTTCAAATTATGTATAAATGTGACAACTTAGAGGGAGCTAAATTTACACTAAGTCCTAATTATGTTATATATTTATTCAAAGGCTCCCTAATTCACTAATTTCGCAAGCTAATGATTATTAATAACCTAATAGATTCTGTCCAAAATTAAATGAATTTCACTCAAACCTGAGCCATTGATACATTTACACATTTCACATTATGCAACTTAATGCTATCATACGGTATGCAAAGTCACATATAAAATAAAAACATAGAATCCCTCCCCACACTTGAACAACACATTATCCTCAATGTGACGAGAGAACACACACGGCTCATACATTACGGAAATGTGAAAATAGAAACACACTTTTTTTTCTTTTTTTCACAAGAAAGAGCAGAAAAAATTAACGACAAAACATAAAATGAAAATAAAACTAACATAAAAAAATAAAATTTAAAATATAACTACTAGACATTAAACAACACACAACTAAAATAGAATTGAATAAAAAAATGTGGGTTAGACTTTAATCCTAAGGAGATGGAGGTGGTGATGGTGTAGGAAGTGGTAATTGGATGCCCTGAGCTTCGAAATACCGATGAAGTTGGCAAATCTCACAGCTCTGACATCTTTGTGTATGCACCACTTCCTGTAATGTTCTCTTGGTTTCGAATAGTGTATCCAAAACCTTGTTCCAGCATTAGTTCTCGTCTTCCTCTTCTTCTGATTCCTCGTTTGTTGAGTCCCTTGCCAGCCGAGGTGGAGCAGAACTCGAGCTTACCTAACCCGTCATGGTCCTCACATGTGTCTTTTCATTGATTTCTCGCAGACTCATGTTGGTGGAGTGAATGATCTCTGCCTGATATAGATGATGGTGGTCAAGGAACTCAAGCAGATGCACTGTTAACCCCCTCCGATCCACACCAAAATGGTCTACGATGGCAGAAACCAAGTACCTCATTCCCAGGTGGTTGCTCCGTTTTCGCGGAACTACAGTAAGAGTCTTTAGCACATGCATGAATGTGCAGACTGGGATACTGTGGTCCATGCACCACAGTAGGAACAGTTCCTTGGTGGAACACTTGTTGGTCTCTGATTTATCAAAAACCAGCTAATACAAAAATTTGTGCATCAGTAAGTGTTCATGGGAGCATATGATGTTGTTATGAGCATTTTTGGCATAAAAACGCTCCACACCAATGAGCTCATGCTAGTATTGGGAGGCACGGAAGTCATCATATTGGTCAACAACGGTGGATTCAGGAAATCGGCATATGTCACGCATAATCTCTACCGTTAGCTCATACGCTCACCCTCTCAATTGGAGCCATAATTCTTTTGTGTTCTTGGGGTCAAAGGTCAGGGATGTGAAAAATTATAGGGTCAGCTCCTCATAAACAGGGAATTGAAACCTAATGAATTGACCCCACTAGATCCTCTCTACTAAATGTTCTATTCCCTCCTGCACCTCTATCCTATCCAGTGTATCGAAATCAAAATATTTAGGCACAACTATATGCTTAGAGCAAAGGGAACGGAAACAAGTACCCTCCTCCTCTGAGTAGATGGGAAATGAAGCTCCAAAATCTTCTGTGTCTACCTTTCCCAACTCCTTGTCTTGATTCTAACTTATAACCATGATACGCTCCTTTGTGTTTGATTCGATGTTGCTTGGAAGAGTTCCAGGATTCCGAGTCAACATTGCTTCTGCAAGTTGCCGCACTTGGACTTCTAAGTTATGGATAGATGAAGCGTGATTCTTTGTGACTTGCTTGAATTTACTCTCGAGCCTCCTGTGTGCTTCCTTCATTCCTCCTATCTTATCCAAAATTCTGTCTAATTTCGAATCCATCGAGCTAGTTTTATCCTGTTTGAAGCTCGATTGTCCTTGGGGTCTGAACTGTCCTCCGTTGTTATTGTTTGACCAGGAGAAGTTTGGGTGATTCTTCCACCCAGGGTTATAGATATAGGAATAGGGATTGCTACCCCCTCCATGTCCAAATTATGCTCCCATGTAATTTACTTACCCCGGGGTATCGTCTCTCATCAGATAGCAGTCCACCGTATTATGATCCATTTGGCCGCATAGCTTAAATTCCAATTACGTGGTCTTCACTGGAACTAAGGATGATGCCTTCATATTACTGAGTTGTCATGTCAAATTATCAATCTTAGCTTGCATTTCTGTCATTTGGTCGACAGCGACAACTCCCTTATGTTCCTTAAAATTAGTAGATTGCCTACTACATTCACTAGCCCATAGACAGCTATTGCTAGCCATCTCCTCTATTAGCTCTTCTATTTCATCAAACATCTTTCTCATTAACGATCCTCACGATGCTATATCAATGGTGCCTCGAGTATATGGGTTCACTCCATTGTAAAATGTCTGCAGCAAGAACTCTTTGGGTAGATTGTGATGTGGGCATCTGCTCTGCAGATCCTTATAGCGCTCCTATGCTTCATAGATAGACTCCTCGTGACCTTATTGGAAGTTTTTGATCTCCTTAATAATTTTGGTGGTCTTCATTAATGGGAAGTATTTATCTAAGAAGGCTCGCACTAGCTGTTTCCATGTCGTAATGTTTGCGGGGCTTAGTGAATGATACCAAGCCTTCACTTTATCCTTAAGCGTAAAAGGAAACAATCTAATCCTCACTACGTCTTTCGATATCTGGTGATACTGAAAAGTATTGCAAATCTTAAGAAAACTCACTATATGCGCATTCGGATCTTCATTTACAAGTCCATAGAATTGGAAGTTCTCCTTAAGCATGTTTAAGAGGGCTAACTTGATTTTAAAAGAGACCGCTTGAATAGGTGGTCTAGCCACTCATTGATTCACAGGATTAAATCCTGACCTCATAAAATCCATGAGGGTCCTCTATTGTTGCCTGCCAAGGTTAACTTCTTGGTCACATTTCTTTGGAATTCTTCGTCCATTTGTACTTTTTCAGTTTCTTCTTCTTTTCACTGAGCTTTCCTAAGGTTCTTTCTAACCGTGTGATGTCTAAATCGGACGTCTCAATTGCATGACTCGAATCCCTTGTGACTCTTGTGTTCATACAAGAGTACGAATCCTAAGTAAACTGAATGAAAGAAAATAACAAACCTAATGCCTTAAATTATAGAACTAAATTGCCTTCCTCAGTAACGACGCCAAAAACTTGTTCGCTCAAGGTTACACGCTCTAAGTTTCAATATTTTTAACCTTGGTAATTACTGCAAGCACACGGGTCATTCGTGTAGTACCTAAGGTGTCGATCCCACGAGGAAGATAACTAGCCCTAAAATTTAATGGCAGCTAAGTTCTCAAAACTTAATTAAACAACTATTGCAGTAATTAAAATGAATTAAAAATCAAATATGAGAAATTAAATCACCAAAAAAACAAACAGAAGCAACTCACACAAATAACCCAATTTTCAACCTAGAAGTGACCAATTGAGAGAAAGGGGGAATTCATTCGAAATTAAAGAAAATCTATCCAATTACAAATTTTTCCGATTTAATAGGCCTAGACGGTCCTAGGGTGAATTACTCTCTCTCGAGTTATAATTCTTAACCCTAATTGATATTCCCTAATTCAAATTAGGGTGAATTACTCTCTCTCGAGTTATAATTCTTAATCCTAATTGATATTCCCTAATTCAAATTATGGAAATTGTGATCTCTTAATCTGCAATTTGTCCAAAACCTATATTAGTTCTAACGCTGTCTATTAACCTACTAGGAATCTATGCTCAATCTCTCGTTACTAGACTCGACCAGTTTGATTCAATTCTCTACCTATCAATTTACCTAACTCTTGTTAACCTAAATCGATGATTTTTACCGGCTCACCCTCTTAGTTTATTGCCTAGTTATGAAGAATCGAATTAAACCACAATAAATCAAAATAAAACACAATAAAAAAAATTTATTAATGTCAAGAATATATCAACCTGAAGGTGAGTTTAGACAAACATCAACACTCTACGAAAAATATTTCTAATCAATCTCCAAAATTTCATACATCAATGAAATCGAAATAACAATTAGAAGATACTTTCAGAACGGATCTTGGAGGTGCGACTGTGAGAAATCACCTGTTTCGGGAAGCTTCGTCTCCTTCCTCGATCGATTGATCTCTAACTAGGTTTTCACTTGGATTTTTGGTAGAGTCTCTCTCTTTTGCAGCTCTTGGCTCCCTTCTCTTCTGTCACATTATATTCTATTTATATCTTCGAGGCTCTAGGTCAAAGTTAGAGTCGAAACGGTCTAAAAATTTGTCCGAAACTTAAGTTTTTCTGTCAGCCCAACACAGTGCACGAACATGGCCCTACCTGCCACGATCGTGCTGGCACTTTTTCCTTTCTGTCACGATCATAGCCTAACTTGACGCTCTCTGTCATGATCGTGGCTCTTGGTGCATAATCGTGGCCTGACTGCTTCTGGTTCTTCCTCTTCTGTCACAATCGTGGCCTGTGTGCATGATCGTGGCCTGTGCTTTTTAGCCCGAAAACTCTTTAACTCTTCCTGTTCTTCCCTATTTACCCTACAACACTAGCAAACACATCAAGGTACCTTAAAAATATACAATTTAAGCTCAAAGATTCAAACTAACCCATAAAAACACTAAACACAAAAACTAACCTAATTAAACTCTAAATGCATGCTAAACACTTGAATTTACATTAAAATACTTATTAAATCTAATCCTAAAACACAATACAAATTGTAACTATCAATTCTTATATAAAGGGGATGGGTCACCTAGTACTTGTTGTTAAAGGGTTTTAGTAGCTATTTTTGAAGATAGAGCTTTGTTTTTCACCTAAATATGGCTAGTAGGTAGAGAGTTTAGAGCGCTAGGTAAAGAATGGCTTTTGTGAGATGTAGAAGAAGACAACTATTTTATTTGTTTGCAAAATAGAGGAGCTTAAGGCTTAACAATGAGGGGAGGGAAGTTTTGTGGATCCAGGTTAGTGGTCTGGTTAATAAAGAGGTAAGTATTAGCCATTTACTAAGAATAGGAAATCAAAATTGAAGCCAATGACGGTACGATTAAAAAATTGTTCTTAAAAGGAAATGATAATAAGAAAGACAGAAATCTAACAAAGAGGAGAAAGAAAAAGAACCTACGAATGTCTGACGCCTGAGAATTAGTGGTGCAAGCCCAAAGAGAGGAAACCAACTAGTTATAGAGCCTTAGGTTGGTAGAGAAGTGAAGGAGTAAGGATGGAGTAGGTGGAGTTTGAGGTATGAAATTAATAACACAAAGAAGAAAGGTGATAGTTTAAAAATGAAAATAGGAAGGCAAAGATTAAAAGTATAGAAGAATGAACAAACTAAAAAGGACGATAAGAAGTTGGTCATTGGTGAGAAACGTAAGCCAAAAAACTATAGTGACGGTGAATAAATTCTAAAGGGAATTTGTAATCTCTCTCATATCTCATATCCTATTTTGACTCCCCAATGATCAATTTTAATTTTCTTCTATCATGTATTATTTACTTGTTTATCATAACTTGTAACAAAAAATAAATTTCACAAACTATCATGTTTAATATTGTAATAAATTCATTTTAAAATGAAAAATAAACCAATCTATCTAAAGGTAACTTTGAAAAAAACTAATATTGATGATTTGACTATAAATTTAAGGAAATAAAAGTGAAATTTAAATTTTTTCTAGTTTTAAAAATGAAAATGCACTTAAATTAAAGGTTTAGTTATAAAGACTGGTGTGATCCTGATAATTTGAACCAAAGAGTTACTATTTGGTCCTAGTAATATAAATGAGAGAGTTAGCTTGTGATCTATTATAAACATTTATGATAAGAGATATTTTTTATTACATAGTTATTTACAAATTATAGTATGAATCTTAATTTTCCATACTTACTAAAATTCTACCTTAGTACTTAATAATCAAAAGACAAGCTTTTAAAACATTAAAAAGAAAAGAACATTAAAAAATATTTTTATAAAGGAAAAGAAAAAGAAAATGGTGTTACAATAAGTTTTCATCCCTAAAAAGAATGGACTATATTATGATTATAAACTAGTTTTATAAATACTAAAATATTTCACTTCAAAATTCCTAAAAAGAAGCATCATATTCTAAAGAGTTTAGGCTATTTTTCTACAAATTCTAGGGACCTTTAAATCTTTGAGATTAAGAGAGGAAACAATAATTATAAAATCAAATTTATCCAAAAATAAAAGGAATTGAGTGATCATAATTTCTACTAAAAATAACGAAAATAACAAAATCATGAACAAGATAATGTTGTCCCTTCTGATTATCAATAAATAAACTCAATATTCAAACTTTTGGTAAAAACTAAATTGATAACATGATTAATTATGATTATCATAAGAAAGCTAATGAATGAAATAAAAAACTTATAATCTTCTCATATGAAAAAATATTTAGAATTTATTCCTTAATATTAAATGTAAATTTCAAATTTTGTACCTTTAGAAAGTTGAAGAAGGGGAGAAATAAAGACGAAAGTTAATACAAATAATAATTTTCTGAAATTTCTTATTTGATTTCATTCTTTAAAATTTTATATGGATATTTGTTTTATGAATAAGTTGATGCTTTTGACACTTAATCTAAGTCAATAAGGATTATTTGAATATAAAATGATTCCATCTTAATTATTATGCAAATATTGATTTATTTAAAAGATAGTATTTGTTAAAATTGATTGATTAAATTATTTATCAATGTGAATAAGTTTTTTGCATGAATAAAAAGTGGATTTAAAATTAAATGAGTTTAAAACCCTTGTTCTAGGTATGTCTATTTAGTTAATATTTATTTCAAATTCGATTGAATTTGATTAAAATTAAAATTTAGAAGAGTCTTATTTTAATTTAATAATTTTTAAAAATATTTTATTGTAAAATTATTATAGATTTTAATTATAATATTAATTCTTAAAAATATAATCTAATTATGGAAAGAACTCATTAGTAAAATCAATATATATTAAGAATTAAAAACCAAAAAGTTAAAGAAAATGGACTAGACAAAAGTTGATATTTGTCTCACTAAGATATACATAAATCTTAGAAAGTAAAAACATAAAGCTAGCTAAGTTATGTAAAAAACAATATACATCAAAGATTTTAATCCCCTAATTTGTAAAAGAAAATAAGCAGAAATAAACAGAAATAAGGCTATTATTATCTGTAGAGAAGTCAATTGGTCATAAAGGCACAATTAAGAAAGATTCAAGTTGTCATCGTTAATAGTAAGGTGATCACTAGACTTTATCTCAATTTGGTAATTAGGAATCTCTTTTCAAAAACATTCATAGGCAAGCAAAAAAAAAACATATTGAATAAAATAGGCCATATTAGCCCTTTACATTCATCAATCATTGTTTCTATGTAAAACTTATATTGATATGCCAATTCAATAACCTACAAACACTATCTTTTGTTCATTTGAGGGTAGTTATCAGGTTCATTCAGAGGGTCTCAGTCTTTATCATCTTAAGCAATACAAAATATAAAAAAATCCAAATGATTTTTTAAAAACATGTTTTAATTTAAACAAGTTTTTGTGGTACATAGTTCAATTAAGTTCTAGTATTTGAATGTTTTTTATATAAAACGAATAATGTATTAAAAAAGAATAAAAGTATGACTAGTTTAGGACTACAAAATACCAAATAGTTTAGTTATATGAGGGAGCTAGATGAAGTAAAGTAGTTGAAGGTAATTGAATAAAACTAGCAGAACAATTCACTAAATAAGAAAAAAGCTACAAAAAGACATAACTATAAGCGTTAGACTTGTCAAATTATAGTATGAAGCTATAAGATAGGCCAATTGGAACCTATCTTATGACTTATGCTCAGTTGGATGTTATGAGCTAGTATAGTCTATAAATCCATTGTAGGGATGTTAGGAGCTAGTATAGTCAATAAATCCATTGTAGGGAAGCTTGAGTAAGTACTTCGACATTCAGGGAAATGCCTTAAAAGATTCTCATATTCTTCTTCTTTTATAATGCATAAGTACCACAACTAATGACAAGATTAAAGTATATGAGACCACCTTGATGAGTGAATCAACCTAGTCAGCCCAAGTTATAAACTGAGGCTCTGCTTTTAAAGTATGATAGCTTACATAATCAAAAAGTTTTGCTCTTGAAGTTGTAAAGGAGAAACATGTGTGAAGTAAATTAATGTTTTTGCGGAAAATAATTGCAGAATTTTTATATCATATTTATTTAAATGCTCTTTAATCTATGTGTCATCATCAATCTATGTTTAATTTCCATATAAAAAATAAAAAAGGACTTGGGAGTTCTGTTAATGAACCAAACTAGCTTCCACTAGGTCTATTTTAGGTTTGAATATGTATAGACATGTTTTATTAGTGAAGCATTTAGAGCTATAGCTCCTATATGTTGGCGTATCTTCCCTCTCTATATTAGTCCTGCAATTAGGAATTTTTTTATAATTGTTGCAAATCCTTTGAATATGTATTGCCGCTCTCCTTTAGCTATGATCGTGTTGACTTTGGCATTAAAAGGAATTAGTAGTGTTATATTCTCGATGCTAGGAATACTATATCAGGGATCTACCTCATTCTAATTATTAAATGAAAACCAAGTTCTAACACCATTTCAAATTATGAATTTTTTTATAGTTAATTTTTTAAGAGTTAGCCTATTTAATCTTAATGCTCTAAATACTTTGATCCTTGATACTATAAGTGCCCCTTCACTTTACCCAAATTGATTCTAAAGTAGTGAAGAGCTTCCAAAGCCTTTTAACTAAAACTAAATTGTTTTTAATCCTAATCAAGTTAATCCCTAAAACCCTTTCTTCTTTAGATGTATAAATATTAGACCATTTTACTTGTAAGCCAAGATGTTTGTTAGAACTACCTATCTATGGGAAATTCTTCATCAAATTCTCAAGATCTCTAATTATACTTTGTAGCATAAAAAATAATATCACTAGGAAATACGGAGGTTATTAAGCATAGTAAAGATAAGTTGAAGTCTCATAGCATATGAATGGAACTTGTTTTCTAATGATTGATTATTTTACTAATAGAGTCAAAAGGAGGCTAGCAGTCACTGTAGGTAACTCTTTTATTTGATATTGTAATTTCTAAATAGTTAAAAGGAAGACTTTCTTGACTTAGACTTGAAATAGCTAAGAGTGAGTTGGCCTAATTCATAGAATCACTAACAGATACAACTAACTCTTACTTTTGTTCACTATTTAGCTAGATATCAAGATAAAAAAATTCAACGAATCCATTAGAGTTTGCACTAATCTAAGGTCCATACCATTTAAAAATAAGAGATTAGCATCAAAGGAGAGGTTAAACAACCTCAATTTCTGATAGTCGTGGAGGAATTTGAATGCCTGTCCTTATTCTATCTTATGGGAGATCATTCTGGAGAGAACTTTCACACATATGGTGTAAATATAAAGAGAGATAAGATCTCCTTGTCCAGGTACTTTGGACCCATTAAAAGATGGGGTAGGTCTTTGTTAACTAAAATTCTAAAAGAAAGGGATCATAATAACTTTTCAATTTATATGATGAATTGACTAAGGATACTAAAGCATTTAAAGAGTCTAGTATAAATCTCCAATTAACTGAATCAAGTTCTTTATTAAATCAATTTTCATATAACAACTCTTTAATGCCTTTTTACCTACTTTTGAATACCTTTTGAGCTAGTAGTAGTTTATCTTCTATACTCCTTCCATAAAAATAAAGTAAAATCCCTCTAACTTGCATTAATGAATCTCCCAAAAACCTTTTTTTAATTTAGTAGCTAAAATCTTGAAAATGATTTTATGAATTACATTATAATATGAAATTGGCCTAAAATCATTTAAAGATATATGATTTGACTTTTTAGGAATAACACTCCTATTGTTTATTCAACTCTCTAAGGATTTTACCAATTGAGAAGAATTTCAATATTGTTTCAGTTATCATATCACTATCATGCTCTAAATTTTCTATAAAAAAGTATGTAATCCATTTAGCTATGGAACCATTTTAGGTTTCAAATTGAATAAAGCTTGTTTGACATCTATGACACTAAAGTGTTTGGATAATGAATCCTTTTAAAGCTGGGAAAACGGGTTAAGAATGAACATCTTAAGTTCATGTAAGAAAGGGTAAGTGTGGTTAGAAGTTCCAAGGATGTTCCTAAACTGATTAAAGGTTAACTTTTTAAGCTCATATAACTTCTTAATGGTTTCTCGTTCATTATTCTCCAAAAACCAAATTTTATTAGTATTCTTTCTATAAATGATAACATTGTGGAAAAATTTAAAGCTCTTATCCCCCTCTTTTAGCCAAATGATCCTGACTCTTTGTTTTAATAAGGAATGGTGATTTTCTAAGGCAAATGAATAATTATTAAGAGTTTTTCTTTCCCTATCTCTTAGTGTTGCATCATTTAGGAATAGCTATTTGATCTTAATTAGAGTATAAGTCTTCTCTAACCTTGTTAATGGTTAGATCTTTATTCCTAATTTTATCAATATAAATCTTCTTTAGCCTAATTTTCAAAATTAAAGCTTTTTTATACACTTGTATGATTCATAACCCCCTATCTTGATACCCATACCCCTCTTAGCAACATCCTCAAAGCCAACCATTTTGATTAAAAAATTATTAGATCTAAATAGAATCTTAAACTTTTCAATATTAGTACGCATTATAACTTTAGTGCGATAGTGGTCTAAACAAAGATGATTATGGAAATAAACCATGTTGCTAGTTTACTTAGAGAGTTATTAAGGATTTACCAATTCCCTGTCTAGTTATTTCTTTTCCAGTCATTGTCTTGTTTATTTCTCTAAGTGAAGTATGCATGATTAAATCTAAGGTCAGTAAGAATAGTTGAGTTTTAATTTAGGAACTTCTCATTTTTATTCTTCGTATTTAATTTTTCTCCTTCATCCTTTTGAGAGAGTAATGTACTATTGAAATCCCTTACAATTAGACATTGCTTTTCGACAAAAAAGCTCAAAAACTTTAGATCACTCTCTATAGTAAGTTCCTTTGGAACTTATAGTTTGCAATATAAGAAAAAAGTTATTTTAAAACATTCTAAATTTAAACTAATCACCAGATGAATAAACCAGTCATATATCATTTGACGGAACACCTTCAGTCTACTTGGTCAAAACTAACAATAATTCTACATTATAGTATGATTGGTGATTTGATAATACATCCCAGTCCTTACCAAAGACCCACTTACATTTATGAAGCTTGTCTTCCTTGATTTTTGTTTACAAAAGCTTTATTATGCAAAATTTCTTAAATCTTAACTAACCCCATCCCTTACCAAAAACCATCATCATAACCCTATGATTTTGGTAATTCTGTTAAGGTATGAACTAACCTAAAGAGAAGCATGTACTCCTAATAAAATAGATAATTTAAGGTAATTCATGCCCTTAACAATCTATGCCAAAATCACAGGGTTTTGGTGAGGACTAATTCCCCTTTTTCTTTATTTTATTACCTGGTTTCTTCTTATTATTGTTATTAGGAGCTTTATCTATGCTATATTTTTCTGATAGGATATCTCTACTTATTATAGCCTTTTGACATAATTTTAAAGCATCCTCTTAAGAAGACCTTAAAGGTTTTTGTGATTGATTTGCCTATGTTTTTCGCTAACTCCTTAATAATAAAGGTCTGCTTGGAAGCATCCATTAACTCCTTAAACTCCTTGAGCTTTATACTGACCATATTATACGTCATTTGAGGGGATTTTATGGTTCTAACATTGCTAACGCATTTCAAAGTGTTTGAAGAACATACCTAGTGTATGAATTTTAGCAAAACATCTTCATTAATCTTTTGGGGAGGTCTAGTAAGGTTCTTTTGATTTTACAACAAGAATCGAAGGTTCAAGTTATTTATTAACTACTTAGATAAACTAGTATGAATCATTTTCTAGTTTCTTGCTATTCCTTACTTTTTCCTAGAGCTAAAGGCTTCCATTGTTAGCTAACCAAGATATCATCTTATGTAAGCTCTTAACTATTATTTTATCTTATTATCTTTAAAGTTTCAAGAAGTTATTAGTTCATATAATCTTTGATACATATCCTGGCATATCCCATCCTCTTCATGATTATCAAGTGTTCATCTAGACATAAAATTCTACCAATCGAGTTAGTTATGTAACTTGGCCCATTAGTAGACTAATATGTTAAAGGCAAGTTATAAATTTTAATCCAAATGGGAACGTGTTTAAGCTTTATGTCTCTCAAATCTAATCTTTGTCTCCATTTCACAAAAGAAAAAGGATTGATTTGTATATGTCATAGTTCAATTCTAAAATTCTTATAAATTCTAATCTTTAAAAATCTTAAAATGGAAAAGTTATATTTTATTAATGAGTACTTTTTCCAAACCTAGCTTTGACTAATTGGTTGTAGCCCATCTTTGAACCACTAGAAAAGCCAACCTCTTATCCACAAAAACTCCTACTAACAAATCACTATTAATAAGGAACCTCAAAGGGGAGGGAGATAATTAATCTTTTCAAACATTGAAGTGTCACTAACAATTTGGCTCTTAGTTTTCATACAAGTAATTAGTAGATTGGCAAGTTTGCTCAATACCTTTAGAGTTGGCCAAATTATAACTTGTTGAGGATTAGATGATTGCATATTTAGAGGAAATTTAGAAAGAGTATGTTGAGAATCAACTAAAAGAAGGCAACAATAGAGAAAACATGCACAAAAGAAAGGAGAACAATAATAAAGAAGGAAAAGGGTAAACAAAGGAGCAAAAGAGAGCCATAAATGAGTGTTTATTTCCTTTTCCAAAAAGAAAAGGAACCTAATGAGGTGTTGGGAAGGAAACGTCACACCCTAGCTAGCATTCACTAAAAAGGAAATAAAATTTGGTTAAAAATGAGAAACAAAAGTAGTAAAAAGAGGTTAAAGAGTGATGAGAGTATTTGCTTCCAAGTCTCTTTTAACACTACTAGTATTTAAATGTTAAAATTAAAGTCTTCATATAAATGTATAAATTTGTAAAATCATATATCTCTTGTCCCCTTATAATTGGAGAATGATCAACTTATTAATGAAACATTACAATTCTTTACTTCTTAATTAAAACAACTTCTTATATGTGTATCTTTTATGTTTCAATCTTCAAGGCTTTGCCAAAAAGTAGTTTCTTCCTTTCACTCTTATAATAAAGAAAGTTACCATAGAATATAAATTTAAATTTGTACATGTTATTATTGAACAATCTAGTGGAATAAGAATTTAGGTTTTTTGGTAAATACATTTATATCAAGATTTGTCATTTATCACTAATTTACTAAAGTAGTCTAAATTGAAAAAGCAAAATAAAATGTTATTTAGTCTTCACTTTATTTAATACTTGGATTTTGAATTTCAAAACTCTTTTTTGAGAAATAACTTCAAAACTTTTTATTATATGGAATATGATTGCATCACTACCACTTATCTTTTTGAAGGTCTATTTCTGTTTTCACGAGACCTTTAATTTACCATAAATAAGAGATTTAAATGCTTTAATATTTTGACCATCAAAATTAACAAACACAGGGAAGGTATGATTGTATA
>JANZXP010000006.1:13628972-13642969 GCA_027576715.1 Erythroxylum flavicans
ATATATATACGTGTTCTTCATCACTTTCACCCTAATTCTTCCCATTTCATAGTCTCTCACTACCAAAATCACCAAAATAAAACATGAGCCTATCCACACTTCTCATGTACTGCTTGAAATTTTCTATGAAAAGTTTCAGGGTCCAACATACACTATGTCCTTAATCCTTCAAAAACCCAGCCTTAGCCAAGTCAGCTCGTACAAGGTTCGAAACTTTCCCAAAACTCGCACCATGCTTGATCTAATTGCTAAGTCACCTTGGCACTCTCCCTTATTCCTGTCATGTGTGTGATCCAGCTAACCTTCTACTCAATGCCCATCTCAAGCCTTCTTTTGATCTCACATTCGAATTTTACATTTCATCGAAGCTTTTCATCAATATACACTAATACATGTTAATGCTTGACGTTGCCCCATTTCTTCCTTGCCTCCTTGTAAGTCTTTGCCTTATTTTATTTTTCTTCATGTCGAACATTAGTCAAGGCTCGCCAATGCTCGTATGATTCTGCTATTATGACTTAGGGGTCTAACAAATCACCCCCACCAGAAGAAATCGACGCCCTCCTTGAAATAGTTTGTGGACGCTACTCCGAATATGGTTTCCTCGAAGAATCCTTACCCATTGACACATCTCCCACGTACCATATTCCCTCTCCATCAGGTTTCTCCTTGCTTTTGTTCGAACGCTCCTTCACAAGGCCTATTGCACCCAATATAGCAAAATTACAAAGGTAGACTACTTCCATCGAGTCCTCCTCTCCCTCTCTTTGATCCTTCGCAACCATGGAATTTACTTGATTCTCACTTGTCTTCTATCTTGGGCATTCTCGAGAAAAATGTGGTCCTTCACAAATGAAACAAGCAATATCCCGTTTTGATTGTTTCTTACCTTGAGAAGATTCACCTACCTTTTCCTTGCCTTTCTCCGAGCCATTCCTTATCCCACCATTCTTTTTGCCCTTGTAGCTAGTTCAAATAAGTGGTGGAATTTAGAGATCCACCAAGGCATCCGCAGTCGCTATTGCACTTAGGAGGTCCTTCACGTTTTGCAGCGGAAGCTCCATTTATGCCGAACCTTGCAAGCCGCTTATGATATTAAACAACTTGTCCTTCTCTGACATGTTCCGTATATCCAACATCAAAGATGTGAATTTCCTCATATACTCCCACACTGAATTGTCTTATTTCAATCTCTTCAAAGCTTCCCTCTTGACCCATGAAGTGTTGTTGGGGAGGAACTGATCTGTAAGCTCCTTCTTCATCTGCTCTCAAGTGTCGATGGGAGGTTTATTTTCATTGATGTCGTTAGAGGTTCTCGTTCTCCACCATAGCTTTGCATCCTCCATCAGGTACGTTGTCGTGATCGACACTTCTTCGAGTCAGCCACCTTTGCTACTATAAAGTACTGCTCCATATCCCATAAGAAATTTTCAAATTCATTGGCACTCTGCTTGCTGTCAAAAACTTATGGCTCTCGCACCTTCACTAAAGTGCTTTCTACTAGTCCAACAATATGCGTTGCAACGTCACGCCTTAGGATCACCACCTCGAACCTATACTCCTTTTATACCTTCGTCAACTCCTCTATTTCATGCTGCAACAGTTACATTCATGCCTTTAACATCTTGAATCGAGTATTGTAAGAAGTAACCTCCTCCTCCCTTTGAGGAATAGATCCAATGAGTCCCTCCATTCGGTTGATACATTCTGTCAAATTGCTGCCTCCTGTCATATTGAAATTTGGCTCTGATACAAGTTGTTACAAAGGTTTTTTTAAGATGTGTCAACCCCTTTTCCCGGCAATCACACTTAGCTCTGTCAAAAAAAGATTCATCCTTATCCCGTGATCGTCAACCAATCTATTTGTTCTCGATCGCCTCATGACCATCACAGTATTTTACTCTCATGCCCTTAGAAGAAAACTCCGAAAGAACTAAATAATGATGGCAAAAAAAGAACAAAAGAAAGAGATACAACTAAAAAGCCAACATTTACTATTTCCCTTAAAGCATACAAAGGAATACTCTCTTAATTTCTAAGTGTCTCCCACACTCATCATATGAAGAGCAAGGCTCAAATGAGCTATTTATAGGCACATCTAGACGGCCAAGTTAGAATCATAATAGAATTCTACTAGCTAAGATCACAATCTTATCCTATCTTATCCTTATCAGATTACATCAAATTAACCAACAGATGACATCCCCATCCAATTAGGACTCTATCTAATGGAAAGCTACATCACAAAAACAAGATAAAAAATTACATCTATATAGGAATGATCCATCCATATCCATGAAGATATCCTCTATCTTAAGATGATCATTCCACATGACCTTTATCTCTTAAAGCTTATGTTCATCCACTATGATCTTATTTGCCACTTCATCTAAGATCTCCCCATCTTTATCCGTTGATGGTGGATCATCTAAGCTAATAGCACACTGATCCGTCCAATGCTTACCTATGCCAACTCCATTAGCCGTGACTTATCCATTGAGCACATACTAAGTCCTTGGCCCTTCAAGAACCCAGCTTTAGTTAAGTCAGCTTGTACAAGGTCCGAAACTCTCCTAAAACTCGCATCATACTTGATTTACTTGCTAAGTAACCTTAGAACTCTCACATATTCCCGTCATGTATATGATTAAGCTAATCTTCCCTCGATGTCCATCATAAGCCTTCTTTTGGTCTCACATTTGAATCTTGCATCTCATTGAAGATTTCATTAATGTACCAATGTATGCCAACGCTTGACATTGCCCCACTTCATCCTTACCTCCTCGTAAGTCCTTGCCTTGTTCCGTTGTTCTGTGTGTTGAACACTGGTTAAGGCTCGCTAATGCCTGCATGATTATGCTATTATGACTTAGGAGTCTAATAGTTGTCCCTTGGATGACATGGTCACATGGAAATAACTAGAAGTTACGTCTATGGTATTTGTTTAAGTCATACCAAATGTACAGTAAATATCAGTAATGTGTTGCCTTTTCATTAGGAAGCCCCTCTTGTTTCTTTTTGTACCACGCTATCTATCTATATCTTATATAAGCATGTGTTTCAAGTTGCACCAAAAGCACAGTAAATACCAGCATTATGTTTCCTTATATTAGGAAGCCCTTCTTGTTGGACACACCTGAGAATGTTCACTAAATATCAGTAATATCTTTTATAAAAGAATTTATGTAAGAGTTTTCACAAATAATTTTATTTAATTAAATTTAAATACATAATTTAATTAATGATAAATATGATAACTAAAAGATTATATTATCTATATATTTCAATTTCCTACATTGGTATTGTCAATCGATAGTTTTCACAAATACTTTAATTAAAATAAAATAACAAGAGAGGGAGAGAACATGAACTTCACTTTTTATTCATCACGTAATAGCCTTATATAGGTAATTATAATAATGGGAAAATAACAAATTCCTAAGAAATAGAGAACTATATAACAAATTGCATAATAATAGGAATGATTAAACTTATAAAACTACTAGAACCTATTTTATAAGACCACAACTTAACACCCTACCTTAAACTGAATTCTGCAGAGATCAGTTTAGGAATAATAGCTTTTACATAGTCTATCAATCATCAAGAACAACTTCCTTTGAAGAGCAAACTCTAAGCATTTTTTCGAGTCTTTTCAAACACAACTTGCTTTAATGGTTTTGTTACAATATCATCTACTTGATTTTCACTCTTACAAAATATCAAATCAATTACACCATCATTACATAGATTGAGTAAGAAATGGTATATGACATTTATATGTTTGCTTCTTCCATGAAGAATTGGATTTTTTGAAATCTTGATTGTTGGGACATTATCACAATATATAGTTGTTGCTTCCTTTTACTGAAACTGAAGTGTCTCAAGTAATCTTCTCAACTAAATAGCTTGACATGAGAATAAAGCTGCTGCAAGAAATTTAGCCTCAATGGATGATAATGTCACAATTTGTTGCTTTTTTAATGACCATGAAATAGCTCCATAATACACCATAAATACAAACCCTAATTTGCTTTTTCTATCCTCAATGTCTCCTGCATAATCACTTAAAATTGGAGTAAAAATTTCTTTGTAATCTACGCCAAACTCCTACTTGTATCCTTTTGTGACAAGTCAAGCTTTGTACTTGTCAACTTCACTATTTTTTTTAGAGCTTTGTTTTATAAACTGATTTCACGCCAATGGATTTTTGCCCCTTTGAAAGATCTAACAGCTCCCAAGTGTTGTTCTTTTTAATTGATTTGATCTCTTCATCTATGGATTTTCCCATTTTGGTTCTTTAATGGCATCATGAAATGAGAGTGAATCATAATTTGCAAATAAAGCAAGGTTAGCTAGTTAGTCATCATCAGATAATTCCTCTCCACTTATATAATCCATCAAAGCAAGTTGTTTTCTCAATCATGGTTCATGGATGACTGAGTCATTTATGGGTTAAATTTTATTTGAGGGTTATAATTGATGATCAATCTTATTGACTATATCTGAAGGTGGCTCTTGAGCTAAATTCTCAACATTATCTTCAATTCCATTAAAAATAACAAGAATTTGATGTTGTTTTATACCCTCTTTGGTCTATTTCCACGTAGCATTCTCATCAAAGATGACGTCTCTATTAACAATGATCTTCTTGGTAAGTGGGTTGAATAATTTCTAAGCTTTGGATGCTTCACTTACACCCAGGAAGACATAGCTTCACCCTTATCATCCAATTTTTTTCTTCTTTCATCAGGGAACATAACTGAAAATTCTAAGATGATCTACGGCTGGTTTATGACTACTTCATGCTTCCTCCAGTGTCTTGTTTTTAACTGAAAGATGGGACTCAATTCAAGACATTAATGCTCCAATTTACTGCCTCTGGCCAAAAAGTTTTTAAAACGTTTCCCTTTTTCAGCAGGCTTCTCACCATGTTGAGAATGGTATGATTCTTTCGGTCCGATGCACTATTTTTTTATGGTGTATATGCAACTGCAAGTTCTTTTCATATGCCATGTTCTATGAAAAATGTCTCAAATTCCTTTGAACAAAATTTTCCTCCATAATCTGTTTATAGATTTTTGATGGATCTTCCTGTCTCCTTTTTTACTTGCACTTTAAAAATTTTGAATGCATTAAAAGCCTTAGATTTCTCTTACAAAAAAATCCAAAATTTTTGTTTATAGTCAGTTATAAAAATAATTAAATATCTTTTACCCCTATTTGAAGTTAGAGTAATTGGGCCACAAATGTTGGAGTGAACCAGATCAAGCACATTCTTTGCCCTTTATGACTTTCCTTATGGAAATTAAGATTGGTGCTGTTTGCTACCAATGCATTCTTCACACACTTCGACTCGAGCAATAATTTCAGGAAGGCTTGTCACCATATTCTTTTGATGAAGAGTTTTTAAGCCACCAAAATTCAAATGGCCTAAGCAGAAATGCCACAACCATAAAGAATCATTGACTTTAGCCTTCAAACAAATTTGAACACTACTGATCTGCAATGGAAATAGTCTATTTAAACTCATTTGAATGATGGCTATTGCTCCCCTTAAAGGATCATATATCTCACAAGCTCCATTTTGAATAGTTTTAGTATAAACTTTTTCTTGCAACGGACCAGCACTTTGTAAATTACTTTTCAAATCAGAAACATAAAAAACATTAAAAATTGTTTCAATAAATCCATTTCTAAATTGGATTTTAATGTTCCCTTTACCTATAACCTTTACGTTAGAATTATCCCCAAAACTTATAGTAGTGTGAAATTCTTCATTCAAATAAAAAAATGGACTTACTATCACTCATATGGTTATTGCGACCGGTGTCCATGTATCAAACCTCTGAGTGATGCTTCATCTCACTTTCATGAATCCCCATCTGCAATGTTTCTTCTACTTCCTTTTGTTCAATAAAATTTGATCTCGACTTCTCTTTATCTTGAGACAGCCTGGTACAACATTTGGATCGATAATAACTAAATTTGTGACATCTATAACACTCCATTTTGGATTTATCAAATTGTTGATCCTGTCCTTTTCCTCTGCGTTGAGGTATGGAAGAATCATATTCATTTATGTTATATTGATGTTGTCTTCCTCCATTTTTGTTACCTCGATCTCTTCCTTTTTGGACTTGATCCCTTCCTCGACTAGGTGATGAAATATGATCAGTTGTAGAAGCTTTCAATGCTTGCTCCTCCATGACCTGTTAGATTATTTTATGTTCATAACTAATAAAGAACCCTGCAACTCATTAAGAGAAAGATTACCAAGGTCTTTTGATTCTTCGATGAAGCATATCACATAGTTAAATTATCGCATCATCGACCGTAAGATTTTCTTAATAACAATGACTTCCTTCATCTTCTCACCATGAATTCACATTTTGTTAGCAATTGCCATTATTCTTGAGAAAAAATCAGAAACTGATTAACCTGGTTTCATTTGCAATGTTTCGAATTTTGATCATAAAGATTGAAATTGCTATCTCTTGGTTCTCGTTGAACTTTGATACTTCTTCTTCATGGAATCCCAAATTTGCTTAGAAGTATCTTTGCTATGAATGGTTTCCAAGATTGAACGATCAATTGCCTAAAAAAATAATTCTTTGCTTTAAGATCCTTCAATTTCATAGCTTCAATTTCTGTCCTCTATGCATCAGACATAACTATGCTAATTGCTAGTTATGTTATGTCATCCGAGACAACTTGCCAATACTCGTTGGATCTCAAGAAGTTCTCCATCAACAGACTCCAATGATCATAATGATCATCAAAGTGAGGAATTGTTAGTTGAACGAAAATTTCAGCCGCCATTGCTTGTCTTACTAACACTCACACTCTATTTATTGCTCACTGTTTTTTTGAACAGGCTTGGTCACTCACAGGTTCCTCAAGATTTTTGAGTGCTCTAATACCATTATTAACTAATAGCTTTTGCAAATACTTTTATTAAAATGAAATAACAACATAAGAAGCGAACATGAACTTCACTTATTATTCATCACAAAACAACCTTATACAGGCAATCACAATAACGGGAAAATAACAAATTTCCATGAAATAGAGAACTACATAACAAATTGCATAAGACTGAGAATTATTACACCCATAAATCTGTTTCTTTTGATTATTGCAGTTTGTGTATAACTACATTTTCCTTTGCCCCTCCTCCTTTGTTCGGGATTGGGATCGACTGTGTAGATTTCACTTCTCACCCTAGGCGGTGAGAGGCGCCTGTTAAAACTTAAAACTAAACACTTGTTTTCAAAACATAAATTTATGGGGCGCCTATTTTCTGGATTATGGGTTTAGTCCCAATGGACTAAGTTTTAGTGTCTTGATTTGTAAAGTAGAACAGTAAATGGGCCACTTATTTTTCTGAATTTTGGACAAAAATAAGTTTCTAAATTTATATGCACTGTAAATATGAATGAATTTAATAATACTTAGAAATAAGTTTTTAAACGAATAATCTATTTAAGATTGATTAGTTCAATTATGATTAGAAATAATTTTCTAATTGAATTTAAATTATTAAGCTCTTAAGTTTAATAATAATTAGGAGTGAGTTTCTAATTGAAATAAAAATTCATAATTTAATTTGATTAATTAAATATATAATTAGAAATATGTCTCTAATAAATTAATATATTATATTATTTTAATCATAATTAAAAACATCTAATTTCATCAAATTCATAATCTAATTTGATGGTTTCCATAATTGATTATAAATTAAATAATTATAATTTATTATAATTTGTTTAATAATAACTAAAATTATGATTTTGGGTAAATAACCATACTCATAATTTCATTATGGTCATAAGATCATTATTATGTTAGTCAAATCATTTATTTTATGATTTTTGGGTTTTATGTGCAACTTCTAATTCTTGAAAATTTATGTTTAAGAAAATGTAGATTATGATTTCTGTGAACTATGACACAGATGAGATGTGTCATCGTTAAGTTAGCGTAGTTACTCCAAATGTGATGCTTGCAACAAGAAGATCTAACACAACATGTTATTATTTTAATAACTTAAAGCTGGAATTGTATTCCAGAGGTTGTCTGACTTTTGTAGAGATAAAGTGAAGTGTATAACTTTATTCTCAATATTACCACATCTAGAAAGTGAAATATTCAACATTCTCTAAAATTTAGATTTATTTAAACTGAAAACATATAAATGGTTACAGATACTGTTTATGAGAGAAGTTTTAAGAAAAGAATTGATTAGGACTTTATATCTAATCAATCTTTCAATTGAAATAATTGGAGCAATTGTGTGTCGGGTTTCAAGGGCTTTATCATAAGAATTATTTGACTATATTCTATGTAGGGTATGTTATATTTAGGCAATGTTCATGTTATATAATCATTATGTATTAAACTAAGTTGCATTGAACCGTGTGAGTAATATTCTTTTATGTTTGTCAAGCTTGATATTGTTCAATTTATTAGAAAATATATGAATTGTTAGGTAACAATTCTTCTAAAGTACGATAATTGGTATTCAGTTGTCATGCAAATGATGATTGAGAATATACATACTGTTTCAATTTTATAGATAACTGATAATTGATCATTCATTAAATATATTTATAACATGACATTAACGTGCATGTATAATATTTCTTTCTTTCTATAGAAACTTTGTGTTTTAATAATGGAAACTGCATCAAAGAATATTATTGTTGAACTCGATAAGGGTGAGAAATTAAGTGGCGATAATTATGAAATATGGAGTGTGAACATGAAATATGTACTGGAGGAGCAAGAGGCTCCAAATTAAACATAACTATGGACATTCCTAAGGAAGGAAATATTATCCAACACAAAAAGACCGTGGTGTATATGAAATATGGAGGAAAAGAAACTAATTGGCTCATGTTACATTGTTGAGCTACATGAATAATGACATCATGCATGAGTTTTGAAAATATGAAAATGTTAAGGACATGTAGTTCGCTTTAGTTGTAAGTTTTGGAGGTACCTTAATGACAAAAATGGGGTCACTCACTATTAAGTTTGACATAAATAAGAAATGATCGAACAATTGCTTACAAAAGCATTTGAGGAATATGTCAAATATAATAAGTGAATTATGTGACATTAGTCATGAATTATCATATAAGTAGTAAGTGCAAATCGTGATTTGTTTGTTACCACAGAGTTAAGATCATATAAAGATGCATATAACTCACAATGAGAGCATCAAGATGATGGAAGATGCTACGAGGCATCTCATATTAGAAGAAAAATATGTTGAAGCCTTAAATATGTCCTCCAAGGTATATATTAGTTTTAGACCACATGGAGCTATAAATTAGAAGAATAAGCATCAAAGGCCCAAATGGAAAAAGGGTAAGAAGCATACCCACTATACTTATGATTTTAAAAAGGCAAAGTGAAACTAGTATGTAAAAGGAAAACATCCTTTTAAAAGCATTAGAACATGAAAAAGTCAAGTGCTTTAATTATGGTAATAAGGGTCACTTGACTCGTGATTATAATGAGGGAAAAAGGTATAATCTTATTATAGAGACATGTATTCTGTGAATGTCTCTTGTTATGTTTTTTTTAACTAAATCATATCCTTTGTGGATAGCAAACTCGGTAACAACTAATCATGTAGCAAAAGATAGTGATGCCTTTCTGGAATTATAGAAAGTCACATATCAAAAATGAAGGATTTATATAGGAGACAACTCAAAGGTTGTTGTACAAGGGATTACAACTTATAAATTAGACATATGTGGTGGTCGATCCTTAATTCAATTAAAGTGTTGTTTGCTCCAAAGATTTGTAGGAATCTTATTGTTATGTTAATATTAATAAGTCTTATTTTTAATGTAAATTGCCTAAGTGGTGATATGGATTTATATATTGGAATCATTTATTATGGTTATAGATTTATGTTGGATGGCGTATTATTCTAGATTTTGTTTATTCAAAAAATAACATAAGTTATTCCTTGATTACATCACCTAGTAATTCTAATAATGATACAACTTTGTGGCATGCTAGGCTATGTCATATTGGTCAAAATCGAATGAGTTGATTAGCAAAAGAAGTCCTCTTAAATGATTTACATTAATTAAATTTATCTACATGTAACATTTTCTAGCTAGTAAAATAGCAAGAAAGCCATTTGGAAAGCAAATATAAGCTTTATATCCATTGCAATTGATTCATTTTGACATTGTGATCTAATGTATGTAAGGGCACAATATGGGGCTACATACTTCATCACTTTTATAAATGACTATTTTTAGTATGGTCATGTCTATTTTATTCTTATAAAGTAGAATCATTAAATTATTTTTTAAAGTATATAAATTTATTAGAGAATCAATTATATAAGAAAATAAAAGGATTAAGGAATGATCGAGGCATGAATACTTTATGATAAGTTTAAGATGTTGTGTGATGAAAAAGGAATAGAAAGATAGTTAAATATTCTTCAAACCCCACAAAAAAATGGTGTTGCGAAAAGATGTAACATAATGTTACCTGAAATAGTTAGGTTTATGATAGAACAAGAAAATTTACCAATCACCTATTGGGATGATGCATTGCTAACATCCATTTATGTATTTAATCAATTACCCACAAATTTAATTACAAACACTCTCTATGAGTTATGAATAAGAATAAGACTATGGGCCATGCTACCTACATTTATGATCTCTATCACAAAGATGAGAAACTAGGACCAAGAGGAGAGAAAAGTATCTTTATTAGACAATCTAAATGCTCAAAATGATATGTGTTTATTGGTGAACAAGGTAATAAAGGTGTAACTAAATTTGAATAATGAGATGTCAAGTTTTTAGAAAGTGACTTTTTAAAGTAGGGCTAAATAGGAAAAGACCTATTTCTAAATGAGACCCTTAATTAGAATGATTCCATTATAGAGAATCATGAAGAGGGACTTTTTCTGAGTGGGGGTAGTGTAGTACTTGAAAATTTTGACTCAAGGACAATTAAGGTTACAACCCACTGAAACTTTACCAATTATGTCTGACTCAAGTGGGAGTAATTAAGATATTTTATGTCTGACTCAAGTGAGAGTAATCAAGATACTCATAAATTTTTTCTTATGAACCACATTTATTCCAAAGTAATTATGGCATAATTCCCCAACTTCATTTTGAAGTAAAAGGGGAAATTCACATGCCTATCCTACAAGAAGATGATGAGCTACGGAATGTACATGAGGCTCTTACCGATCCTGCTAAAAAAATGGATGAAAGCAATGAAAGAAGAAATGACTTCTTTTAGGTCGAATCAAGTATGGGACTTAGTTGATCTCCCTAATGGATAAAAAGTTATTGGGAACAAATAGGTCCTCAAAATAACTTTAAACGTTGATGACAATATCAAAAGATACAAAGCATATGTCATGGTGAAAGGATATACATAATAAAAGGGAATTGATTATGATAAGAAATTTTTACCTATTGAATGTTTGCTTCAATTAATATTAGTTATAGTAACCAGATTGGATCTTGATATAACTAAATGAATTTAAAGACTACTTTTCTAAATATAGAATTAGAAGAAGAAATCTATTAGATTAACCTGTAGGTTTCATTGGAATAAGCTAAGAGCATAAAGCGTGTTGATTATTAAAATAAATTTATGATTTGAAGTAATCTTAAAGGTAGTGATACGTTTACTTTCATAATATAATCATTTCATATGATTTTCATATGCTTAGTGAAGATTATTATGTGTATTTTAAGAGATCCAAAGATAAATTTGCGATTTTATCTTTATATAGATGATATTTTAATTACTTATAATGACTGTTAGTTTGTCAAGCAAATTAAAAATTGGATGTCATCTAAATTTGAGATTAAAGACACAGGTGAAGTTGTATATATTCTTCTAGCTAAGATTTTAAGAGGTTGTTCAAAGAGATTATTGTTACTTTCTTAAGTGACTTATATTTAAAAGATTTTAAAATGATTTGTTTGTAAGATTGTTAACCAATTGATAATTTTATTGCTAAAGGTGAAGGTCTTAGCAAAAAGTTTTGCCCAGCTATACCATAACAAAGGGAGCAAATTAAGAAAGTTCCTTATTCAAGTACAGTTGAAAGTTTTTATATGATATGATGTGTATAAGGCTAGATATTTGTTATGTTATTAAAATGGTAGCAGATATCAATCAAATATAGGACAAACACATTGAAAAGTAGTAAAGAGAATATTAAGGTATCTAAAAGGTACTATTAGTTGTGCATTATGTTATTAAGGCAATGACGTGTGTATATAATGGTATACAGATACAAATTATGGAGGAGATTTAGATGACAGAAAATATACCTCCCAATTCATTTTCTCACGCAATAATGAAAAGTAAGAAACAATCATGTGTTTCCTTATCCACAATAAAAGCTAAATTTATACTATTTTCAATACAAGAATTGTGTGGTTTAGACAATTCTTTGTTAGTTTGGAAGTCACTCAAGGTAAGATTGATCCAGTAATAGTCAACTGTGATAATCAAGTAACAATTACTTATACTATAGACCCTAAATTTCATTGTAAAACCATGCATATAGGTATCAAGTACAATTATGTGAAAGATATAGTTACACAAGGAGAAGTGAGCATTAAGTATGTATCTACATGATAAATGATAGTAGACCTAATGATAAAACCAATTTCCTAAGATACATACATTAGACATATGAAGTCACGAGGATTCCATAGATAATAAAATATAATTGATTAACATTTATCCATTTATGTTCATTTAATATATTATCATGTGTAGATACAAATATGAGTTGACATTGTTTATTAAATAATAAGCATTACTTAGTACTTGATTCTAAAATATATTTACTTTATATGATAAAATTTTCATATGAATCAAAGAGTACGTTAGATAGATAAAAGATTTGCCTTCTCAGCCAGGAAATCACTTCTAATATTTATGATGGCTAGAGATGAGGCTAGTTTTAAGTTTATTATCAAAGGGATAATTAAAAGCTAAAGTAAGAAACATAAACCGTGAATGCTAGCTTAGATGATAAATCAAAAGGAAATTGGTTTGGAGTGATCATATGATCATAATATCTCTCTTGAGTTTCCTGATGAGAGTTTAGAAAGATGAATTTAAGAGTAGCTAGTTGAACTTAGGTTAAACATTAAGTATGTTTGAACCGATATCTTCATTGTATTGTATTTATAAAAGACATGTGCTCCAAATTAATAGGAGTTAATACTATAGCACATAACTCTTACCATGTGTTCAAAAACAACCATAAAAGGGGATTAATGTAAGTAATGAGATCTTAACTTACCTTACGTGAGACCTTACAAGCTCAGAGAGCCTCATTGTATACCCTCATGACTCTTATTTAATTCTTAAGAATTGAATTTAAGTTTGTTACTTTATAATGTTACCAGAAAGTTATGTTTGATATGATCTTATGGGATGATTATAGGAAAACAAATTTAATTTAATTTAAGAGAATTTAGAACAAAGAAAGGTTATTTTGATTAGTAACTCCCATAATTATATACTTAAAGGTGGCTACCAACTCTTACCAAGAAAAATGAAAACATTTATGATATAATGAAATAAATGAGATCAAAAGAGATTAAAATGCAAGATATGACTTAAGGTATAGCATATAACATCTACCCAAAGATTGATTTATTAATGAAGACATCATATATTCCTAATAAATATATGACAGTGAGAGTCCATCATATGTTAGTTGTATGGTTTATTGGAAAAGTACGAGAACCTGTAGAAATCTTATTAATTAAATTCATCATGTGTGAGTTGGAGATAATAACAAAAGGACATACCTATTAAGTTTTGGGTGTGATCTTTTGATTTGTAACTATTAAAGAAAATTTAATAAAGTTTACGTCATCTATATATATATATATATATATATATATATATATATATATATATGTGTGTGTGTGTGTGTGTGTGTGTGTGTGTGTGTGTGT
>JANZXP010000006.1:13643069-13663552 GCA_027576715.1 Erythroxylum flavicans
AAACGCCACCTGAGCTTCATCATTAGTGCCTCATTTCGAAGGCTAGACTGTCGCAGTCCAAGTCCTCCCTCTCCTTTCGGTCTGCAAATACTTGCCCAAGATATGAGATGCATCTTCTTTGTGCCCGGAGAAGACCCCCATATGAAGCTGCGCACCAACTTATCAAGCTCCTTATTTATAATGTTTGGTAATTGACATGTCTGCATATTATATACTGGCAATGATTGTAAAACAAACCTGGCAAGTGTTGTGAGACCTGCCAAGGATAGGTGAGTAGTTTTCCACTCAGAAAGCCTGTTATTAACTTTGTCCACCAGGCTTCGGAAGTACTGTTTTGACATTCTTCCATGTATCACTGGAGCTCTTAAATAACGACCCAATGAATTCGTCTTATTAAAACCCAGGCACCTCACAATAGTATCTTGCAAGCTCGAAGAAGTGTTAAAGGAGAAGAAAATGGTGGACTTCTCCTCAGTAACCCTCTGGCCCGAGTTTTGACAAAACCTATCTAATGCCAATTTAACAATTTCTGCTTGTTCCAAAGAAGCTTCTGAGAACAGAAAGAGGTCATCCGCAAAAAATAGGTAGGAGAGTAATGGACCTCTCTTTCCTAGTCTTATTGGCCTCCACCTTAGGGCCTCCACTTCATCATTTATAACATGTGTTAGCTGATCCATACAGAGCACAAAAATATATAGAGAAATGGAATCACTGTAACATCTCGTTTCCATATAACAGGTTGAACCATAGAAACGAGTACACGTGAGAAAAATTGGAGAAATTAGGAAAACACATCTCATGCTCATGCATTTGTGACCAGTGATTGTTTAATGATGTGGCACACCGCCCTCGCGGGGCACGGACTCTGATATCACTATCGATATCAAGTTCGGGTTCAGCAGGAGTAGGGTGTTACAATCACCTTACCTGATACCTCGTGATGGAACAAACACATTGGTTAGGCTACCATTATAGAGTAATCGTATAGTCGAGGAAGAGACGCAAGTCTTGATCCTTCCAATTAACTGGTCTTCGAATCCAGCTAATTGCAAAGTATCATATATGAAATCCCAATTTAGCCGATCATAAGCTTTGGCCAAATCAATCTTTATTGTCATCCACCCCTTCTTACCTTTCTTCAATCTCATTGAATGTACTACCTCCTGAACAACTACTACATTATTCTTGATCTGTCTGCCCGGAACAAAAGTAGCTTGGTAGGAGGAGATTAGTTGTAGCATCACCTGCTTCATGCTCTCAGCCAATAGCTTAGTAATGATTTTATACATAACATTACATAAACTAATAGGCCTAAACTATGTTAACCTCTCAGGCTTTGAAACCTTGGGGATAAGCACAATCAACGTCTCATTCAGAAAAGGCTCCAATCTACCATGCTGCATAAAATCTTTAACCACTTAGATGACCGCGTCTCCGACCACTTCCCACTGGCTTTGGTAAAATAAAGGTTGCAAACCATCCATACCCGGGGCTTTGAACCTTCCCATACTCTTCACAACTTTATGAATATCCTCCTTTGAAATGTTCAGTAGGCCATTCATCAAACCTTCTCCTCTGATTGGCGGAAATTTCGTCTTTGTGAACAGAGCACTACCCTGGTCGTCTTCAGCAGAATATAGATTCTAAAAAAATCCATAGCCCGTTTCATATTAAGCGAGTTATCCGAAGACCATTTACCATCTTCTGTCTTCAGCATTTCTATTTTGTTTGCTCTTCGTTAGGTTATAGTAGACATATGAAAAAAATGTGTGTTTCGATCTCCAAAATTAAGCCAATTGACCCTTGACTTCTAGAATCGTAACAACTCTTCCTGGTTTAGCACCAACTCAAAATCCTGTCGAACCTTGTTAAACTCCAACATCAGATGATCCGAGTAACAAAAATCCAACACCTTCTCAAGCCCCTGTAGTCTTTGCAACAAAACCCGTTTTCATTTAAAAATATTGTCGAAGACTTTATAGTTCCAATCTTTAATATTCGCAGTGAAAATTGAATAAGCATCAGCCCATGCTTTATTTTTAGGCCAATGAGCTGCCATGAATTCTGTAAAATTGGCATGGGTTAACCATGCAGCCTGAAATCTAAAAGGTCTCTGACTTGGGCCTGGCCTCTGTCGAGTCTCGTGTATTAATAAAAAAGGGCAATAATCTGACTTAACACTTGGCAAGTGATGGACCACAGCATCAGGGGACTTCATTCGCCACGCGAGATTACACAAGGCTCTGTCAAGACGCTCGCTCACTCTTCCTCGAAACCACGTATACTTCGGTCCAACAAAGCCAACGTCTATTAAATTACACTCATTCATTAATAGCTGTAACTCTCTTCCTTGATGGAGCCCAAACATAGCACCTCCCCTTTTCTCATCAGAAGATAGAAGTACATTAAAATCTCCCAAAACAACCCATGGATCCTTTACCGAATTTCTTAGCACCCTAAGCTCTTCCCACAACGACCTTTGGACTATAGGAATGGGGCTGGCATACACTACTGTACAAACACCAAAAGCAATATTCGTTTTCCAATCAAAGTGAACATATTGCCTTGCCAAACATATAATTTGAACTATAACTTCAGTATGATTCCACAGTACCCAGATTCCTCCTACAAAACCTCGACTTTCTTCTCGAAAGCTCCCTGACATCCCCAATCTTCGAATCACCCTATCAACGTTTCCTTCACTTATTCGGGTTTCGAGTATGACACAGATATCAGGTTTGTGTACTCTCTGCAACTCCCTTAAAGAACTTGTAAAGTTGGAGCTGAGAGCCCCTTGACAGTTCCATGCTAATATTGACATAAAAATGATAAAAAATAGAGAGATAAAACCCCGTTTCTTCAAGAAAACCCCGTGCATGATATCATGCTCACTGACGAGCTATAGGAGCTACTACATCCATGGTTTCCCCCATCGCATCCACTGGCATCACACCCTCTTCCATTGATGCTCCGTCCACACCCTGGATAGACAAGGTCAGCTCCGAGCTATTCTTTCTCTCGTCCAATGGTGGCACTATAGGACCCGTATCCTTGAGCTCTTCTTGTAATGACAAGATACCCCCGAACTTGGACCTGGGTCTCTTCGCCGAACCTCCACCACCATCTAAGTCATCGACCACTATCTTCCCAGCCATAAGTTGGCTAGTTTCAGGATCCCTTGGCAACATATTCTCAATGCTTGCCAGGGGACGATGCCCTTTAATCCGTCGTCTCCCTATTTTTGTTGTCTCTATGTACTTAGTAATAGACATCTCCTGCTGGGTATAGTGCTGGTATTCAGTGATTCAAAACAAAATGATCCTTCCCGAGAAGACCCAACCTGGGCTTCTTTTCTTTTATGTGCCACCACCGGCCCAATAACTCCCAAAGTAATAGGGTTTTCTTGGGCCCTTATCATTGACTTCTGTATACTCGATAGTCCCACATTTGACCTGGCCACCTGCATTAATTGTGAATCCGTATTCTCTGAATCTTGTATATTCTAGTCAATATTCTTCTTTCTCAGAATAGCATAATAAGATCCTTGCCTCCCTTCCCGCTCTCCATTTTGTTTCATTATCGTAATATTAAGAGAATCTTTCCTGATAGTTCTACGATTGCGCCTGGGAGCATGCAGCCATAGTCCAAAATCACCTCCTTGATTATCGCCTTCCATATCCGTCGTCCCTACTCCACCTTGAGGCACAGTTGCCACCTTCTTTGATGCTGCCGAAATATCCATCCCTGAAACTTCTCCCACATGCATAGTAGATGGGCAGCTACTTTGGTTATGTCCAACCCGACCATAACCAAAGCAAATAACTGGTAAATTATCGTATTCTACCTTATGCCAACATCCATCAATCCCTAAATAAGGCAAAAGAGGTTTAGAAAGATCCAACTCCATGGCCACCCTTACAAATCTACCCCTTTGAGCCTCAAGAGTATTGATATCAATATGAATCATTCGTCCTTTCGAGTCTCCAATCTCATGGAGAATGGCAGGATGATAATACTGGACTAGCAGATCAGGAAACCGCAACCAGGCCATCACTTTCGAGACTGTTGCAGAAGCAACACGGAAGGCAGGCGTCCAGTGTTGTACCGTCAAATAATGCCCCATCACAATCCAGGGGCCACCAAGCAATACATGATTTACATCCTCCTCATTATTCAATCTCACCATATAAAAGTTGTTCTCCAAATTGATAATCTTCGATTCAGCACTTAGATGCCATAATGCACGTAATTTCGTACACATTAACACAAAAGATACATTCCTACCCAGAAGCTTGACCACCACCGTGTGCCTCCACGCTAATTGAGTCTGTTCATGTAATCTGGACAACAAACAAATGTTGGGACCCTTTTCATCTCTTTCCACTATGATATCCCCCTGCATAACATCCACCACTAAGACATCCGGGAACATCGATTTCTTCAGCGTCTCCTTATACGATAATGGCGGATCCGTTATCTTCAAGGTAACGTGTAAGCAAGTTTACTCTCTCTTTCACCTCTCTATATTTTTCTGAGTGTTATTATTTGAAAATTGCACCAGAAAAATGAAACCAAACAAAGAGACTCGAAGCCCATTCACACACGCCCATCATTTATCCAACGGCGCTAGGATTTTCTCCCGCAATGCCTCCTCTCCTTCAGTTTTTCCACGCTGCCACCTCCCCTGCCATACCCTTCCAGCCACCGTCGCTTTGCTTCCATTAGCCATTTGCTTCCACATGGAGTTGCGCTATCCATGGGCGTAGGTTGTAGTAACTTAAAGATGCAATTCCACAAGGCAGAAACAATTTAACAAAATGCAAAAACAAGATGCAAAAGGTAGAAACAATTTCCCAAATGGCAAAATAGACATATAAGTATGTAGAAACAGGGAAAAATACAAACAGCAGTAGGCGTGTTAAAAATTTCCAAAAGCAGACAATAACAATTGCAATGCTGAAACAAACTTTTTTGAAATAGTTTCGAGATTAATAAAACATTAAGCCTTAATTTTATCAAATCAATAATAATCAAGCCTTTAAATCAATAAAATTTTTATGATTTCTGATCGGATCTAATAATTGAATAATTTGAATAATGAAACACAAATCATAAAATAAGAAATCGTACCTGATTCAATTTTCCTGTTAAATTCCTTTGAATGCTTTTCGACATGTCAACTACAAGTTTTTCATGCATCGAGCCTCTATGGTATCCACAGAGCAGTTTTTTAACTTTTGAGATAAATTAAGCATAAGTGCTAACTTCCTTATACTTATCCTTATTTATAGAAAAAACATTACGATTTTCAAAATTTCTATTAAAATTAAATACCTTAATTATAATTAAAGTCATGCTCTAATTATAATTAGTTTATTTTTAATAAATTCAAATATCTCATATTTGATTCCTAAAATTTCTCAAACTTTATAATTAAGTCCAACTTAATTAAAATTGATTTTTTTCTTCACAAGCTGCTCTTTAATATGTGACTAATTAGGTTCCTAATATATTGGTAATGATTATAAACTATAATTTTAATTCAAAATTAGAATCAAATAAATTAAAACTCCTTTTAATTTATCTTTAATTCTTCAATTAAATAATTTATAATCATAGATTAAGATTGATGTCCAGCAACATGTCATGACCACTTAAATATTAGGAATGTAAAAGTGGTTTGATTTCAACTATCCATGCATAGTTATGATATATAATTTAATAATTTCGTCCTTCAATATTCCAATTGGATAGAGTATGGATATAATGTCTATTATTTTGTGTCCAATTATATCCGTTCTTGTTTATTAGTAACTGATTTATAATTAATATTTGAAAACACCTTTTTAAAGGTCATTTCACTCTAGCCAGAAAATTGCATAAATCACTACTAATCAATAACAGTAGAGCATTTCCTTTAATTACTTTAGAGTGACGAATCCTTTATTAACTTACTAAATTATCTCGATACGGTTCATACTGCATCCAAGTACTGCTGACTAAATTATCCTAGGACAGGTCATAAGTAGCTTCAAAATATAATAATTTTCACATGAGATACTTTGGTAATCTCAAATCTAAGGATTAATTGTACAACCATTATTATGAGGAAATCCACAGACACATAAGTAATATTCCATTTGAGATTATCATAATTGAGTTAGTTCAGTGAACTTATTCTCTAATAAGCACTTACACATTAGTTTTTATACTTTAATTTATGAGATCAATTACTTTCTTCCTAAGAAAGAAATATAATATATGCTAGTTTTAATGTTTCATCAATATCTTGTCCTGATGAAACTACAAATAGGAACATGTAGGAATAATATATAAATGTAAATTGAATTTCATAATTATAATCTCATCATAATTTTAATTATACAGTAATTATTCTAGGAATTTTACCTTTAGTATTAAAACATCAAATGTAATTAATATATAAAGACAAAAAGTGTCTTTATTAATTATTTTTCATTAAACTACAACCAATCAATTGACTGACTATAGGGGTATAAACTAACAATAGCATGCTTATGTTTTCCTAGTAACTATGGATGTATGTCGAGGTTGAGAGGGTTATCATAGAATATTGATGGAAATTGATAATAATTAAAGAAAGAGGTGAATTAGAAGGTGGGTCGTCCTTCATTGTCATAACAAAATTAACTATGGATATCATACAAAACATCAATATATTAAGAGTACAAATATTTGTCCTTCACTTTAGAATGTGAGGAAAGTGATATGCACTTTATCATTCAATTACATAAAAGAAAATAAAAAAATAAACACAATAATTATTAATTGATGAAACGGGTTTAAGCAGTAGTAAATTAGTTAAATATTATAAAAAAAGAATGTTACAAATTGCTTTAGTTGGGATTACCATAACGCTCACTTTATTAGGATCATTGAATTGGTGAAGAAAAATATCATAATAACAATAATTCTAGTTATGTTTCCCTAAATTGTTATTCCAAGACAAGAACTAAATACTTACAACACTTCACAATTTCACGATTGTCTCAAACATAAAACATAACTTCTAGACAAAGAGAATAAAAGAATGAATTTGGCATGAAGATAAAAATGTATTCTTAGTAACAATAAGATTGCAAAAGTCCAGGAAATTATTTTTGCCACCAATCTAAGAGGAAGAACAAAAATAAGTAAATCCGAATATGGAGGGAGGAGGAGAAAGATAGTGATAAATCTCTCTTGCCTTCGAGGTCTTCTTAAACTTCCATCTTCTCTTTTTTCTTTTTCTTCAATTTGTCTTCGTTCTTTAAGACTTCCTAATGAAAGGAAATGGACCGGATACAAATCTTTTCATGAAAGACTTGTGTCAATTAATTAAATCACCCTTTACCTATTACACACTTACGCATATAACTAGATTATAAAATAACTATTTGACAAGTGTTGGTCAATTCATAGACAATCATCACTCATCGACTTTCTAATTGGCTCCCTTTGTATAAAGACTATTAACAATTAATTAAATAACAAATTAAAGTACACCACTACACTCTAAGTGCTTTATTAGACAATCATCACTCATCGACTTTCTAAGTGGCTCCCTTTGTATAAAGACTAGTAACAATTAATTAAATAACAAATTAAAGTACACCACTACACTCTTAAGTCCTTTATTAGACAATCATCACTCATCGACTTTCTAATTGGCTCCCTTTGTATAAAGACTAATAACAATTAATTAAATAACAAATTAAAGTACACCACTACACTCTTAAGTCCTTTATTATTATTATTATTACTATTATTATTATTATTATAAAATATTTTTATATTCTTTATTTTTAAAATATTGTATAAAATAAATCAAAAATACACACATTAACCTGTAAATATGGATTTAATAAATTAGCTAATAAATCAGTAAATTAAAATGAAATAATAAACTGAATTTAATTTATCCTAAATATTTTTTGAAAAAATTTAAAATAAATTATAATTAACTTAAAATATTTAAGTGTGTTAAAAACTAAAATTCTCTCCGTCACGAATGTATAATCTACTCCCAAAAAAAACTTTGATCACTTATCAAAGTGCCTCGTTGGAGGCATACCTTTCCTTCGTTGATACGTAGGTAGGCCCTTTCAAGTTCCAACGTATTTAATGTGGAAGAACAAGGGCTCATATTCGATGTCAATGGACACTCGGAATGAAAATTTTCGGACAGTTCCGCGAAAATAATGAATACAGAAACGACAAGTAATTAAAATGGTTTCCACGCCAGCCACTTGATGAACGGAATTGACAAGATACACCGAAGTACAATCCACTATCTTTTTTTTAATCTTTTTGTTGTTTTGTTTTACGAATTCTCGTCATCAAACTTGGCAGTACTGACGAAAACTACAACTGAAGCATTTAAAGAACCCAACCTTTTGAAACGAAAAGCCTCGAGAAGGTGAAAATTCAGAGAGGTTGTTCAGGATCATGAATGTAATGTGAGGTGGGTTTTGGCCTTTCCATCGCACGTACACAAGTATTGTATGTGTCTACACTTGTTCATAGCGCGATCCGTTGGCAGCAGATTGCTTGTCCTGGAGGGCAATTGTAGAGCCCATCTCTAATGACGACTGATCTGCGGTGGGTTTTTTGGCCTCACCCTTGTTCTTCCGGTAAATAAAGTAGAGTATTAATTGCATTGCTCCTAGGCCGCAACCAAAGCCATTGGGAACCTGTAACCAACCCACAGAAATTTCCCTCATCGCACAAGAATACCAAATTGTTGGTTTCTTTTAATTTTACTGCCTAAAAATGCAGATTGTTTACGTACTCGTTCCAAGGTGGGAAAAAAAAAAGTTAAGAGCGGACATGAAGGAGAACTTACAGCGACAAAAGGGTCATGGCCAAGCAGGCCAAAGACGAACCAAGATGTGCCACACAAGAAGACGAACAGTGACAAGAAGAATGGCATGTACTCCACACTCTTGGTCTTAATCACCAACCTCTGTAAGATATGCAACCAAGACGATTTAACTAGTAGTTTATATTATAGATTATTGAGTCAAGTCAGAATTTCATAAAAATGTTTCAACCCATCTTGTATTGGAGTCTATCTTTTCTGACTGTGGACTATTTACTTCAATCATTGTAAGTCTTTACTAATTAGTTCAGTGAGATATCTACCAATTTCCAATTTCTACCGTTAGCTTTAGATAATCTACTGTGAGTTTCAAATATCTCTTGTTAGATTTTGATAACATCCTTTTTAGTTCCAAACTGCATTCCACTGTTGAATAACAAAAATTGAGGCATTTTGGCTAGAGAAATTTTGCATCTTACAGTACTGCCTAATCTATTAAAGTATCTGATAAAATATGGTTAAGATTACCATATCAATAAAACCAAAAGTGTAACTTACCATGATAGACAGAGGAGAGGCATACATGATGATGGAAAAAATGGTAGCAGCCAACCCGCAGAAGTATTTCCTGGGGTTGCCATGAAGAGCAAGGACTGACACCAAAGCAATTGCCGCGAAAACCGAAAGCACAAGAGAGAGGAGTCCACCGATTTTAGCCTTTTCCTTCTTGGGAGCATAGATGATGAATATGACCACGTAAATGCTCTCAATTAGCGCTCCTGTGCCATTAATTGTTGACACTAACAAGTTGTTTTTGGACACAAATGGTAGACCATACCTGTCAAAAAACAGTTTAATAACACAACTTAATCATCCCCGAGCCGGATGGTCAAACGTCCCTCTTGGATTCACATGATTCATGTGTGTGCATAGAGACAAAGACTAGGATTCTTTTTGGTTTCAATGAGAGAACTAGTTGGGGAGGAGTTAATGAGTAATAATTCCTTCTTCTTCAACTAAATGTTGCTGATGACTGAAAACAAACTAATGTCAGTAATTAGGTCAAAGGAACTGCTTTCAGAAAATATACTTAAAAGAGAAGAACCGAAGAGGGAGTAACATAGATATGTAGTGGAAAAAGAAGAAGAAGATGGTTGGAAGAAATTAATTAAACAACCAAGAAAGCTCAACTCACCAAGCAGATAGAAGGCAATTCAACATGGTCATGACATAGGGAATGCCAGAGAACTGCTCTGTCGATTTGCCTCTTATGATCCTCTTGAATGTTATCCTGCAAAACCAATTTAAAAATCCATAACTTGTATGTTACTTTTGTTAGTATTTTTCATTACTCATAAAACTCTGGAAAACTAATCCCCAAAAATTCGCAGAAAGCGAAGTAAAAAATTGGTTAGTTAAAAATGTTGAGAAAAAAAGAGGAATATTTTTAATGCTCAAAATACAAAAGAAGATAAAAACTGCTTCTTCTATGCGAAATAATATTGATTGACGCTTAAAGAGGTCTTGCTAATCTTTGCATGGCCTGGAATCTATAGGTGCCTATGAGTTTTGACACAAACAAACAGAGAGAGAAAGAAAGAGCTATTTCTGCGCATACGTGGGAGACAAGAAGAGGAACAAAGCAGTGGCATTTCCTGTTACAGAGAGAAGCAGAAAAATCAACAAACCGCAAATTCATTCAAGAAACAAGAAGCAATTGCAGGAACTTGTAAACCTACCGAAAACACCAAACAAGAAATGCAGAATATTCATTTTATCTTGTGAGAACTGCAAATTCTTGAAAAGAGCAACAGACTACTTTAACAGAATGCTCGGGCTACAGGTGTGGATGAGAAGAGCAAGCAGCATGTAGCAACATGTTTATATAGAAATGTAACCGCTTTGCGGGTGAGCTTTGGGCTTTGTCCTTATCCGATTGCTTTGGTTAAGTTAAAGGTTACTGCGCGTACTAACTGACATATCCCGGAATACAATACACATTGTGAAGACGGGTGTTGTCGTGTTGAGGCTGTCAAATATATCGATTAACTGAATCTTAATTAATCGTCAATATATATACTCTGAGCAGTAACTTGAGAAAACCAGAGGGCACTAGTAGGGAACAGATCACCTAAAATCACTGTCATTGAATCATCCCCAACACAAACACTACCCCTTTCCTATTATTTTGTTGCCACAATCGCACGTAACTTGGCCGAAAATAAAAATGATTTGAAATGATTACATGGTATTTTAATTTATTAAGATAATATTATGTTTATGTTAAACAAATTTGAGCTTGATTTGAAGTTTAAGAATATGATTTCAACAAATTTATATAGGGGGGAATATGATTTTAATCGTATAAACAGTATATATCTCATTGAATAACGTAAAAAAAATGTATTTAAGATAATTATAAATTTATTGATTTAAAATATTAATAAAATTGATTTTTCATTTCTCCTTCCAGTTTTTACTAATATTTACTTTAAACATTTTACATTTTCTATTAAGAATTTTTTTAAAAGTCAAATTTTTATATTCTTTTCTTTGGCAATTATATGTTAAGAAAATTTTCTTTTAAATTTATCTCTTTAATAATCTAAAAGAAAGCATTTTTTTAATTTAATTACATCATAGCAAGCATTAAGGAAAATATGGTTTGTGGTTTAAATAATCCAAAAGAAAATATTTGTAGACTTAAAAAATCATTATAAAAACAAGAAAAAACAAATATTCAAACAAGCTATGATTGAGAAGGCCTTTCTATATTAATTCCCTTAACTTGTAGAATTACCCTAGGATATTTTATTTAATAATTCACTTAAATTCCACATTCAAAATTCTTTTGGAATTTCATATACATTTGATGTATTTGTTGTCATGTTATTTTAGTTTGTGCCTAAACAATAACCAAACTGGGTACTTTAAATTGATTCTTTTAACTGCAATAGAATTAGATTAGAAACCTTTACACAGTACCAATTTGATATCTTTATATTTATTTTGCTTTTCTATGATGAATCGTCTGTTGACTTTGGTTGGTCATTCTCAATTTCAGCCTAATTGGCATAGGCATTGGGACAGCTATTGATTAAAAAAAGATCTTGCAATTAGAGTAACGGGTAATCCAAATTGTCATTTGTTAATGAAATGCTATCTTTTGTCTCACGCCCCTTTCTACATGCTTTATTGCGGGTTTTAAGAAATTGACATAATTTTCTTCAGCCTTTTAGTGGGGCATTTTTCAAGCCATTTTCTTAGTGAAATTACGCAATGTGTTCCGCCTTGCTTCTAATGCCTTGGCCAAGGAGATCAAATCAAAGCAGAAAAATGAAAGATGAAAGAGAAATCACTTTATTCTCGATTCATGAAGAGTATGTATAGTGCCCGGTCCTTTCATAATAAAAGGCCTAACAAACTAACAACCTGGAAAAGGGGAAAAAAAAGAATAGAAAGACTAAGCTATCCTTACTAACTAAACAATAACCGAATAACAAAAAAAGTTATATACAGTGGTATGTACAACTTGTTACATCCCCCCTCAAGTTGAAACTTGGTGAACATCAACCAAGCCCAACTTGGACAGTAGAAAAGAAAATAAAACAGTAGGTAGTGGTTTAGTAAACATATCTGCAAGCTGCTGTTTGGAGGCAAGATGTTGAGAAAGGATGAGGCCAGCCTTGAATTGATTGAGTACCAAATGACAGTAGATTTTCAAATGCTTGGTGCGCTCATGGAAGACTGGATTGGCAGTGATATGGATGGTTGATTTATTGTCGCACCATAAGGGAATGGGTTTCGACACTGTGATCTGCAAATCATGAAGAAGATAGGTGATCCAAAGCAGTTCACAAACGGTTGAGGCTATCCTCCAATACTCGACTTCCGCTGAAGATTTAGAAACTGTGGACTGTTTCTTTGTTTTCCAAGAAATCAAGCAAGAGCTAAGAAAAAAGCAAAAACCAGTTAGGGATCTTTTGGAATCTGAACACGTGGCCCAATTGGCATCACAAAATGCTTGAAGGTGAAAATGAGAGTTGGTAAAATAAAAAAGACCTGTGGATGGACAACCTTGAAGGTATTTAACTTGATGGATTGTTGTTTCCCAATGCTGTGAATATAGAGTCTGTATATATTGGCTGAGTTGCTGCACTCTATAGGTAATATCTGGTCGTGTGAAGCCTAAGTATAACAGTCTAACCAATAAGCCTTCGGTATTGGTTAGGATTAGGTAGTAAAGAACCTGTATTTTCATGAAGCTTAATACCTGAAGGTAAAGGAGTGGTGGTTGGTTTGGCAGCTGAAAAACTCATATCTCTGATGATGTCCAAAATGTATTTCTGCTGGTTGATGGAAGTGCCTTGGGTAGACCTGACAATTTCCAAACCCAGGAAGTATTTGGCATGTCCAAGGTCTTTGATGGTGAATTTGTCATACAAAAAAGTCTTAACTGTAGTGATATCAGCTTCAAACGATCCAGTTATTAAAACATCATCCACATAGATCAAAAGAGCTAGAAAAGAACCTCTGGCGGACTTAATAAAAAGGCAATGATCATTTTGATTAAGTAGGTAGCGGTTAAGATGGATTCCCCCCAAAACTGTCTGGGTAGAGAGGCCTGAAACATGACTGCTCTTGCAACCTGCACGAGATGCTCATATTTCCTTTCTACAACCCGTTTTGTTGGGGTGTATAAATACAAGACTTTTGATGCATAATTCCCAAGTCATTAAGAAGATGTTGACAATCCTTACTTAGAAATTCAACTCCATTATCAATCCTAATTGCCTTCACTCTTTTTTCAAATTGAGTAGTTATCATTTTGAAGAAAGTTGTCAGAATATGGACTGCCTGAGATTTATGACTCATTAAGTAGGTCCAAGTAGCCCTACTGAAGTCATCAACTACTATTAGAAAAAAATGTGTGCCAGATAAGGATTTTTGTCTATAAGGGCCCCATATATCTATGTGAATCAACTGAAATGTATCAGTTGTATGGATCTTGCTTGGAAAAAAAGATAACCTCTGTTGTTTAGCCATATGACAGATATCACAAACTTGATCTAAACCTTTCTCTTTATTGCCAACACACTCAACATGTTTCAATACATCAGTAGATGGGTGTCCTAACCTTAAATGCCAAATTGAATTCAATGAAACTGAATTAACAACCTCAGAAACAGACTTTTCAATACATGAAGTATACTTCTTGATAGTTTCCTTACAAAAAGAACTCCTATCTAATATGTATAATCTCCCAACTACTCTCCCCATAGCCAGTATCCTCTTAGTCTTCAAGTCCTAGATAGTATAGTGGGAAGTAAAGAATTTGGAAGCAATCAAATCAATATTGGCTAATTTATTAACGAAAATCAGGTTGTATTTAAAGGTTGGAACATGCAAAGCTTGAGTTAGAATGAGATCAGGATGTAACAAGATATCTCCTATATGATGAACTGATTTCAATGAGCCATTCGAGAGATAAACAGGAGTAAATTTATCAATAATAATTGGGTTTTTCAACAAATTGTGACCCACACACATATGATTAGTAGCTCCTGTATCTAATATCCAAAATCCTGGTTCCAATGAGTCTAGGCAAGTCAAAGCTTTAAATAGGGTCATACCTGCCAAGTCATTTAGGTGGGCAAAGTTCACCATGATTGGGTCTGCTGGAGCTTTCCCTTTCTTCAACTTCAGCAGCTCTTCCTTGATTATTTTAGCCAGGTAGGGATTCTTGCTATCCTCCTCTATTTCTTATTTCATATCAACAGAAACTGCATTAACAACAAAGGATTTGCCTATAGTTTTCCCCCTTCATTTTTGCAGTTCTTTATACTAGTCGAGAATTCCATACAATTTAAAACAGGTGTCCTTTTGATGCCCATTTTTCTTACAGTAGTTACAAAATAGTTCACTCTTATCTATAGTCCCTCCCCTTTGCTTTTGTTTTCCCTGACTATTAGTGTTTTCAATTTGTTTTACATTTAGCTGTGTTTTAACCATCATTGCATTGGCTTCTACCGATTCAAAATTTCCAAAACTCACTTCCCTCTACTTCTCTACCCTTAAGACAATGGAGTAGGCTTTATTAACGCTAGGTAAAGGATCCATGCTTAAAATCTGGTTCTTCACATTGTCATAACTCTCATTTAAACCCATTAGGAATTGCATAAGTTGATTAAGGGAGACTATATTAGCCTGACCTTTCCTAGTATCAAAAATACATAGTTCTATCGCCCCACATGTACAATGTGAGATAGGCATAAGACATACAAGTTCATCCTAGAGTTTCTTTAGCTTCGTGAAATACTTAGCTACGGATAAATTACTCTACACATAATTCTCTGGCTGACTTTGTGTAGATAAAAGCTTCAGCAGTTTCTTTAAAAATACTGTTTAAAATCCACGATCTCACCATACAATCCACCATATTCCACTGAATAAACTCTACTGAACCGAGATTGGGTTTAGGGTAACTCCCATCTATAAACCCTAATTTCATTTTTACTCTTAAAGCGATTTTAACAGATCTACTCCAACTTAAATAGTTGTCGCTAAGGAAGTCACAAGAGTCATACTTAGGTGATCAGACCCTTGGAACTGAAGAGGACACTCATCTTCATATACCTAACTTTCTTGGAGAGTTTCAGACGCCGCTTCATTTGTGGTGTGCTCCATTCGAAAATCCAAAATTATCTGCTACTAAATCTACTCGGAAGCAAGCCTGACTGAGAACCATTGTGTCTCTGATACCATGTATTAAGATCTGCAAAACCTTAGCAGAAAAATAAAAGATGAAAGAGAAATCACTTTATTCTCGATTCATGAACAGTATGTACAATGCCTGGTCCTTTTATAATAAATGACCTAATAAACTAACAACTAGGGAAAGGAAAAAAAGAATAGAAAGACTAAACTATCCTTACTAACTAAACAATAACCGAATAACAAAAAAAAGCTATATACAGTGGTATGTACAACTTGTTACAAATGTCATTATCGGTTTCATATTTAAAATGTTTACGAATCTTCCTTAAATAAGGTTATTGAAACGTAAAATTTATCATATTGGTAAGGCTTAAACCTAAAATGCGTTGTTTAAGTAGATGTTTACCAACCCTTGTCCTGTTGGAATGGCTTTGACTAAAAGACGGCTTAGTATGGTAGAGGGTTGTACCGCAATTCCATTTTGGGTGCAGTACTGGAGTTTACTTCATTATTTTCAGTATTATAGTGGAAAAAAATTTATCAAATTCATATAGTTTTTCTGTTTAGATTCATTCGACTAATTTCTAAAATCAATTTTACCACTGCAATATCTCACGTTAAGCAAAAGAAGCACCATAGTAGGTAATGGCGTCGACTCATTGCATGAACACAGACAAGAAGTGACAATGCATCATCATTGATTTTTTTAATTTTAAATTATTTTTTTCCTTCATATTTTTCAAATCAAAGTAAAATAAATATTAATTTCTAAACAAGCTACACCATTTAGATTACTTAGGTTTGATGCACACTCGTCATTTATAAAATTAAATAACGTCATAATAAAATATTTTTTTATTTTTTAAAATCCCATAGCAGTTTCCTTAAGTTCTCTTCTGCGTTCTGGTTTCTTCTTTTCCCTTTTGGACCAAACATGCACGTGAAAGAGCACCTATATCTGAAAAGCACACAAGTCTGACCGCATGTTAATTAATTTTAATAAACACATGCTTATTTCTGATGACTATACGATATGCCCATAGGCTCTACCACAAGGCAATGAGAAGTCGGAAATATACAAATTCTTGAGCTGGCGCACCCACTATGTTAATATTGTTTCTCTTTTAGGGACACGAACGATGGCATACTCACGCATATTTGAATTTGAGAAAGCTCCTGCGGCACGTATACTGCCAGCTTATACATAAAGTATTTGCTGATCATCTCTAATTTTGTTGCGACTTGCGAACATGAACTTCAATAATTGTTCTTTGGGTTTTAGGTACTCGTTGTTCTCTATACCCATCATTGCACTATCAATGAGTGTCGACAAAACACTTTTATTTCGTTATTAACACTCTTTTTTCATATTTTTAAGAAAAGTATTTAATTTTTTTCTATTAATTAAAAAAATTCCATTTTTAACATTGCAGAAATAAAACGTATGAAGCTTCCATTCTCCAATCTTTCAAAATTCCATGTTTTTGGTTTCTCTGTTTTCTTTTACCATTTCGAGGCATAGCACCAGACGATGCAATAAAATTATGTGCGATGGAATTTTAACGCTTTTGAAGTGAAAAGGACAAAGTTCAAGAAAACTTTCCAAGAGAGATTCGGTGTAAAGTTTTCCACCAGCAAAAGATTTAATGCAATTGCATCTCTCAGGACCTTGCTGGACTAAAATCGGCAAATATGTACTCAACCCATAGCTAATGGAAGGCATAATTGGTTGGAGAAGAAGTACGGAACCTTGAATCTTTCCTGGACAAATGAATCATCGTCTGTGTGATGTTGAGGCCTGACCCTCCACAGCATTACAAAAGAAAATGCTAATCAGAGTCTCGAGACGTGCTCTGTGACTTGTAGCCCTGATACTGCAATTTTCTAAGTGAAATGCGAACGGCCCATTGCAAGATCAATGCAGTACGCCAGCCTGTTTTCTTCGCTTCTTTGTTTTGTTTCTCACTGTACAATGTGTTTAGTCAAAGAAGAAACATCAATCGAAACCAACAAAAACAAGCAGAAACCAACTTTTACTTGTAAAAATGCATTAGGTGGAGGGTAGCTATTGCTACAGGCTGTTGAAATATGCCTACTTTTTTGGTGTTTCGTTTAAGTTATGCAAGTTTTTGTATATGCTTATTATGGGAATTTCCAACCGAGCACAATAACGGAAGAAGTCCATGACAGAATGAAGATATATCTGCAAAACTTTTCTCTGTTTTAAATAATAAATGTGATGTAATATAGTGGTCTTTGGTAATGGTAAGGGACGCGACCTATGACCTAAGAAGCGTCTTCTTGTATGTTCTGTCCAAAACTGGATATTACGGAAAGTGAGGTCCCATCGACGATTCCTTTCCACGACTGTATCAATCTCATTTTCATCATCATGTTGCTTTCATAGTTTCTCCTCCTCAGAATTGTTAGGACAAGTGTTTTCTTGGCTTTTGTGACTGTTAGGCAAGGCAAGGGAAGAAAGACGGGGCGCTTTCAGAAACTACAAGTTAATTTTTTTTACCTTCTTTAAAGGAACTTTCTGTTAACTACAATTACCAGTTAGACTTAAAAGGTTCCTGACGGACATTTTTGCCCCTGAGGGTAATTTTGTCAATTTTCCCATTCAGTGGACAGTTATTAATTGTAATTTGATTTTCTAATAAATTACTGGTTAAGTTACGTAATTTGATCCAGATAAAAATAATAAAGTGACCCAATAAATGATCTAAATTAATGGGTTAAAATCCGGATGAAAAATAAATCTCTTTTAGTATGAGCCTAGATCGTATCGGCCTTGTGCTGAGGAAGTCCGATATGAAAACTTATATATATATATATATATATAAGGGGGGTCTCTTGTGGTTATTTAAGTAATTCACTAGCATTCGAAGCTCTGACCCGTTAAGAGCGCTCGTGTATTAAGGAAATTACAGAAAGGCCTAGATCTCGAACCGGTGAACGTTTCCTATACAGGTCCAAGGAGATTCGAGCTCGTTTGGCAGTTGAAAAAGGCTAATAAAGATTGGATGAAATCAAATCAAGTATTCCACATTATCTTCATTTTTAATCCTCTCACGTCCGATCTTGGGTGCGTAATGAAGCTTGTTCCACGCATTACAGTTCCAACTTACGGTTAATAAACGGTGTTTTAATTCTCAGTTTAAGTGAGACAAACGTTTTTTTTCCTCGTTTTTGGATGTAGGAGGATCATATTGAGTTATACAACTAAAGACAATCCTTTCCTAAGTCTTAGTTCTGTCGCATTCAAAGAATTAACCTGATAGCAAAATTGAAGAGGAGGAAGTCAGGCCAGACACGCTTTACTAAAAGGAAGACGGTAGGTTCGTCCAGCCCGAAGGCAACTTTTCAAGGGGAAGCTCAGCACAAATTGATAAAGTTGGCAATTGCTTTAGCTCTGGTTTTGGAGCTTATTGGTCTCCTCCAAAATAACATATTCCATAATTTCTTGCTGGTTTAATTTCTTTATTACGAACTCTGTTTGGTTTCCATTTTTCATTATTGAAAAATTACAACTTTGACAAGAATTGAAGAAAGCTAACTGGCTTAAGAAATTAGAACACAGCACTAGCAAGTTCCCCACCCGCAAATTTATCGGGGAAACTATTAGTTTATGTCTTACACTTAATCGATTGATTAATGTGAAATGAAGTAAAGTAATTATTTAAAAGTATACTTTATCTTATATATATTAGATATATATATAATAAAATTCATAAATATACATCGTAAATGAAATCATAATTATAAAATCTATATTTCATTTTGTATTATTTCTAAATGGTTTCTAGTTATTATTGTATTGAAATTGGACATTAATATATCATAAAAAGGCTAACATACATCATATTTTTTCTTATTAAGGAAGTAGTCAATCTTATAGATTAAAATATAGAAATACCAAAACAAACGTATGAATACTTATTAGAAAACAGATTCGCTTATGATGAGTGCATAAGTGCTCATTTGACTTGAAATTTTTTAAGTTATCTCATATAAAGATTGCTATATTTTGATACTACTTGTAAAATATTATAGTCAATGATAGCTCGATCAGCAATCACTGGATATAATATAAACTATATGTAAGTAATTGAGTGATCAACATAAAATTTATTACCCTAAAGTGATTAAGGAAGATATTCTTTTATTCTCGATTAGTATTAATTCAAGAAATCCTTGATCAATGTGAAATGACAGTTTAAAAATAGTTTACAAATGTCATTAATAGAATTAATTGCTAATAACGAAAAACTAACATGATTGGACTTAAATATCGTAAACATTAATTTCATATTATAAGTCTAATCGGAACATTTATGATAAAAGAATTGAATTATATAAAAAAATAATGACAGAAAGGTTAGTCAAAACTATTTTTATTATTCCTAAATGTTTAGGTGACATGATGTGTTGCTATCTTGATATATGGACATAAATTATTTAATTAAAGAATTAAAGATAAATTAAAGGAGTTTAATTTATCAAATCCTAAGTATTATTTAAGATTATAATTTATATCTATTATCAACATATTTGGAAACTTAATGAATCACACATAAAGAATGAGTTGAAGAGAGAAAAATTACTTTAATCAAATTGGACTTGATTGTAAAGTTTGAGAAACTTTATGATTAAATATGGGATATTAGATTTTATTTGGACATAATTGATATTTAATTATAATTAATTGTAATTTTTAATTAAAATATAATTTTATCTTAATTAAATTATTAAAATATCTAAAATATATTATAAATAAGTTTAGGCTCTAAAGGAGTTGTCACTTTGTCCCTACTTCTGTCTATAACTGTCCGTATGGTTGCTGTCTCTGGTTTATGGAGACGGAACGGAACAGAAATTTGGAGACGGAACGGAACAAAAACTGGAGACAGTGAGCTGTTTGGTT
>JANZXP010000006.1:13669836-13681179 GCA_027576715.1 Erythroxylum flavicans
TTATAATTAATTAATTAATTACAATATAATTAATTAAATTATTGTTTTTATTTAATTACATTACATTATATTTAATTTAAATATTATTATTAATTAATTAAAATATTATAATTAACTAATATTATAATTAAAATATTCATGGGGAGGGGTTTTCTTGTAAATTTATGTGTGTGTTTTGTTTCTGTCTCCTTCTCCGTCTCCTTATCCTCTGGTTTTGGAAGGAACAAAAATTTTATGTCTCTGTCTGCAGAGTCGGGACAGAAATTGGTGGGGACAGCAAGCAAATAGGTCTATCCCCACCCATGAGGACAGCAACCAAACGTAAGGTAATAGTCGTAGAATTTTGTTAACTTGTTATATGAATATCATTACAGGTTTAATATTTATGTAATTACGGTAATTAAAATGAATTAGGTTCAGAAACAGTTGAAAGAAAAGACAAGAAAATGATCAAACTTCAAATTAAAGTATAAATTAAGATTTATGTATTAATTATTTTATAAAATTTAGAATGATATTAAATAGTAACAAAAAGGATTTGTATTTATCCTTCCATGCATAAAATCAAACCCTGCGTCGACTGAAATATCAGTCAAATTCACGGGTATCCATGTCGATCCTACATCTACATTGTAATAACAAAAACCGTTATTGTTTCAACAACAAAACCCTTGAGAAATACTAGGACCCATTGCAATTAATTATGCATGTCATAATTGGGACATGAATGTTAAAGGATTTGAATGGAGGTTGCCCTCCAATGGAGGGTATAACTTTAGGATTTACTGGTTGAGAGCGCCCAACGCTGTGTCATTCTTATCTAAGTGAAGGCTTCTGGCCACATATCGAACCTTTTATCAGAGGATGACGCGCTTCTATGTATAATGCATGCTATCCTCGTTATTTATTATGGCTCTATACCCCCAGACATCAAGAAACTGAAATCTGTACACGCGTGCCCAAGCATTGATTATTATAATAACTTTCTCTTCAGTTTATTTATACATCATCTCTCGTAAAGCTCTATCGCCACCCGAACTTGGTATAATAATGTTGTCCGTTGAATTTAGCACTTTTATCTAAATATCCATCAAGCATCTTAACTAGAAAATAAGTGATTATAGAACAAGAATTGTACTTAAGTTGTACTGAAAAGGAAATGTATACAACAAAAATAAAAAAGAAGAAGAAATATATTAAATAAAGTGTAAGTAATATGTAGAATTATGAAGTGTACTTTAACAATTTTGGTCTGAAAACCCATGCAAATGTTAATCATATTTATCATTATATTATTATACATTGGAAAAGAAGCAAATCAAAAAGCAAAATGTTATGTTCTTGTTAAGCATTAGATCAGCTTAAAGCAAATCAAAAAGCAAAATGTTATGTTCTTGTTAAGCATTAGACAGCCTAAGTGCAAATATTCTGGGAAATAGTTCTTGCCACAAGGAAATGTTATGTCATTTTATAATAATATTTTGGAAAATTAGCTAAATACCTTCAACTTTATAATTATATCCACACACCTCAAATTCTAATCCATTTGCTGACACCACAATCGAGATTCAATGATCGCTAACATTTAATGCGAACCCAACAATTCCTTTAGATCGAGGCAATTCCAAAGTCCAATCCCAGACTTTCAAATGGTGAGTGTATCTGTCTCATAAATTTGTTCTAGCCCGGTGTCTGTTCTACTTCTATCGTGCCGTGCTGTACCCAAAGGAAAATATTTTTCAGCGAAATTACTTTCAAGACCCATTTCTTTCTTCACAAAAGTGATGCTTGTGGTTTGCTGTTCAGTTGACAAATTGTGCTATTGGCATCGGCATGGAATTAAGATGATTCGTGATCCAGCACTAGTTTTGACCTGTTTAATTGAGTACTCTAAATAAATTAGTAGTATATTATAGTCATGATTAGAAATGAAAGTTACAAGATGATTCATTTTACCAATTACAAAATTTATGAACATTTTTATAATTTAATTAAGTTAATATGAAGTTTCTAAGAAATTACAACACTGGTTAAAAAAAAAGAAGCATTTCTCACATGTGTGAAGTTATAATAAATATGCTTTTTGCATTTTCCAACAATAAAAGATAAACAATTTTTCAGCCTTATTTCTTAATTATGATTTTAGTATTTATCTTTCTACGTATAATAAAATAACTTTAATTATCAGCACAAATATAATTTTATATAACAAAAATATTAAATTAATTTGCACACAAAATTAGTTTTATTCATGTTATTTTACATGACACAATAAACGGTTGTCTAAGCCTTAATATTGTATTCATGGTTTATAGTCAAAACTTAAATTATTGTAAATTGTAATTTTTATATGACACTACATAATATACACCTTTTTATTTTGAAAGATGATTTTATTAACATCAGCAAAAGCTGTTATACCATTACAATAAAAGACATATTTCAAAGTAACTATTGATTAATACAATATTCCTATAAGTTTTTATATTTCAAAGATTCCATTTGAGCTTCATGTCTGATGTGAGTTTGCTTTGTGCATTCTTTGCTATATTGATTTCTCTAATCCAATTTAGAATGTGACTAGCTAATTGGCATTTTTCAATGGCTTATCCTTAATATAATCTCTTATTTCTTTTTCTCCAAATTAGGTAGATTGTAGAAACGAAAGTAGTTTTGAAGAGCCCCATGCCAGAACCAGATTATTTCACCACTCCCCTATTTATGCCTGATCTAAAGATATAAGGAATTTGTCATTTTCAACATCTGCATGAAGTACCAGGAGTGTTCCCTGTTTATTTCCAACTGCCACATATTATGATTTTTTAGGTAGAAATCATTAATCCATTTGATCCATAACGCCCCCTTATCAAGGAATAACCTCCAAACCCTTTACTTAAGAGGAATTTTTTGCATAAGAGAGATAGGAACGATTCCCAAGCCCCTCATCTTCCTTGGAATGGATATCTCTTCCCATTTAACCTTTGCCCCTTTTGAATTTTTTACCTTACAAGACCATAAGAAAGCTTTGATATGCCTTTCAATCTCCTTGATAACTCTCTTAGGAAGCATAAGATGGGCACTCCAATAGATATGTAGACTGTTTAGTATATAATTGATAAGATTCAGCTTAGCAGCAAAGGATAAAAATCTATTTTGCCAAGCACTGATTCTTACTTTGAATGGTTCAATCACTAGAATGCAGTCAATAAATTTTGGCTTAGCATTCACAATAGGGATACCAAGATATCTGAATGGTGGAATTTGAATTATGAAGCCAGCTCTCCTGCTCAACTCTGACTAATTCCTCGCATCAGAAAGGATGAACATATTACTTTTGTTGGCATTAACCTTCAGTCTGGAACATGTTGAGAATATCTCCAACATGCCTAAGATTATTTCAATGGATTGGATGTCAGTACCATATAAAAACATTATATCATTAGCAAAAAATCAAGTGTGTGATCCTTAGCTCTCTACATTTATGGTGATATCAAAACCTACCATTGCAAGAGATGAGATTTGGTGAGCATCCTGGATATAGCTTCCATTAATAGCGTGAATAAGTAAGGAAAAAGTGGATCCCTTTACCTTATTTCATTGGTGTTTCTAAAGATCTCAGTAGGTGCTCCATTTATTAGAATACTAAAGGAAGTTATGGTGATGCATTCCATTATCCATTTCACAAACTATGTTGGGAATCCAAGAGCTAGTAAACAAGATTCAGTAAAATCTCATCTGATGGCATCAAAAACTTTGAACAAATCAAATTTGACTATACAACTTTTGATTGCTCTTCCAAAGGTGTAGTCTTTCATTAATTCCTGTATGAGCAATATGTTGTCTCCTATTGATCTCCCAGCTATGAATGCACCTTGAGCTAAATTAATGACATCTTTCATAGCCAATTTCAATCTATCTGTAAGGAGCTTTGCAATTACCTTGTAGAATGTATTACAGTAAGATATAGACTTGTAATCCATCATGGACGAGGGATTTTGCTTCTTTGGGATGACGCATATGAAGGTTTTGTTCACTTCCTTCAACATATTTGATGAAGGAAAAATTTCCTACGTAGCTTCAGTTAAAAGGTTACCACTTATATCCCAAGCCTCCTGGTAGAAACATGCAAAATATCCATCAGGTTTAGGTGCTTTGGAAGGGTGCAATCTAATCGTAACTTCTTTAATTTCTCTTTTTATAAAGGATGTCACTATATATTCCCTCATCTGTTGATTGATTACTCTCTCAAAGAATCTACTAATGTTGAATTCCCTTAGGATGTTGTCTTTAGATCCCAAATTAAAGAAAAAATCTAGATCTATTTCCTGCATCTTGTTCGGATTAGTATGTGGAATTCCATATTCATCTTAAAGCTCAACTATCTTGTTTTTGTTTCTTCTAGCTAGTATGGAAGAATGGAAAAATTTTGAGTTAGCATCTCTATCTCTTAACTAATTGTTCCTTGATTTCTGCTTTAATATTAAGTTGTGCAAGGATAATGCCTCCTGAAACTCCTTCATTCCCTGAATTTCTAATGCTCTCATAGCATTGTTATGGGGATGCTTACAACAATTTTCTTGATCCTGACCCAGTCTATTCTTGGCTTTTGTTACTCCTTTGTTCTTTAGCAAAATCCTTTGTTGCAGCTTTAACATTTTTGAGTTTCTTCATAAGCCGGAAAGCCTTATGTCCTTTCAATTCCTTTCTCTAATTGGTAAACACCATCTCTTGGAAACATGCTCTTTGAGTTAAGCCATTAAAGCATCCGAATGGGGCTCCTGAGATTTTGGAGTGGAAAAACCTCATGATATCTTTCCAAGAATGATAAGAACAAATATTATCACCAAAATGAACATAGGAATGTAAAAATTGTTTAAGCCAATGTTGATTTACCCTGTCTAACTTCTTTCTGATCAACTAGACTATTGCCACTTTAAAAACTCAAAAAGATAAAGAGACTGCCACGCAAGTCCACAAAATTTTCAAGTTGCGTTTAGGTCGACTGCTACCCACTGGCTTGCAATATTAATTGGCCCTGTGCATCTGTTCTATTTCATCCATAGTTAATCATATACCGTCCCGTACTAGGAATCATTGTGAGGCTGAGAGCGATAGCTTTTTCAACAGGAAACCTAAGTTCGCTGGATATCGTGGAATTTCTCACGGCTGAAAATGAAATAATAATCATACGCCCAATCAGATCAAGTACATCCTAAACTCATATCTTTTAAACAGGCCTACTCATAATTCAACCAATATCTTGTTGCCATTCCAGGCACTTACATTTGTATAAGCACTTTGTTGCTCGGTATCACTCATGCACAATAGTTTATGCACGTATCTCCTCTGCTCAATTTGATGTATTTACTGGTTTGTTAAAGGAATGAAAGCCATAATTACCAAAACAATGCACCGCGGAGTCGTAATTCATGCCGGAAATGGATTTGATTCTGACCAACCGTCAAAACCAGAATCTCTTCCAGCACATAATGTCTAGTCAAACATAACCCATTGCAAATGACTCAATGGCCCACCATAAGTTAAAGGTCATCTTTACCACTGAGAGCAACGCCCTGAAGCTGCTTTAGCTAGGAATTCGTAGAACTCCAAGTTCCAACAGTGCATTTCACCTCATACCCATGTGAGGAATCAGACTCAAGTTCCAACAGTGCATTTCATCTCATACCCATGTGAGGAAGCAGAGTTCATAAAAGGCGCTAGCAAATCCCAGGGTCAGGAAGGGAAAGGAAAGAATAAAATGAACTTACCTGTGCAATCGTACAAGTCCCAACAAAATTTTGCCCAACTGATAATAGACTAGAAGTTCTGTGAGGAATATAGGATTGCGTTTATTTGTTATTTTCCCAACCAAGATTAAAACATTTTATACAATGTTCCAATAACATATTAAATTTCATTTTGTGCAAGTTCAGATCTTATGATTTAAGTAAGTTAACACTCTTTCTCAAGCAAGCACATAAGGAAAATTTGAAAAAATTATTATCTACTTCCAATTGCCAATAATAGCCTGTAAACTCTAAACATACAGTTACACCACTTGAAGACAAACAAATACAGCGAGTAAGAGCCAATGAAATAAATATAACAATTCAATCTCAAAAAGTTATTATAGGAATGCCTTTTGGGTATTCACTTCAAAATATAGAGAACCAAAGGCAATCCTGCATTTCCAATTCATACAATATGAGCAGTATCTCCAACAGCAATTTCTAGTTTCATAAACAATTTACGAAAGGATACATTAGAAATCATTTAGAAATATAATAGATTTAGCCTTACAAATCTACATCCACATAATCGTTCCTAATAGATAATCAACTTGACAAACTAAAAGTTTCGATATCAGTTACTATTTAAGCAAAAATTGTAAGACTTATTAAATAATACCATGAGTTTCATCAAAACCTACCTAGCTTAGTAAGCACTTTATTTACAATCCGTCGTGTTTGGAATACTAATTAATGAACAACAAATGTTACATTGGGATGGCCTGGCTTTCTGGTTATCCTCTTTTTTCATGTCAAAATTAAGAAACACTACTGAGTAGTTGTGAGAACAGATGTTTTTTATTCAAGGAGATTATAGTGATCAAAAGGGGGTTCTTCACAGAGAATCCAATGAATGATATATTAATCTTGCCACTATAATTCAAAGATAATGATTTAATCAGATATTACTATATACAATGATGCTATAGTCTGCCTCAGTTAAACTGCATGGTTCTCTAGAGAAAATGCTCAACTGAATTATCAAGACAAAAGAAGTCTTACTCATGCTTCAAGGAAAGACCTAAATTTTTTGGTTACCCTCTTTTCTTTTGCATTATCATGTCAAAATTAAGAAGCAGTCCATTGTGTACTTGTAAAAACATACACGGAAACACATATAGATGTACACAAGGAGATTAGAGCAATCAAGTGGGATTCCCATCAATGAACCAAATGAATGAGATGTTAATTTCAGCCACTATAATTCAAAGATATTGCTTTAATCTGATGCTACAATCTACAATCATATAACGAGTTGCTTCTATTAGTCACTAAATAGGCAGCCATGGTTGCCAAGATTTCTGAATGATTATGTGCATTAGGTAGGCAACCTCCAGATAGAAGTTACCATTTTGAAAAAAGTCTTCAGCTATAACTTGACACGTCCTAATATTCAATATCTCTCTTTCCAAAAAGGATAGCAGGGATGCTGTGTCTTTACTAGATACTCCTTCTCAATAGTTTAATAACCGATAACGTAAAATTTGTTAGCTAGACTCACTTGTATCATCGGCACCATTCTTTTCTGGCTAATCTGAAACAACCCCATCTTTAATTAAACAAAGGCTTCAAGGATATCTGTACTGAGGCACAGAAGTAAATCACCAGGAAAGCAATCATAATGATGTGATATTCTCAAGAGTTAGAGAGTAATGATTTGCCATTCTCAATACGTAGAAAGAAAGTTAAGAACTTTTGGAGGATCAGAATTTAATTAACAATCGAGAAGGTGACACGCAACTCTATACCGAGGATTCCTTCTCCACAACCTTAACTGAAAGATCCATATTAGCAGTGTAATGTGGACAAAACATTAGAAGGACACGTAAAATGCCCAAAAGTATGATTCATTCCTTGCATTTCCTTGCTCTGTTTCACTTGAATGTCATAATATAGCCCACTTTAACTGTCTTAAAGTCATCAAGAAAGTTGGATCAAGCCATAATTATGTTCTCCAATTTTCACACCAATCCTTAAACAAATTTTAAGTAATAACTCAATTACTAGAAAATGCAGCCCTCATAATTACCACAAATTTGTTTCAACTGTCCATTCAAAGCACATAAAGCGACATAAATTTCCTTACTTTGCCAATGTCTTGTATCTTTTGCCAGAAACTCATGGACCTTTTGCCCTATTTGTATTAAGCTACATCCAGGAAGTTTTTCTATCCTCTGTTGCCTCATTAACATCCACAAGCCTGAGGATCGTTCCCAATGTCCTATTGATGCATTCATGTTTGAGATTAACGTCAGATAGCTAGGATTTGATGGTTCATCATTTAGTATTTTTCTGGTAACTGGTTCCAACAAGTCAACATTCCCATGTACCTTGCAGGAACCTAACAATGAGGCCCAAATGACAGGATTTGGCTCTAAATGCATGCTTTGTATGAATGTAATGGCTTCCTCCAACCGTCCTGCTCGGCCAAGCAGATCAACCATGCAACCATAATGTTCAATCTGTGGTTCAATGTGAAATAAATTGACCATCTGGTCAAAAACTCTTATGCCTTCTTCCACCAAACCCCCGTGGGTGCAAGCCGATAAAATAGCAATGAAAATGATGCCATCTGGTTTCTCTCCTTCTAAACACATTCTATTAAAGATATCTAGAGCTTCTTTGCTGTGCCCATTCATAGCAAGCCCCGTAATTATTACTGTCCATGTAATTACACATTTATTGACCATCTTGTTGAAAACTGTTTTTGCATTTCTTACATCCCCACATTTAGCATACATGTCTATCATAGCATTGCCTATTGGGTTGGACAACTCAAAGTTGTTCTTCTTCATATAGGAATCAATCCATTTCCCATGTTCAAGAGATCCCAAGTGAGAACAAGCAGAGAGCAAGCTGATTAACGTACTTTGATCAGGCCTACACTTGCCATCTGTTAACATCTGATGAAAAATGTGAAAGGCTTGATCAAATAAATAGTTTTGAACACAACCTGCAATCATGGCATTCCATGTAACCACAGTTTTGGTAGGCATCTTCTCAAATAAATAGTTAGCAGATTCAAGATCACCAACAATAGTGTATCCTGTTATTAATGCTGTCCAAGAAACCAGTGTCTTATCCGGCATTTGATCAAAAATATATCTTGCTTTCCCAACTTCACCCGCTTTTACATATCCCAAAATCATAGAATTCCATGAGATTTCATTCCTAATTAGGATCTTATCGAAGAAAAAACGAGCCAGCCTCATATTACCAGCTTTGATGAACCCTGAAACAATAGAATTCCACGATACAATGTTTCTCTCTGGCATGAAATCAAACAATTTAATTGCCAAGTCAGTGTCACCATTTGCCATGTAGGCCCTAATCATTGTATTCCAGGAAACCACGTCTCTTTTAGGCATTTCCTCAAACATTCGAAGAGCGTATCCTAAATTCCAGCCAGAACTGGCATAGAAATCCAAAAGGGTATTTGAAACAAACACACTAGACCCAAAACCCAACTTCACAATCTCACAATGAACCACCGTGCCATCTTTTACATCTTGAAAGCACCTTAAAAGAAGAGTGTAGGTAAAACCATTAGGCGCAATTCTTGACGCCTTCATTCGGTCATAAACCCGCAAAGCGTGTTTATGGGTCTTGCCTATAAAGCATTTTATCATGGTATTGTAGGAGACCACGTTCGGGTTTTCCAATTTTTGGAAGATTTGGAAGGCGTGATTGTGGGAATGGAAGTCGGAGTAGAGAGTGATGAGCTTAGGAAGTATAAAGTTGTGACCTTGGAGGCCATTGACTAAGATTTGAAGATGGGCTTGCTTCAAATGATTGGCGGTTTTGCAGCATGCCAAGAATTTAAGCAGTTGTTGTCGCATTGAAATGTCTGGGCTAAAAGGTTCTGACTTCTGATTCGGTTTGTTTTTGTTAATGTTGCGTTTCTTTTTTGCGTATGTAATGTATACTCCTTTTATCGCGCTTTAAATAAAATATTAAAGTCGACAGGTCTTTAAATAAAATGTGTTCAACGTTGAAAATGTCTTAGATTATAGATTGGGCGGGCGTTGATGATGAAGGGAGATTAAAAAAAAGAAATAGTGAAATGGCTTATAAGTTCATAAAAACAGACTACTAATCAATTATGAGTATGTAATTTTCTTATCCGGAGATAGAATTGTTGTTGGGTCAATTGGTACTTAAATTTAATATTTTTATGATAACAAAATAGAAATATAACTTAATGCAAGAATTAGAATAATAGGACAAGACATCTATTAGTGAGAATTAAATGATATATGATTTTATTTTTATCTATACATTAATGTAAATTATATTTAAGATATATTTTAATATAACATCATATATTATAGTTGGCGTTATGAGATATTAACTACAAACCTTAAATAATTTATTGATTTCAATAAATTTAATGTATAATTATAAAATTAAATTATTAAAATTTATTCTCCTACATAAGATAATAAGTTCGACTTTGTACCGTTCTGATTGGTAATAACAGATATGTGCCATGTTGAACAAAAAGTATTACTACATAATAAAATATGAGCATGTATCATCAACATGAGAGTGTCTCACAATAGGAAAGAATGAGAATAAAGTTTCTTTGATCTCTTGTGAAATTACTTCTGTTGGTGTTAGCATTTGTGCATAAGACACTGAATTACTAAGGTTGTCTATCAAATCTTGAGGCAGTTCATCAGTTTGGCTATTCCTTCGTAGAATATTCTTAAAATGCTCCATAGCTAGTTCCTTATGTTCCAGGTGATCATTAGCCATATTTACCCTCATGTCCCTAAGAGCTAAGATCTTGTTTCTATTCCTTTTTCATTCCTATGGCTGGCTCGTGATGTTATTAGTAAATAGTTAATTAGTTATCAGCATCTATAGTTCTTGAAGTTTTGGTTCATAACTCCAATCTCTACATTATACATTTGAGATAGTTGTATTAGGCAAATTGTTAGTATATAAGATTTTTATGACCTTCAATGATCAGTTATGACACGAGCTTTGTGTGATTAGGAAAATGAGGATTGGTCTATATTCTTCTTTCTTTTTGTTTATTATATATACCGCATTTGCAGATTAAACATAGTATTGATGTTTGATTAAATTAGAACTACAAAAGGTCGACATATTGAGGATAACTTAAGTTTTAAGGATTGTTTTATTCGTGGTGGGGGTTAAGGGACAAAGCGAGGGCTGTAAGGTTTCCATGTACATGATTAAACTCTTCAGGTGGCTTCTGGATGGTTGCAACTTATATGGGCTTTTTACATGGACGATGGTATCTAAACCTCCTATCCTACGCTTTGTATCTAAATATTTTATTTGGCACAATATTTTTGCTACACCCATCCTGAGGTCTTGGTTGAGCTCTCAATGGACTATACTACTTGCCCATATTCCAAGTACAACTTAATTTTGGAAACTTGAGCTTTTCAACATAAACAGCCAATCCATAGAAATTATTTTTCTCCAGGAATCTTTCTTTTATAACAATCAACATTCTCTTTCCCTGTGAGATTCCCTTTTTATTTTAAGTTCCTTCCTTTCTTACCATTGCATCTCTAAA
>JANZXP010000006.1:13681279-13692121 GCA_027576715.1 Erythroxylum flavicans
TTTTAATATGTGTAATAAAAATATAAAATTTTACAATGATTATTTAATAATAGATATAATATGAAAAGACAATAATACTTATACAACTATACAAGTAAAAAAAATCAACAATAACTATATGAATTAAGAGTTTTGTACATAATTTATAAAAAAATTAAAAGTTTGAAAATATTATATTATAAACTTATTTTTTTTAAAATCATTTTAAAAAGAAACATAATAATTTATTAAACATGTAAAAATAATATTTGAAATGAATTCATTGTACTTAGATAATAACTTTTTTACATTTACATTATAATTAATTGTTAATATAAAATTACAAAATTAAAATTAAATTCTCTTGTTTGTAGGGAATAATTATGAGAACATTATCATTGCTATATATTTTTAATAAATATATATAATTTATGATTTTTAAAAATACAACTATAACTTTTTTAAATTTTCTTAAAACAAATATATAAAAAATTAAAAAATATATTAAACGACTGGGCCAATAAGTTACCCGTGACCTAAGCGAGCTGCCCGAGCCTATTGACTGCAGCCTGCTAGCAAATTTGGGCTCGGCCGTTGACACCCTGGCGTCCTTCTTGAATCCATCTAATCCTGGCTAAGTTGTGAGGTGTATGCCTCAAGGGCATTGAAGCACTTCAATTCGTGTTTCTCCTCCAATTTGAGATGAGGATCTTCAGGATTTCTAGCCAGAGATTCCTTCCTATACACAATTGAACTTATGAAAAGCCTCTATCTTCTCGTGTTTAAGAGGAACATAAGCTTTTGTCTTTTAAGAATTGAGAGCACATGTAAGCATGATTGCAGAGCACTTGGCAAATAGTGAGTTAAAATCATAATGATCTATAAGTGAGCTGAATAATCTGAAAGGGTCTTTCATTAAAATCATAATGATCTATAAGTGAGCTGAATAATCTGAAAGGGTCTTTCATTTTTGTTGTCAATACCTTCAGGTTTAGAAAAATAGGTGTATGGTCTATCGAAATTAAATATATAACTTAACAGAAAGAATGATTTCACAAAATATTTTCAGGTAAAAGAATTTATTGAAATTCAAATCATAATATAATGTTTTATCTTTTACTTTAATTCTTTTAAATAACATATAACATTTGAAACATATGTAGACGTACGCTGAATGATTATTCAAGTTAATTTAATAAAATAGAGAATAAAATTGTACAATGACTATTTAAGTAAAACATTTTTAAAATAATAGGATTTTTTAAATTCTTACAATTTAAACATGTGAAAGTGTAATTTTAAGTTCATATGTATTTGTATTGTTCTATCATTTGATTAGGATATTTTATCAAAATCGTGCATTTTTGAAGTTCTAGTTAATTACTGGTTCCATTCTCGGAGGTCGTTTTATAAATTATAGTAACATGGGATGAAGCGGGCAAATAAGCTTAGAGCTATACTTGATGGAGAAAAGAGTCATGGAAGCTGCACAAATTTGCTGTAAAAATTCTCAAACCCATCTTTGTACCCTGAAAACAAGCCGAAATCAACGCAGTTGGTCTTGCTTTGTAAGGGAACACCTTTCCCGAGGCTCGCCTGGAGAAGCTCTCTTCGCATACAAACAAATTCGCCAGAAAAGACCCTGCATTTTGGGCTTAATCCCCTTGATTCTCAAGGCATGCGCCGCTGTTCCCATGCTGGCATTTGGCAAGTCTTTGCACGCAGAGGCAATCAAGATAGGAGCCAATTTGGATGTCCTCATCGGGACGTCGTTGATTGCTATGTATGCCAAATGCGGCGATGTTTTTGAGTCACGTAGAGTGTTTGATAATATGTCTGAAAAGAACGTTGTGTCGTGGAATGCCATGATTGGTGCTTATTTTGGAAACGGAGATGCAAAATCTGCTTTAAGATTATTTGAGAAGATGCCGACCAAAACTGCAGTCACTTGGAATGAGATGATTGCTGGGTTTGCTAAGTGTGGAGATTTGGTGACAGCTAGGAATATGTTCAACCAAGTACCGTCTGAGTTGAAGAATGTCGTCACATGGACAGTCATGGTTGATGGATACGCGAGTAAGGGGGAGATGGCTGCAGCAAGATCACTTTTTAAGGAGATGCCAGAGAGGAACTTTTTTGTGTGGTCATCAATGATTTCTGGGTACTGCAAGATAGGAGCCGTTAGGGAGGCCAGAGTTATTTTTGATCGAATTCCAGTTAGAAACTTGGTTAATTGGAATGCTTTGATTTGTGGGTATGTACAAAATGGGTTCTGCGAAGAAGGTTTGGAAGCACTTCGGAACATGCAAGCTGAGGGTTTTCAGCCTGATGAAGTTACGGTGGTGAGCGTCTTGTCTGCGTGTGCTCAGTTGGGGCTATTGGACTTTGGTAAAGATATTCACCAGCTGATATACAATAAAAGGATAAAGATGAACCAGTTTGTTATGAATGCATTAGTCGACATGTATGCAAAATGTGGGGATTTGAAAAATGCCAGATTGATATTTGAAATAATTCCCAATAAAAACATTTCCTGTTGGAATACAATAATTTCAGGTTTAGCTGTCCACGGGCAGTGTGAAGAGGCTCTTAAGTTTTTCAGGAGAATGGAGGAGTCAAACGTAAAACCTGACGAGATAACATTTTTATCTGTTCTCTCAGCTTGTGCACATGGGGGGTTTGCAAACGAAGGCTTAGAGACTTTGTTTAAGATGGAGAAGTATGGCTTGACAGCGAGCATCAAGCATTATGGATGCGTCGTTGATCTTTTGGGACGTGCAGGAAGGCTACAAGACGCCTATAATTTAACAAAGCAAATGCCAATAAGACCAAATGATGCAGTTTGGGGTGCTTTACTTGGAGCTTGCCGAATTCACATGGATAGAGGAGACTTGGTGGAGCGAGTGAGGGAAGAAGTAAGTGCAGCTGATCTTAGTTGCTATCCAGTGCTGCTGTCAAACATTTATGCTGCTGCTAATAGTTGGGTGAAGGCTGAAAGTATGAGGATGCTAATGGTCAGCAAAGGGCTTCAAAAAATTCCTGGACGAAGTTCAATTATGCTTGCTGATACAGGGAAGTTATGTCTTCCACGTACTGTATGAAATCAGGACGACTGGGTGAAGACCAATTTGCTACTAAGAGACTAGAAATTGGCAGCTACTACTAAAAGAATATAAGATCAACGCTCCATGACAGTTTTCTGTTTGCCCAGCAATGTAGTGGTAATGCATGGTTGCCAGTACGCAAATGTTATATAATCGTTGATTATCCATCCAACTATATAGTTGAGTGGAATCCCTTACTGCACTACAGTAGATGCATGTGGGCTAATAAACCTGTTTTAACCTGTGAAAACCACACGAGATCTTTCATCAGAGTTTCAGTCCCATGTTTCAAGAAACAGGTAGCTAGCTTGCTGCACTGAATACATTCTCTTCTGTTATAATGACGCTTTTCTCATTTAACTTCTAAATTATGATGTTAACAATACATTCTTGTAGTTTAAAATCTACTATGTGTTTCTTAGTCTGGAACATTGTGCAGTGCACTGTGGGAAAAAGTGCTACTTCAAGGCTGGTATGGGCAATCAAATGGTGCTGCACTACACAACACGGAAGGAGTCAGCTATCCTCTTTAAATCATTGTAGTGCCTCTTCCACTGAAGGCCTACAAATTATACCACCAAATGCAATTACATCAGCAGTTCGTATGCTTATGCAACATTTGTTTGTGAGACAAATACAGTATTCATTCCTTACCATTTCCTGTTACACCGAATAAGTAGAGCCGATTTCCAGCAGCAGTTGCTGTAATGAGCACATGAGGTGGTTCTAACTCATATTGATAATATGTTCTTCCAGAATGTTCGATTACATTAATGCTTAGAACCTTCCCTTCCACATTTTCCCCTATGACTTCAGGTCCAAATGCATTGATCACCTTATCTGGAGGTCCAATCTGTTGAATTGTAGCATTACTACCAAGATCTGCATGAATCAAGATAGTATTTCAATACTAGTTAGGCTTGGTGTAAGTTTTGGAACAATCAAAATACAAGGAAAGAAAATTAGGCAGAAAGAATAAGAACCATCAGCAAATCTTAAAACAGGAGCAACAATGACAAACAGACGTCCTTCTTTGGAGCTATTGAATCTCAAATCAATCTCTGTGCCGCCTAGATCAGCTATGGACACTGGAACCTGTTAAATAGACAGAAGAAAGTGAATTGTAACGGATACAAGACTCAAGAGTTGGGAAACAGGCATATAACAACGGATCAAAGTCTGAAAGCAATCATATAATCTGGACCACTGATTGAATCCAGATATTAATCTTTGACGACTTAAATTCTGAGGCTTTTGTACAGAAACTTCAATGCTATCTAAAAGATCTATACCTCTTCCCAATCTCCTGGCACTGAAAATATGTAAGGGATGATTGGACTCCATCCAACACCGTGTCCTCCAGACTTCTCATCTGGCCTGCGGTATGTCCTCCAACCTGTCTGATGAAGTTGTGGCTAATGAAGTTGATCATTCACTTTCATTCATTTTAGGAAGAATAAAGAAAAATCGCATCTGATAGATGAGGTGCATCTAAATGAGGAACGCATTGAGATGATTTATATCTTTGTTTCTCAAGAAGTGTTATACCAAGACAATTGTCTTGTCTTGCCGTGCTATCTTTTGGTAAAGCAACCAAGCAAATTTCATCCACAAGCTGAAAAGAAGAGGAGGCGCAGAAAAGCTGATGGTAGTAACAAGAAATTTGTTTATTCGAACTGTTTTTCACATGAATATTTTCAAAGTCTGAACTGTGATTCTACAGAAATGAATATCTTGTTTCCCTCCATCAACTAAAACATGTTGACTTGGGAATTGAGCGACTGTACTGAGAAATGGGGATTGCTTCTTTAATCCTGTGAGATTATGATTCTCCTCTACATTTTAAGGGCTACCAACAATTTTTATGGTCATTCAACCTTGCACGCTGATTTTAGTAAAGAAAAGAAACCAAGGAAAAGAAAAAGTGAACGGAACTCTGAAAACCAACCTTTCTCATCCGGTTCGGATAATCCAGGTACCCTGCCCGCAAGAAGGCCTTGTTTCACCGCTGCCAATCCTTCCCCTGGAAATCCAAAGTCTCCTGTAGAGGCTAGAGAAATCCCGGCAATCAAAATGGACCTTCTATGCAAAAACCCTGATTTCTCATCTTCACCATTAAGTACATAGGTTTCCCTCGAGTTCGCTGCTGCTTTAGGATTAGGCGTCGATATTCTACTTTCTTTTAGAGAATGATGATAATAATGAGGAATTACTGGGTTGTGATGACAACTCCAGGAAAAGTTGCAGATAGTAAACGAAAGGGTTCCCATCTTTCCAGAGCCTATAGAACTTGCCGAGAAATGGCGGATCCAACTTCCCTTTTTGTTTAACGGACCAAACAACAGAAATCTAGTCGGTTTTGTGATCGAGTATTACGCAGCTGAATGCTGATGCCGCCTCGAAAACGCTGGAAATTGACAGTATGCCTTAGCGTCAGTTGTTTGTGGACGTGGTACAATAAGTGTGCATAGGTTGGGATTTCTTTTTGATAAAAGTCAGGACACAGGGGATTTTTGTCTCAACACGTGTCTAGGTTTTATCTTGGACACGGTATTTTAGAACCTAAAGAAAATGTCTTGATTCCCCTGACGAGCTTACGAGTTTTCACTTTTCAGTTGGCGTCCGGGAAAAACCCACTGCAAATCGGACCTCCTTAAATTTTGCGTGCGTTTGTTTCTCTTTTCACCATTAACTCTGGAAGTCCACTAAACAATAACGAAACATCTCAGTACACTGTTGTAAGAACATGTTATAAATTAATTTATACCAAACAGAGCCTGCAGGAAGGGTGTCATGAGGAAGAATACAATGTACAGAATAGACTCGCAAATGTATCCTTTTGAGTAGCACGAGACGAGACTCGCACTTCCTATACAGTGCGTGTATACATGTTATAAAAGGAGATGTGGGACAACCTAAGAACTAATTCACCTCGGATATCATAGGCCACAAAAATTTGATAAGATAATTGAGGGGATTCAGAGTATTTTGCACGAGACAAACGAAAACAATTGTGAAAACATTTAACAACGATCAGGGCAAAGACAGGGGCGGCTTCCAGCTTGAGAACTCCACAAAGTTTCTATCCACTATAGTTCGATTGTGCAGCCAGAATGTCTCTGCCGATTGATGAAAATGTCTTACTTTTCTTTGAAGCTCCCACATTATTCCTTGCATTGCAGAGCATGGCTCAGACTCTGGAGCATATACCCATAAGCATCGAATCTGTCTACCCTTAACTATCATTCTCTCTATATCTACATCTGAAAAATCAAAATCCAAAAGTGTAATTACGTAATCCTGAAAGGTTGATTAAGTGATAAAATCGACAAAAGAATGTTATTTATAACCTGATATAGACTCCAGGTACTCCAATAGTTCAGGACCTATCCGAGTAGATGGCCATTTGATTGATATCTCAGTGTAATCAATCACATTTTGAAAAGGGAACTCCGCTTGATCCGATAATATAATAGGTACGCACTCCTATTAAGAAAAAAAAATTAGGAACATTTCAACATGCTAATGTTTGTGCATATGGTTTGTAAACACACACACACACAAAGAAAGAGAGAGAGAGACCACAAAAAAGGACTCGTAGAAGCGAAGTGTCCAAGAAGATTCTCCTCGTGGAGCAAGGCAAAACTTAGCATTGCCGAGATGTTGAAAATATTCCAGCCTTCCAAGTTTATCAGGCCCGCTGAACTTCAAGTCTGGAGATTCCAGCTGTTTATAATGTTAGAATGCATCTTCTCGATATTTACTTATAGACAAGTAGGTACTTTCACAACACTAAATTACAGCATTATGTGGCTATAATGTTCTCAATTTGATACAACAACAACAAGAACCATAGCCTTGTGGCTCCCCGTTTTGCAATATCGGAGGTGAGACATCAATTGTATGCAATATTCTCTTTGTATTTTACAAAGAAGTTGTTTCTGTGACTCAAGCTCGTGACCTTTGATCACAAAGGAGTAACCTTACCACTTGTTTCAAGGCTCACCTTCAATATTCTCAATTTGATAGGGAATGACAAATTTCAAGTTACAGTTTCAACAGTCAATGCATAAAGTACATAATTTGGGAATGCCAACTTTTTAGCCTCTCATCATGTGTATAATATGTCAAACATGAGAACATTTCCACGTTATTGCACAACACTCGTAGTCAAGGCAGTTCCAATGACATCATAATGAATACATTCAAATTAAGCTTCCTACGAAAAAACATATTCAGAAGAAAATATAAAGCTACATATTTTCACATGCCAGTAAAGCAATGCTTATCAGTTGTCCTTGTATAGGATCTGATGAAGATAATTATCTAACAGCCAGGTTTCACATCAAAAATAATAAACTGAATTACAACTTTTATGACATGCACTTCTGAGGGGAAAAAAAAAAATGCACATAGCATCGCAATTACATTACATTTGTGCTTTAACATATGTTCATATCAAGATCAAGAACAATAGTTCATCAACCATTAATTATTGTAGATATCGAAAAAAGTAATTCAAATAATAGAAAAAGAAAATGTACCTTATCTGGATATTGCTTTGAGAGCTCTATTACCTTGAGACGACCAACTTTTCCCTGTGCACGGCCTAAATAATTAGCCAAATACTTCCTCTTTGACAAGGGCAACGGGCGGACAGTGGTATCAACACCTCTGGTCATTCCATCGTCAACATTCCCAGGAATGATGATATCTTTCCAAGTATTAAAGGCACTTGTGTCTTTTTTATCAGTTCGATCCCCCTATTAACACCAAATTCCACATTCTATATTGGAAAGTGTGTGATAAAAGCAGAACAGATATACTAGTCCAAGATTTGGAGACGTGTGTGAGAGGAGCTGAATCATATACTTTAGTGACATTGAGGAGCAAGAAGGTTAGGCACCTCAGGAGTAAGAATAATGGAACGGTTTATAAATGTTGACCAAGATCTAAACAAGTGAGCTCCGGCGCCACTGTTTGACAAGGTCAAAGGAAAGGAAAGGTTATTGTTTTTTGCACTTTCCTCCGAAAGTATTGCAAGAAATCAACTAAATGTCAAATCAAACATGAATGATCATGCACCTGGGGAAAACAAATATGTGGTCGCGGCCTCCAGATCGCCTAAAGTATGGCATTTGGCTTAAGACCTGCGAAACTTTTCAAAATTAAATCAAAGAAACATAAATAATAATGGATTCAGAATTAGAAGCTTACCTTGACATAAGTGTGGTTAATCTCTTTATCATTAAGACCTCCCATCATCCTTACACATTTGACATAGGCCGGAACAAAGAACAGATCAGCCTCCTTTTTGTCTTTCGTTCTATATCTCGATTCCAGAAGCAGTTTGTGTATTTTAACCTACCAATTGTTAAGATTGTCAAGCCTAAAACCTCCAACTGATTGGTGAATAAACAAACAAACAAAACTTATTACCTGAGCGCCCCACTGACCTTTGAGGCAATGAGCGGGAGAGATTTTGCGGTCTCTACCGCTCATGAGCTCTTTCAATCCATCAATCTCCTTCTCATCGTAGACGTAGATCTTGAGGGAAGGGAGGTCTGGGTTCGTGGCGTAGAGAGATCCTGCGTCCTGCCTTAGATGAAGGTAAGGAGTACAAAATGAGTGGTGGAAAATGGTGGTGAGGAAGAAGGTGGCGGCGACTAAGAGGAGAGCTCCGATCTGGTGGGTGCGAGTACAAGTCGGAGAATGGTGGTGGTGAGAAGAAGTGAAGAAGCTTCTGGGTTTGTTCATTGGTCTTCTTCGTCAAGTTGTTTGTTCGTGGAAAAAAAATAACCAAAATTTAAAGAAACACAAAAGCCCAGGACCAGGAGCCTGTGCAAGCGGAAGAGTTCGATAAAAAGTTACCACTAGTGCACTTTCTAGTCTACTTTAGAGTTGTATAAATAGGGGATGCCGTGTCCCAAAATTATTTATCACCTTGTATCTGAATATAAATGTTGGACATGTTTCTTCCCTTCCTACTAAAGTTATCAATACTGTACCAGATTTAGTATCGAATTGGACTCTAATATAGTACTGTATCAGTTTCGGTAAATACCAGGTACCATTTCGGGTAATTTTTTAAATTTATAAAATAGTCCCTGAATTTTTTTAAAAATTACAAAATAGTCCATTGTCTTACTGTACAGTTGTACTGTATATTTTTAACCTAGTCTCTAAAAATCAAAATAATAAATAATAATCACAATTAATATAAAATAACAATAATTTTCAGATATTTCACATATAAATAATAACCACAATTTTTATTAAAAAAACAATTATCATCATACAAATATGAAATTAAAAACAATACAAAGTATTTAAATATTACAATTTCAATTTCCATTATATAATAAATAATAATTACGTCAAAACATCCAATAAAAAATAATAAATATCCTTAACTATCAAATTATTACAAGTTACAATAAAAGTTCGTGATAAGGAATCAACTAAGAAGAATTGAAACATGAAATAAAAACATATATTATTTATTTAGTATCAATTAAATATATTATATATTTAATTAACTAAAATTAATTATTACTAAAATTAAAATATCTTAATTTAATTTATAATTTAAAATATGTTTAATGATTAAATCAAATTTTATTTCAAATTTATATATTTTAAAAATATTTTTAAATTTAATTATATTTATTAATAATTATTAAATTAATTTAATTATAAATTTCAAATAAAATTTGATTTAATAATTAAACATATATAAAATAAATATTAGTTTACAAAAATAACTTTTAAATTATTTATTTAAAAAAGAAAATATTTTTATTAATAATTTACTAATAATATTATATAAAATATTAAAATAAATTTAAATAAAATAATTTATTTTAAAGTTTAATTTAATGTGTAATTATTATTAGTAATAAAAATATTTATTTTATTTTAAAATTTAAAACTAAAACATCATAATAAAAGTTTAACTAAATAATTAATTATAAAAACTTTGAAAAAAGAAGGAGGAGTGAGAGAGAGAGGCGGGAGAGTATTTTTAAAAAAATTTGAAAATTTTGCAAAAAAGTCCCTATATTTTTCAAAATTTTCAGTATTGGTCAGTATTAGGCTGGTATTATAGATATCGATCGGTACCGACCGATACTGACCGGTATTTAAACCCGATATCAAATACATTGGTACTGTTCCGCTTTTCGGCCTGTAAGATACCGTCCGGCTGGTACGAAACGGTATTCACATCTATGTTATCGATTCAATTAATGATATTTGTAAACTATTTACAAAATGTCATTCTACCTTGGCCAAGGATTTTTCGAATCAATACTAATCGAAAACAACAGAACATTCTCCCTAATTACTTTAGGGTGATGAATCCTATCTTAATCACATAATTACCTCCATATAGTTTATGCTATATCTAATGACTATCGATTAAACGACCCATGATTAAATATATCATAAATAGTTAGGGATGTCAATTTCGGTCCGGCCCAGCCCCGCACAGCCCGTGGTCAACGGGTTTGGCCTGGTCAAACTGGCCCATGGGCCGAGCCACGGGCCAGGTGGGCATGGCCCATGAAACGGCCAGCCGGGCCATGGCCTGAGCTTCACGGGCCACGGGCCAGCCCGTGGCCAATAAAACTGTGGGCCATGGCCTGAGCTTCACGGGCCACGGCCCACGACCCGCCCACTACTTTATTAATTTAATAATTTTTATATATTAACTTAATAATTAATAATTAACTTAAGTAAATTAAAATTTTGTAATTAA
>JANZXP010000006.1:13704462-13715429 GCA_027576715.1 Erythroxylum flavicans
GGAACAAGAAGAAGAAAGATTAGAGCAAAAAGAGACTAGAAAATGCATGAAAATGAAGAGAAAAGTCATGAGAATGCAAGTCACAGCCATGACATAAAGTGTCATGGGCGTAACTAATGGTGCACGACCAGAACATAATACGTCATAGCTGTGATTCACCTTGAATGGGCATATAACTCAACATGTCATAGTCGTGACTCTTACATATACGTTGCCCAAAACCTTAGTTTTTAATATAAATAGACATGTGACTGCAGAGCGAGGGGGGATGAAATGTTTTGAGTGTTTTCAGCTGGGAGAACCACAGGAGCCTTAGGAAAGCATGAAGAGGGCGACAAGCTCTCAATCGTGGAGACCCATGGAGGGGTAGACGTTCCAATGCCAGTTCGGAGGTGCAATTGACGTCGATGACCCGGTTAAGCATATCTTTCCTTGTTTATTGTTCTTTCTCTTATGGATTGATTATGTTATCATATGATTAATGTTTGGGTGTTGTGTAAGAATGATTGAATGCTCTATTTGATTATTTTTATGTAATAACCTATTGCTAGAATTGAATACAATACATAATTGTTATTTTTCCGATTCATTTGTAGTGACTAGTGGCTCGTAATCATTAGGGATAACAAACTTAGGTTAAATAATCCGAGCTTGTGTGATTATTACTTAGATTGGACTATTTTTCTCATTGATAAGGCGACTGCTTGATTAAACTTAGTGAGTGTCTCCTAGGTTATCCGATAGCTAGGGTTAATTAATGAGCTCTTCTTAATTAACTAAGACTTAAAGAAAAATTAGGATTAACAGAGCTTGTTATTAATCTACGACCAATAGCTCAAGGAGAGGTAAAAGAACAATAAATTAATGAAATATGTTTAATTAGAGTTTAGGCTGAGATTGAACTAAAGAATCGGGTCCTAAACGAATTCATCACTTTTTTCATTTTTAATGTTTCTTTAATTTGTTTTCAATAGGATATTTTTACTTTATGTTCTTATTTCAAACTAAACCAAGCCCCACTTAACCCAAAATACTGTTTAATTTTATTTTAAAAGCTTTACACACACTCTCTGTGGGATCGACCTAGACTCACTACTGTTATAGTAGTAGGTCTAGTTTATTTTTACTAGCATTACGATGCGCTGTCAGTACCATTACAACTTAGGTGAGTCTCTTATCGAGTTTATCTCCTTTATATTTATGTCAATTAATCTATTGATCATCACAAAAAATTAATCTATTGATCTGCTCTTTATATTTATGCCAATTATAAATATCTTACTAAAATTAGAGTGATTTAAGATTACTGATCCCACAGAGAACAACCCACTAATTCTATTAATCTTAGTTAAACAAACAAACTACATAGACCAGGGGTTTTATTTAAAAGGATTTAATTAATAAACTAAAGAAAATAAAGCAACAAAGGAATGGAAAGGGATCAATAAAATAAACGTTATGGATTCCAGGTTCACCTATATGGAATTTCAATAATCATACACAATTAATTATCTAGGTTTAAATAACAATTAAACTAAGTTATCTATACCCTTTATCAAGGAACATAAATATATCTAATTATATACAAGGAACATAAATATATCTAATTATATAACTACCATTTATTGATAAGTAATTTAACCTAATCAGACTTGTTAAATACAGTTAATCTACATAGTTATCACTAAAGTCTAGGATATCGTTGTTCTCTAGCACTAAAGTGTTTATTCTCTTATTTTACAAAGTCTAATTCACGTATCATTCCTTCATACAATTCTTAAGATTGGACTATATGGTGGTTAATCATAAATCCAACTTTAAGATAAAAAAGAATAAATTTAATCAATAAAATATTCAACACTTGTATAAATAACTGAATAAATGCTTATAAGCTACATCCATAACCTTAACAAAGGTTTATAGCCACCAAAAATGATGAATAATAAATATAAACAAATAAATATCAACATTGAAGAAAAAAATTAAAAGAAAAGAATAAGAAAAGATGTCACAAGATCCTCGATTCCTTATTCCAAATCTTCATCATTAAGATAAGAAAAAAAAAACTATGAAGAACTAAAGTAAAAGTCCTTGAAAAGATATTAAGAAGATGATAGAAGTTTGATAGAAGCTTTTTAGGCTAACTTTTATACAAGTATTTAAAGAAAGTGCTACAAAAATAGATTTTTAGATGACTTGAACTTGAAAATTATAAATCTTAATAAATTATGCTCGAGAATCAACACCAGACTAGCTAAAACACTAGCACCTATCTTGTTTTAATCTTTATGAGTCAATATGTAATTGGCACATAATACCAAGTTATAATGATGTCAGTTTTGTACCATTTATCTTCTTAACGTTAAGACAACTGCAACTCTGGTCCAGGATCAACTCCAATGTTGGTCTTGTTCTATTTCTTAGCTTCTTAAAGCTTTGCAAAAGTCAGACACCTATTATGTAAATAATTATGGCTCCTATTGTGTTTTGGTATAAGTTAGAATTAGCTCTTAAATTCTTCTATAAATTTTTCATCCATCTTCTTATCTTCCAAATGACTATGAAATCTTATCAATTTGACAATTGTGGAGAAAGTTTCACAAAATCTCACATTATCTCCACAAATTTGTTAACTATAAGATAATAAACTAAAAATAGAAAAACATAATAAAATCTATATAAAATGTGTTATAATGGTTCCAATAAGTAATATAACCCCAATTAACAGGTAAGTTACATATCTATCAAATTTTCACACATTTAACTCATTGCTTGTCCTTAAGAAAACAAACACTAACTACCAACCTAGACTAAATAAACTAAAGCAAGAGTATTCCACTTTCATAGTTGTACCGTAACATTTAGCATGTGCTAGAAGTCTTTAAATCCCTAAGTGTCCTTAGTAGAGGAGTTATAGTCTTTTGAAGGTTTACTTAAATGCTACCCACAAATATTAAGCTAAACTTATTAGTTAGCTTCATAGTTATCAACACAAGTATGTAAATTCAGTTCTCAAAATTATAAACATTCAGCACATTATATTTCACAAGCAAATCATAATTTAAATAATAAGAATTAAATACTATTTCACCTCCTTTATAAAATTTAAATAATATGAATTAAAAGGTCATCACAAGATATCACTCATTCGTACAAGTTTGAAATTCAGTAAGGTACTCTTATCACCTTCTATTGAAAGTGAACTTACCATAAGTTTAAAGTTCATCTAATTTCCATTACTAAAATAGATATGCACAATCAAAAATCAAAGGGGCTTTCAATAAGGTTGTAATAGGACCAAAGGGTTAAACAAGTTAACAAAGAAAAGGGAATAAAGGAGAACAAAAATATTTATAACTGGTAGAGGAATACACATAAATTTATAAAAAAATAAATCAAAATTTGTACCACTAACTCTTTATAATTTATATTCTTGCCACTGCCCTTTTTTCTTTTATACTTTTTCAGTTACAAGAAGACATACTAACCACTTTTCAACATTTTATCTCCTTTTCTTTTCTTTGTTTCTTTATTTGTTTAACTCAAATGAAATTTCCTTTTTTTATTGTCACTTTCATAGACTTTGCTATTCTCCCACATTTATTTCCTTGTATCCAATTCACCAAAACCATATCAAATCACAAGCAAAAGCTCTAGTAATCATAAATTAGGTATTAAATACTTGTTTTTCGTTTAGGCTTAAGGTTCTTTATGCTCAATCAAATTTTATTTTAAACGTTTTATAAATATTGTAGTTTACGTTGAACACTTTGAAATATTAAGACTTATTTTAAATTTTCAAAAAATTAAGATTTAACTTGTATTTTAGTAAAAATTTTAATGTAAAAAAATAAATGTTTTACCTATGATTAATTTTAAACCTTTGATAAGGCAAAGTATACCACCAAGCAAGAGTCTATTGCAGTATTAAATTAAAACTTATTTGTTGCATTACATACCCTCCTAATTTCTCCATCTGAACCTGTTTTAACGCCAATGTTCCCCATCTTTACCATAGCTTTACCAAAGTCCGCTTTGAAGGACGAGCTATTGTTGGAGGTGATATAAGAGTCCAGCACCGTCTTGGTGATATTATCATCGTTAAGCCTAGCATCGGATGATAGTACGGCAAACCCATTACGGATGTTACGTACGATATGATCGTTGAACGTCATGTCGGTCGGCCAATCTAGAGGCACTCTGGCATCAATATTCCCTCCTTGTGGACACTTTGATTTGAGTTGTGGCAGCAGCTTAGGATTGATGGTCGGATCGAAGCCGCCATTTTCAGTGAAATTATACACTCTCCTTTGCACAAAGAAGCATGCAACTGTCCCAATTGAATGTCCACCTGAAATCATAAATAATTCCCAAGTACTGAATTCGTTTAATTTTTACTAAACCATACCATCAGAATATGTACATAGTGTAGTAATTTTCAAATTAAACATCTATAAACTTAATCCAGTTCATTTATTATGATGAATTAAGTTAAAAAATAAAATTTTAGTTTAAGAATCAAATTTAAATTTAAAACCTTAGAAAAATTCAGACTTAGTTATTATAAAATTTATAATTACCTTAATATATACATGTCGTCTAATATTTATTACTAACCAATTAATATTCAAAATGTTGTATTTATAGATTTTATTAAAATTTATAAATTTTCATAATTATTTATCTAATTTTAGATTGATATTAATTATTTTACGTATATTATAATGAGAAGTTATATTTTATTTCAAATAAATTTGAAATTTTTTATATTTTATAAATGAATCAATAATTTATTTATACTTATATTATTATTAAAGTATTTTAAAAATATATACTTACACTCTAAGTTTACTGAACTTTTTATAAGTTAAATTTTAACTTAAAAAAGACATCAATTTTGTGAATTAAATTGAATATAGAATTAAAAGTTCTAAAATTGTTAAATTGAATTTTAATTAAATTGCACGCAATGTTTACTTGAAATTTATCTTAATTTAGTTCGTCGATCATACAATTCGGTCTTAAAAATGTAAAAAAGAACTCGGTCCTTTCTCCCATAAGATCGTTTATTTGAATTTAATGTTCGGAATTGACAAAACATTCTAATGGAGCTTAGTTTACATTCTAATTAGTAAGGAAGGTAAGCTCACGTACCAGCACTGAGAAGAACAAAATCCTCCGCTGAAAGACCCTTACTTTTGAACTTGGACTTCAAAACCTCAGTTGAGTCTTCAGCGTCTGGCATGGTTTTCGCAAGTGAAGTCTCTGAAAGTCGGCCGTCTCGCCTCCCAGTTGGAACATCATAGTTTGGACCACCAGTCTGGGAAACACCTCATTTTCATGTACAAATTAATTAATTTCGTCGACTTATTGTAGTCATATTTGTACTTCTTATGATAATTAGTTATTGTGCAAAAATAGTTCACAGACGACACTGGATAAGACTAAGATAGCGTAATTCCTCCGGGCACAGGCCCTTCTCTAAAGAATTAAGTGAGATTAAACTATGATTTATTCCTCCATCACTCTATCAATATCAAATCAGAGTGTAGGGGCGTTTAAGGTGAGCAATTCTTCCTTTTAAGTACATGACAGCGTAATTCCATGCAAATGTTGAGGTAATCAAAAAGCATCAACGGCATGACACTATTTGCGAATAATAGATTTAATGAATTAGACGTTTCACCATAAAATGAAATTCGTAAGCTAATTAATTACAAGACTGTACCTTGTGTCCTGTCACAACGATCGTTTTTCTAGCTGTATAGTTTATTCGAACTTGAATAATTTTATATTTCCAATATAAAAATCGTCACTTACCAAGGCAATTGCATCACGGGCTGCTAAAGCCAGAACGTCTGCACAAGACACCGTGCCTGGGCAAGCTGCTTCCAAATGTTCTTTAGCTTTGTTTATCACATCAAATCCATTAAGGCCTAGATTTGGTAATGCAGCTCTCTCCCCAACGCCAAACTGGCCCAGCAAAATCGACCCATCACAACCCTAATTCAAGGACCAGCATCAAAGTAATATATTACTTAAAGACGCAATAACATTTGTACGTGTGCGTGAGAGAGTAAGAGAGAGGGTCAGACTCAGAGACCTCCACAAAGCAGTCATGGAAAAACAGCCTCAGCACTCTAGGAGCTTGATGGGGATTGCTTGAGAACTCGTTTTGAACAACGCGTTGGACGATGGATTCAGCAGTGGGGCATGTTCCAGAGTAGAAACCAACCCGCAATTGCCCATTTGAAACACCAATCATAATACTACAAATTATAACCAAAGTGAAGGCATCTAAATGGTAATGGATTAGCATTTTTCTTTCGGAGAGAGGCTGAGAATGCCTCTCGCCTGGGGACTGGTGCCTCTGCGATGAAAGTTTGATGACGCCTTCATATAGACTTTGCATTTTTAAAACCCGCAATGTGAGCATAATTGCATGCATTTCGGTTGCAGTTGTTGCCACCCTCCTGTGATTTCTCCTGTCCTATAATAATAAAGTCCAAATATTCTAAAGTGCTTGTTTTCTTTTCTTTACCTTCTTATAATTGGCTAATAATGATGAAAGAATGTCACTATTACAGACAAATATTCCATTGTTTCTGTCTCTTTCTTTAGCCGATTAATTTTGTAAGATGCTCTTACCTTTTTTTGAGTATGCAGTTCAAAAGTCACCCGACTATTTAATCCATTTGGGGCAGTTAAGAAGTTGCCTGTTTGTATGTTTACTCATCCTCATATTTTTTTCTATTTGTTTTCATATCTATCATTAAATAAGAAAGAAGTGTTCATATATGTTTAAATGTTCATATTTTCTGCTCAATTGGTTGCTTAGTCAATTTATACACAACGTAACATTTTTTAGTTTGTAAGCTTTTTTATTATATCGGAGGAGATAGTCATGCTCAGAATTTCGACATTTATTGGCTGTGAACTCCTTTCGTAATATTTAATGTGCATTATTTTCTTTTGTTATCTCATAGCTTGTATTTGTTTATCATTCTATGTTAAACTTAAAATAAAAGAATTTGAAAATCTTGTATTTGCGAAAAGAGAAATAACTATGTTAAACTTAGGCTAAAGCAGACAATTTTTCAAAACTTTTGCTGGTAGATTGAAACACTGTTCGTTTTCCTTTTCTTATTTTTAGTTTACTTATCCCTTGTTTTTTTTCTTCTGTTTCAAGAAATCTTTAGTTCTTTTTTACATACTTCCTCTCATTTTACAAAGTTGCTTCCAAATCAGAATTATAGTATAATGGCTCCTTTTAGTAGCTTCATTGACTCCAACGCAGATGATTCAGCATCTACATTGATGAGTAAAGCATGTTTCTTTTTCAAGTAGTCATTTTGCAACTTTAAATTAAGAAGAATGCTATGGTTTAAATTTAAATCTATTGTAGATTTAGGATGAGGGGAGATGAATTATTAAAAAAAAAAGTAGGGAGGAAAACAAAACTGGAATATTGTGAAAGAAGAGTGCACTTTTTTTTTTACTGGAAAATGGAAGAAACTTGATTGTATAAACTATGGAATCACAGGTGCAAAAGTAAAAATGAAAAGGGTTTTAAATGACACAAGCTACTAAGATTTACAAAAATACATGTCTACTAAGGAAAGCTTGCAAACTATAATGCAGAAAGAGCAGGACAACAACAATAACTTAGACCTTTATAATTTTTCCATCTTTAGTTCATACCGCAACCCTTGCATACCAAGTTATCCAAACAAGTTGTATAGCATAATCTCTTATAACCAGTTATAGGTAAATTCCACCTAACTTTGCTACTTTCATTGAATTTAATATAGATTTCTTTGGTCATAATTACCTCCCTATTTTAGCTGTAAATTGATATAAGAAGTGAATGCGAGTAACTTGTCATATGTTGAAAAACTCTACTATTCCTTTGTCTCTCCATTTACCATAAGCATTGATTCTTAGTTTGAAGATACGTTAACCACTTGATCCCATGTTTCTTTTTTTTTGTTTGGATGAAATGTAAATATATTGCATCAAAAAGTATATACAAGGTCCTTGGGACATACCCCGACCAAGGTAAGTAACCCAGACATCAACTTATGGGTACTTAATCAAAAAGATCAAAAATCAACTACAAATCCAAAAAAATGAAATTGTAATCAATTCATCCAGATACAAGCGATACAAAATTTTATAGATGACAATTTTAATTTTGAGAACTACATCACAAATAAAAGAGGAACTGGAATCTAACTGTGTAGCATTTCGGATCTTCCATACCATGTAGATGGTATACACCAAAGCCAATCTAGCTGCTTTACTCCGTAGTCTCACTCCGGTGTGATTTTTCCAGATCCACTTTACGACACCAAGTAGTGTGGACATAAGGCCAGTCATACCCAACCAATCTCGTCTGGTCGTCCAAACTCCACCTGTAAAAGAACACTGAAAGAAAAGATGGTTAACTATTTCTAAGTTGGCGTTGCACAAGTTATATGTGCGGTCGATCTCCAAGAAAAGCAAATTGTCTTTTATTGGAAGTCTATTGCGTAGGCTGAGCCACGCAATGAAGGAGCATTTCGGTGGAATATATTATTTCCATATAAAGGACATCCACGATCATCTAGGATATTTGATCCGCAACAAGTCGGATTTGTAACAAATATGCCAAAAAGGGGGAGATTGTTAGATATATGTTAAATATATCTACTTTATTTTTTTTGGCATATTTTTAAATTGGCATATTTCTTATTATCTTGGATTCAAAAACCTAGTTGGATAATACTCTAGATAGAATAGAATTCTATCTTGAATAGATGTTGATTTGGTAAAGGATTATGTAAATTTTTTTGAAAAGATACGAAGGAGCTTGAAAAAAGATACCTACGTTTATGTAGTGTGTAGTGTGTGTGTGTGCAAATGGGCTGTCAAGTAGGCTACATGAGTGCCCTGGAAATATACGTAGATAATTTGGTTGAGTGAAAATAAAATAGCAAGAACCTACGGCTAATTAGGTGTGAGTAGAGAGGTTTTAAGTTTAGCATTGGTATGTTGTTAATGGCAATATGATCCAAGAAAGAAGGGTGAGAATGAGTTTCGTAGATTCTGGATTTTGGCTTCATTGAGTTTCTTTAAGGAGACAAACAGAGGAAGAGAAATGTATAATTATCTTGTGATGCTCTCCTTTCTAGTTCTATTTTCTTGAAAGTTAAGGAAGAGAAAGTACGACAATGGTGTTCAATACGTATATGAATGAGTACGAAAAACTTGTGATAAAGATGAGAACTCCCAGGGCGTGAAGGTGATTTATAGAACAAAATAGCTAGGCGAGCAATAGGCTCGAAGGAGAGTAGTGTTGACTGTTGAACGAGATGACATAAATAATCCTTTCAATGAGGTGAGACGTTGGTGTGGTGTTGATTGATGGGTTGTGAGTGTAGCTGTGGATTGTGTTGACATCTGCGTATTAGGGCTGCATGTTTACTTGTTTTGCACTGTTCTTTACAATTTGTATGGTAGTTGATCAAGCTGGAAAATTATTCTTATAGAGTGGCTCACGTGTAGGAACAACTGTTAGATCTTTCTTGGAGGACCTACAGTTATAGGGAAGTTGTTCTGTTTGAATCTCAAGTGTGTTAAGTGTTTGTTATTAATTCTTTAGACACTTGGAGTTTTTATTTATTGTCTTTCACTAATTAATAGTTGTTTAGAAAAATCCTCTGACGAGGTTAATACGAGTCGGTCGTGTTATTAGGTATGAAATTCTTTCATGGGAAGTGAGGTTGAAAGATAGTGTCAAGGGTTAAGTAATGTCGGCTCAGTAAAGCCTTGGGTAAATCTATTGTACTTCGGTAAAAATAATTAAGCTGGGTGAGGGTCTCGCAGATGTAGGCGAAGAGTGCCGAACTGCATTACCAAATTTTCGGCGTTATTTATTATTTCGCTTTTGATTGATTTTGTTTTTATTTGTGTCAGAGACAACTACGATAAAATGAGGAAGTTTGTGAAACTACTATCCCCTACGGTTTTTCACGACTAATCCATTTGTTTAGCCTTGAAAAATTCCAAGTACTCCTATAACCAAATGCATTAAACAAATCAATATTTACGAATATTATAGATACATATACACATTGGATGACATAAGGTAGGCTGTATATAATAATTGGAGAAGGTAACAATTGACGTATTTTTATAAAAGATACGCTCCAAATATTTTATAATATATGCTTGTTCTCTTCCACGCTTTGATAACATGAGAAAAAATCCCAACACCTTCAATAATCTCATCACTAACAACGTGATTCTTGTCTAATTAATACATATCCTGGGCCTCTGGAAACCTTTTATTTCAATAACTTGAAGTTTAGTTTGTAATGAGAGATTTAATGATCAAACTGAATGAACGATTTCCTCATTTTTCTTATTCGAGTAAATGCAATAGCCATAAAGGAGTTGGAGATATTTATAGATGTAGGTGACATTATATTTTTTAAAGGAAATGTATTGCATGCTATAAATTTAACAAACTTTTATTTGTGAATCTACAAAAATGTTGCCACGCATAACAATTGTGTTGATAACAACAAGATTACCTACTTAAGGGACAGACTAATCAATGTGATAGAAAAGATAAATTTATCATCCAAATCAGCAGAGAAATGCGAGCACACTGAACTTATATGTGACACTTGGATTTATGCAAACCATCCCTCTTTTGTGTGAGTGTGCGTATATAAATGTTAGACCCCGTTTTCAAAGTCTAACTCCTACTTGCTTGCTTTGATACCATAACTGTTACGCCCCGTTTTCGAAGTCTAACTCCTACTTGCTCTGATACCACAACTGTTAGACCCCGATTCTGGAGTCCAACTCAGAGGTCATATCATAACACGTGAGCTTATTACCATAACGTGGGCGTAATCCAATGAAAAATACCTTAACCATTATTAATTCATCTTCATGCTTTTATACCATAACATATC
>JANZXP010000006.1:13715529-13742789 GCA_027576715.1 Erythroxylum flavicans
AGACACCCCAAAAATTTGGACCCAGTCCGTCTGCGAGCCAGTACCCGTTGTATTCAAGTTAGCCATCCACCCCGCTCCTCATCATGGAGGAAAAATTGCTGCTCAAGTAACTCTGGGGGGAAACTCCGCCAGAAGGCTTTCACTCTACTGCAATCCCGAAGAGCATGCAAAGTGGTTTCTTCAAGTCCACAGAAGGAACAGCCATGGTCCGAGGATAAATGGCGAGCAACTCGCTGCTGATTAGTTAGTAGTTTCTTGTTTGCGAGTAGCCAGAGGAAGGATCGGATGCGCTGAAGTCCCGGCCATTTCTAGATCAATTGCCAGTAACGGGGGTAAGTTGCTGGCGTCGACTCTTCAATTACCTTATAGGCGGAAGCCACCGTGAAACCTTCCCGCTTCCGTGGTCCCCATAGTGGGTGGTCCTCCCCCAAGTTAGCCCGAGGAGGGGGAATGTTCGCAATTTCCATACAGATTGTGGATGGTAGATAGTGCTGAAACAGAGGCCAGTTCCAGGTCCCGTCTTCGCCAACATAATCATGCACTGTGTGGGAGAGGACTTGGTCAGGGGGAGGGGACAAGGTTGCCATATAGAGCAGGCCCCAATCCTCCACCCAGGAATCCATCCAGAATAGCGCTCGGCGGCTACTACCTAGTTTCCAAGTTAGCCCTTTGCGGACGTATTGCCACGTAGCCGATATCCCTCGCCAAGTCCCCGAAGCCCCTTTCGGATCTAGCTTGTGGGGGAGCTGAGTAGGGTCAAACCGGTATTTGGCCCGAAGAATTTTTACCCATAGGGCTGAAGTGTAACACCCCACTCCCGCTGGACCCGAACCCGATATCGATAGTGATATCCGAGTCCGTGTCCCGCAAGGGTGGTGTGCTACATCACTAAACAATCAAAAGTCGGTATAAATTTTTTTTCTTTTTTTTTACGAATACGCGCAAATCAATAATCATAAATTTGGGCCCACTTTTATTCAGAAACATTTCGTTTACAAGAGTTGCCAAAATTTTTGTTTTGTACTAGAATTTCGATTAGCTCAAACCGAAAACGAAACATATTACACTTTAATCAATTTCTTTTGCAAAACCCTCTCTCTTTTGTTTTTGAAACCACAAACATAAAGTACAGAAAGTTGATAAATAAATTGGCCCATTTTCTTTTCTAACCATTTTTAAACATAACACTACAATCAACAAGTGCATGAGCATGAGATGTGTTTCCCTAAGTTCTCCGATTAATCTCTCGTGTACCAGTTTCTGTGATTCGACCCCTTTGTATGGAAACGGGATGTGACAGGTGAACCCAGAATTTGAAGAACTCACTTATGTTTTGTTGTTGAACTATTTTAATTATCAGGCTTATGGATAACCCAAACTCTAACCCTCGCCCCCTCTCTCCTGAAGATGACCAAAACCCAAAAAAATCGACACCACTTGACCCACCACCAGACTCTCCTATGGAAGAGCGTAGCTCAGAGGTGGTGGATGCTGAGGAGGTTCAGGCTTGGGGAGCGACTGTGCCCGGCTTATGGAAGGCCAAAGTTGTTGGTTCAGGAATAGTGATTGAGAAGAAATCCGCTTTGATGTTAGATATCCTTCCTGATCACATTTCTATTGATTTCAAGGATAGGAACCCCCTCTTGCCTCATATTACAATCTCACCTAAAGCTATTGAGGAATTATGCAAACTGTGGGCGCAGACTCTAGTTATTATGCTCCTTGGGAAAACCATAGGATACGATTATCTGTGTCGTAAAATTAACCAACTGTGGCAACCAAAAGGTGAGTTGGATATAATGGATTTGGGATGCAATTATTTTCTGGTCAAATTTACCTATGAGGAGGATCGACATCATGCGATGTCGAATGATCCTTGGGTTATTTTTGGGCATTATCTTTTGATTAGTAGACGGCATCACCATTTCATCCCCTCTGTAGATCATCTAGGATCTACTTTTGTTTGGGTTCGTATTCCAGAGCTCCCCATGTCTTTTTCTCAAGATGATGTTCTTCAGGCCATTGCAACGTGCATTAGGAAATCAGTTAAGATTGATGGTAATACAGCGCTAGCTATGAGAGGTACATTTGTGAGAATTTGTGTTGAAGTAAACTTACATAACCCATTGGTTGGTACAATTTGGATTAATAATCGGGGTCTCTCTATCAAATATGAGGGGTTTGACACCATTTGTTTCCGATGCGGGAGATATGGGCACCCTTTAGAACACTGTCCCGATCTACACACTAGTTCCCCTCAGAATACTCGTTCAACTGATCATCGCACTACAAACACTTCCCAGATTCCACAATCTCCTAGTCCTCTGGTGGTTGATGGCAACTCTCCTGGGGTTGGGCTATGGATGGTGGTCTCCAAGAAGGGAAAACCACTCAGAGGGAAGGTGATAACTTTTGGAGTCAGGAGAAATAAGGATGGTAACAGTTTTGCTATTTTAAATAGTGAAGATTTGGTAGCTCAGGAGAAGGAATTACATACTTTGTCGTCCGCGTTGAATTCCTCGCGAGATAGTCCTATTCCCATGCAATATGAACGATCCATTGGGAGAAATCCCCGCAGCAAGAAGGGCCAGGCTGGACCTTCCCAAATGGGATAGAAACCCATGGACTTGGATGGCCTTACAGGGGAGATTAAACCACCTCATCCTCCTCGATCCCAGCCTGAGGCTCACAGGCCTTTCCAAGCCCAACCGAAGTTTTTAATAATGACAAACATGCCGTCCTTATCTGGTCCAAAGCCCCCAATGGATGTCCCTGCTTCTTCGACACATCTGATGGAGACTTTGATGACTGACACTACTTCGGCAACTGATTCCATGTCAGCGTCCACTTAAGAGCCCACCGGGATGAAGTCTTCTCTTGGCATTGGAGACACAATTGCTACTACTCCACGCCCCCCGATCCTACTGCCATTCCTAAACACTAAGGGGCATCTACGTCACGAGGATTAGCAGCTGAGGGGGCATCTTCCTCTCGCTTACCAGCAGAGGGGGCATATACCTCTCGGCTACCAGCTACTATCCATACTGCTCTGGGTACTTTTGGGTCCCCGATGACTCTCTAACCAGATACACACCGTTGACGGAGGATTTGGATTCTACGGTTCTTCTTTATACAAAGTATTCTATCTTTATGGCTAGATCTCCACGATTCAGTATTTTATCTTGGAACATTAGAGGAGCTACGAACTGTGCTGCCGAGTTACACTTGTTTGACATGTGTCGCTCCCATCGCCCTGATATACTTGTGGTGATGGAAACTCATGTCCCTTTGACACAAGTGTGGAATTCATGGAGGTAATTGGGGTTTGACTCTTTTTTTAATGTGGATCCAGTTGGCCATTCTGGTGGTCTTTGGATATTTTGGAATGGTAGGGTGACCTCGATCAATATTGTTTCTTCAAATGCTCAGTGCGTCAATTTTACAGTGAAGTTAATGGATTCCTTCTGGCTTTGTTCATCGATTTACGCTAGCCCCAATGTAAGGAGAAGAGTGGGACTCTGGCACTTTTTGAAAGAGATTGCCACCTCATGGAATGGAGCCTCGCTTATGCTTGGAGACTGTAATGATGTTCTTTCCTTAGCTGGTAAGAAGGGTGGCCATTTTTCAGGAACTCGGGCACAAGTTTTCACTGATAATCTTAATGCTTGTGAGTTGATCGATTTGGGGTTTTAGGGACTGGCTTATACTTGGCATCGTAGGCAACAACTGGTGTTAACGATCTCAGAAAGAATTGATCGCGCCTTTAGTAATGCGATTTGGCGTCTCCTATATCTAGAAGCTTTTGTTCTTTACCTCCCTCGAACTCATTCAGACCATCATCCTATCATTCTGAGTACTAATAGGTTCTACTCTATCCTGGTTAATAAGCCTTTTTGGTTCGAAGCCACTTGGATGAGTTATGCTCAATATCGAGAGGTAGTGCTGGCTGATTGGCGCCAAGGGGGAGACTCTATTATGGGGGCTCTCAAATTAGTGGAGTTGGCCTCCCTTGCTTTTAATATGGATGTTTTTGGTAACATTTTTTTGTCGTAAAAGGAGGCTAAAAGCATGCCTTACTGGCATTCAGAAAGTTATGGCCAGTGATTATAATCAAAATATAATGGACCAAGCTCTAATGGCATTAGAAAAAGACCTAATGGACGAGTTTAACCTTGTCCTTCACCAAGAGGAGGTTTTGTGGCTTCAGAAATCAAGAATCCAATGGTTATAGCTCAGAGACTGCAGTACTCATTTTTTTCATGCCTCAACCATTGTCAGATGCAAATGCAATAAGATTGAACACCTCAAGCTTCCAGATGGGACTTGGTCATCGGATTCAACTGTGTTAAAGCAATTGGTTATGTCTCATTTTAGTCAGCTCTTCTGTGAGGTGGAGGACGTTATCAATGTTCCCACAACCTTCCCTCAATGTCCATGCCATTCCATTGACTGGAATGGTGAAGTTGACTAAAGAGGTTTCTAAAGAAGAGGTCTGGCATGCTTTGAAGTCTATGAAGCCTTTTAAAGCTTATAGCCTAGATTCCAACCAGTTTTCTATCAGCAGTACTGGGATATTGTTGGGGAGGTGCTTGTTAACACCGTTTCTAAAGCGTTTCACTCTGGGACTATTCCTTCAGAGATGGCAGAGACTTTTATAGTACTTATACCAAAAGAGCACCACCTGGATAGTGTTACAAAGCTTCATCCCATGAGCTTGTGTAATGTGGCGTATAAGGTGATCTCGAAAGTTCTGGTTAATAGGAGTAGACCCTTCCTAGAAGAATTGATCGGTCCTCATCAAGGTGCCTTTATACATAGGAGACATCCTTAGGATAATGTTATCATTGCTAAAGAGATTCTCCACTCGATGCGTCGCATGAAAGGGTGTCGAGGTGGGTTGATGATCAAGATCGATTTAGAAAAAGCTTATGATAGGGTGGACTAGAGGTTCCTAAATTCTACTATGAGGATGTTTGGTTTTCCAGAACGTATCGTCCAGTTAATTATGTCTTGTGTGACTCAATCTAGGTATACTATTCTTTGGAATGGGGAGGCATTGCCTAGAATTAGTTCGAAAAGAGGTCTTCGTCAAGGTGACCCCCTATCTCCTTACTTGTTTGTTTTGTGCATGGAAGTTCTTTCTCTTCTCCTTAATGATTAGGTTGAGCGCAAAAAATGGCAACCACTACATTGTTCCAGGAAGGGTCTAGCTATTTCTCACCTCTTGTATGCTGATGATATATTCCTATTCGCTAAGGTTACAAAGCGGCAAGCTAACATTATCAGAGACACGTTGGATAGTTTTAGTAGTCTGTCTGGACTGCGAGTTAATGTTCTTAAATCCAAAATGCTTGTTAGAACCACAGTCAATATTCCCTTGACTAATAACCTTGGGACATATATGGGGTTCCTTTGCTTCATTCTAAAGTATCCAAGGAAGAGTTCAGATCCTCTGTGCCCTATATGCTCCATCCATCTCAACCATTCAACATAGGGAAAAAGGGCAAAGAATATCTAAACTGATCCAAGGAAACCTTTGGCTTTATTCTGGATAAAGTTAATTCTCGACTCTCGGCCTAGAAGGCTAAATTGCTAAATTTATTAGGGCGTACTACGTTTGCACGGTCTACTCTAGTAGCAATGTCAATATACTCCATGCAAACTTCTTAGCTTCCTCGTTCTCTCTATGCGGGCCTAGAGAGGAGGACTCGATCATTTATTTGGTCATCCAGACAGGATGGTAGAGGACTTCACCGGTGCATTGGAACCAGGTCACAAGAAATAGGAGAGATGGTGGTTTGGGTCTCCGATTGCCTAGAGCTCAAAATACGGCATTACTTGGCAAACTGTGTTGGGAATTGCTTACAGATTCGTCGAAGTTGTGGGTGGACACTTTTAAGCAGAAATACCTTCCGTTTGGTGATTTTCACACGGCATCGTATAAGCCTTCAAGTTCTTATGTTTGGCATTCCATTCTTAAAAGTTTTAAGGAGCTGGAGACTGGTTTCACGTGGAGAATTGGGAATGGCTGAGCGGTTTCTTTTTGGTTTGATAAGTGGTGTTCGGATAAGGCGCTAGTGTTTGTCGTTGATAATATCAAGGAGCATGAGGCTCATTATCGGGTGTCCAATGTCATTTCGAACGGGGGAAAATGGAATTTGGAGGTGTTGTAGTCATCTATTCCTTTGGAAATTAAGGATTCCATAAAAGTCATTCCTCTGCTTCGTCTCTCAGAGAAAGGTGATGTATATGTGTGGTCGGAGTCCCCTAATAGAGCCTATTCTTCTAAATTCGCTTACCGCTGGCTCACTAGAGACCAAAAGGATAACCTTCAATTGCAGATTGTTGGGGTTTGGAAGATTCCAATAATAGAGAAAATGCGTTCTTTTCTTTTGCTTCTATATCAGGAGCGGATAGCCTGTAATTTGCTCCGGTTCCAATGTGGTTTAACTGAGGCTAGTACATGCTCCCTCTGTCTTACTCATCCCGAATCTCCGCTTCATCTTGTACGAAATTGTGAGAGCGTGCGACCATTATGGTTCACGTTGTTTCCGTTATCTGTGGAGCAGGATTTCTTTCAAGATAATCTCCTTTCATGGCTAGATCGTTATGCCCATCATCCTACACATGGGCTCCTTTTTATTTCTATCTGTTGGTGTGCTTGGAAATTCAGAAATGAGTTGGCTTTGGAGGGAAAGCAGAGATTGTGACAAGGGAAACTGCAATATATTCGCACATTGGTTACCTCCTGCATGACGGCTTTCTTCTCTGATAAGGATCCACAACCCTCTACTTACTTCCGACTGATTTCATGGTCTCTCTCAGAGGAAAACTCAGTGAAAATTAATGTGGACGGTAGTTCCTTTGGTAACCCAGGTAGGGCAAGATTTGGGGTTTTACTCCGAGATCATGTTGGTTGTTGGTTAGGTGGGTTCTCCTGTAGTGTTGGGATCACTGCTAATATGGCGGTGGAACTAATGGCTATTCGTTTCGCCCTCTTCCATACATACTTGGGACCAAGGTTATTGGAATGTAGTGTTTGAATCTGATTCTCTTGAGGCTATAACCCTAGTTACCAAGGGCTGTAACTCGTTTCATCCTTATTGTCACTTGGTTGATGATATTCAAGTTCTATTAAACAGAGATTGGGAGGCAACTCTGCAACATATTCTAAGAGAAGGTAACCTGTGTATAGACGTACTTAGCCAAACTTGGTTCTACTCAAAAGGCCGCTGAGATTATATGGGCTTATCCTCCTCAGAATATGCGCATGATGCTGCTTGGCGGTTGGGGCTGTGTTCATTAGGCCTTATATGTCTTATTTTTGTTTTTCTTTCCGTTGTATTCAAAAATTTTTTTAATTATCTGTTGAAAAAGATTTCATCGAATAATCGATTGTCAAAAAGAGGAAAACCAGTTGGCTTTTCCTACAAAACTGCTGGCGCTAGTGGTATAACCCCAAAACAACACAGGAAAGCAGAGACAGACAAGAGTAGCGAGCACAAAACCCGGGTGCTTTGATCATTCTACCTACAATGTTGTGGAATGATTAACCGCATGCCACGAAACTGGTTTTCTACACAGCGTGGCTGTTTTGTATGCTCTCACAGATTACACCTGTACACTTATAAATAGTACGAACCACTGCCCACCTCCATGTCAAGTTTTAACGACTAAAGAAGTGCTTCAGAAGCCGAACCTTTTCATCTATAAACAATCACAATCTTTATCTTTGGACAAGAAAAATAAGCTATGTCTAGCACCGTTGGTCAGGTCATTCGCTGCAAAGGTAGTGGCTTTCGTCCTTTTTTTTTTAATTACAAAACATTTGATTTAGCTTAATAGGACCCAATTTTCGGTTATTCTTCCAAAATTTTAAACCTTTTTTCTTCGTCTTTTTGCCGCTATTCTTGTTATAGTTATGTTGTATTTCATGTATCTTGTCTTGGGTTCATCTCGTTTTCTCTCCTTGATGATCAGTGATAAGTATGTTGACTCCGATCATGAATTAAGTTTGATGATTAGCTGATCGAATGTTCAAGATTATAAATTAAGGACGCAAAATTTTCCTTTCTTTATTTCTTGGTAGCTCTTAAAATTTTGGTTCGATAGTTTCTCTCCATCAGTGTGGCTGTTGTGGTTCTGTCTTGGTCTCTTTGACTACATACAGAGAGAAGAAGGTTTCTCAAACTTTGTTCTGGATGATATGATAACCGGTTATACGTGACTACCCAATTTTAATCGTTTACAAGTGTTTTTTCTGCTATTTTAATGGTCACTTTTTCTTTAGCTGTATAGTCAGGAACTATAATTTATTCGTATATGTAAAAAGGAAGAAAAAAATTGTACTTCATCTGTGGCAAAGTTATAATTTTGGACCAGTCTATATCATGATGGGAAAACATCATTTACTTTTCTTTCTATAATTAGGAAAATCTTAGTCATTCTTTGATTAAGTTGGCTTTGACTCCGATACTGGAATAAGTTCCCTCATTGATGGACGGTGAATTTGTTGCAGCTGCTGTGGCATGGGAAGCTGGAAAGCCTCTGGTCATTGAAGAAGTGGAGGTGTCGCCTCCGCTGGCCAATGAAGTTCGTTTAAAGATACTTTTCACCTCTTTGTGTCACACCGATGTTTATTTCTGGGAAGCAAAGGTGATTGATGCTGGTTTATTATGACAACTTTCATAACTTTCAAATCATAATATATTCCTGTGGTTGCTTTAAGATGTTCTCTAGGCAATTGTTTTAGTTACCTGCTCTTTACAATAGGTCTAATGACAAGGAAATTGTGAATGCCAAGCGGATAGTATAATGGAGTTGATGCTGAAATTCTGCATTTCAAAATTTCCTTTTCTTACACTTGCAGGGACAAGCACCATTGTTTCCCCGCATTTTCGGTCATGAAGCTGGAGGGTACGCACATTTCCACAAGCATTCTAATTGTGAAAAGATCTTATTAGTATTCTGTTTGAGTAGAATAAGTAGCTAACGTACTCCTGGTCTAACTATTGTTGCTTCTTTTCTCTGGGACATAGAGTTGTGGAGAGTGTTGGTCCTGGTGTGACTGATCTTCAACCAGGTGACCACGTCCTCCCAGTGTTCACTGGTGAATGCAAGGAATGCCGCCATTGTAAATCAGAAGAGAGCAACATGTGTGACCTTCTCAGGATTAATACTGATAGGGGAGTTATGATCAGTGATGGGCAGCCAAGGTTCTCTATCAACGGAAAGCCCATTTACCACTTCGTTGGTACCTCCACATTTAGTGAATACACTGTTTGCCATGTTGGATCTGTTGCCAAGATCAATCCAGCTGCCCCTTTAGACAAAGTTTGTGTTCTCAGTTGTGGAATTTCTACAGGTTTGAAGACTAGACCCACCTCTTTTCTTTTGAGTTAACAGTTCTGGAGATTTGATCATTTATTGACCAACTTGATCTTTGTGGTTAAAGGTCTTGGTGCTACTTTGAATGTTGCGAAACCCAAAAAAGGTCAGTCTGTCGCCATTTTTGGATTGGGTGCTGTTGGCCTCGCAGTAAGTGGTTTATCTTGGGTTCTAGATTTTCTGAAACAGCCAACTGCATGAGTGTTCATTTTCTTTTGTGGATCAATTATCAGGCTGCTGAAGGGGCAAGGATTTCGGGGGCTTCTAGAATCATTGGTGTTGATTTGAACTCCAACAGATTTAACGAAGGTATAGTTGCCTGGAAAGTAAATGCGCTAATATCTCTAGAATGCATTTTTTCGCTCTATATATTGAATAGATCAAGGCGTAGTCAGTAATGATTCCTCTTGTTCTGGCAGCCAAGAAGTTCGGTGTTAATGAGTTTGTGAATCCAAAAGATTATGCCAAGCCTGTTCAAGAGGTTAGTTTTGACAACTGTGGAGTTTCCATGTAACAACTGGACATTAACATGACTTTATACAGGTGATTGTTGAGATGACTGATGGAGGAGTTGATCGAAGTGTTGAATGCACTGGAAGCATCCAAGCAATGATCTCTGCTTTTGAATGTGTTCATGATGTAATCACTTGTTAAAATTCCATTCACCTCTGCTGTATAATTTAAAGAGGAGAATAATAAATTTCTCATCAATTTTATTTTTAATCTTCAGGGTTGGGGTGTTGCCGTACTTGTTGGAGTCCCAAACAAAGATGATGCATTCAAAACACATCCCATGAATTTATTGAATGAAAGAACTCTTAAAGGAACCTTCTTTGGCAACTACAAGCCTCGCACTGATCTTCCCTCTGTTGTTCAAAAGTACATGAATAAGGTAACTTTTTAGTTCAAGTTTCCAGAAATTACATTTTACTTGGAAAATACCAACTTATATGCGAGAATATGGTGGTAGACCTATTTTCTGGGTGCGGCTGTTCCACTTATCGAATTGCACTCCATTTTGAATTTTCAGGAGCTAGAATTGGAGAAATTCATCACTCATTCTCTCCCTTTTACGGAGATCAACAAGGCATTTGAGTTGATGCTGAAAGGGGAGGGTCTGAGGTGCATTATTCGCATGGAGAGTTAGTCAACTGTATTCTCTATGCAGCTTCAGCTTCTTATGTAGTCTAAAGTGGGAGCGCTTGTGAATGGTGCGAAGATAAATAACAACTGGTCTACGTAATGTGCTTTATAGAAACTTGGTTTTGGTACTGGCTGTTAATAAAAAAACTTGGTTTTTGTACTGGCTGTTAATAAAATGTTCCTTTTCGGCAAGATGTTTTTATCTTGATTATTTAGTGACATCACTAATGAAAACTTGAAACCTCCCAGCAATAGAAATGGTCCGTTTTAGAGTATTGTAATGGTTTACAATTAAATAAAACAAAACCGGTATTGAATTAAAAGTGGAGGCCGAAGACAAAGTAAAAGGTTAATTACAAAGTTCATACCAATAGAGTCTACTTTTGGCCTTTCTTTTTCCACCAATTCCATGTACCGAGAACAACCGAGATCCCCCAAAACATGCCTGAAAGTCCAGCATAAATTCGAAGTAGAGACATGGACCGTCGTATCCTTAAGACAAACTTTCATCACCAATCATGTCGAGCATATCCTCAAGCCCATATATTGTAGCCTTCAGAAAAGAGAAGGAAATAAGCACTCAAGGGACAAGGACGGGTGCAGTAAGAGACAAAATGTTTCGGTTGAAAATAATTGCAGATCCGGGGAGTCTCGAATACGTCAACCTTTCAAATTGCTGCTATTTAAAAGTTTAATCTAACGAGAAGGAACTCGTGCAATAAGCATATGATGTCCTAATAAAATTCAATAACTACATTTTGACCACTTTGATAGTGCATCTTCCTCATGTGACGTGAGAAGCTGCAAACTATAAATAGTGTGGGAGAAGACAACTTTTGTTGATTCCGTTGACTTCAACATCTTTCTCATTCCTGGAACTCATTCGACTCTCCTAGTGTATCGGATCACTCATCCATAATTTTCAGAAGCAACGTGCATTATTTCATCAGGAGATCCCATTTTAGGCCTAATAATAGAAAATGCTGGCATGCTGAAGCTAAGAGTTGTATCGGATCACTCGTACATAATTGCCAAAACCAATGTGCATTATTTCATCAGGAGATCCCATTTTAGTTTTATAATAGAAAATGTTGGCATGCTGAAACTAAGGGTTCCTCTTCAAATTGGAGCCTATTAAAAGGGAAATTAAATATTTGAATAAAAAATTGGTAATGATTATTTGATGTCTGTTAGTGGCATCACTATTTTAAATAATTAAAAGTATAATAAAATAAAAAATTTCTTATTTAAAAATAATGTCCATTAATAATCATTAACTGATGGTTATGTAGTAGGGTCGTATTTGAATGGTCAATAACTAAAGTTGTATCCTTCAATGTCACCAAGGTCAACAAAAAACTTGAGAGCACTTAAAGGATCTTTAGATGATTCCTTTGAATAAAAGTCTAAAACTAAGATAAAATAAAGGTCTGGTCTCATTTTTCTTCTTTGAAAGAGTTAACACTGGTTAATACAGTAGAAAGCAAATATGAGGATACTAATACTTCTTGTTAGATATATGTTGAATATATCTATTTATTTTATTTTAGCATATTTTTATAAATTGGCATATTTCTCATTATCTTGGTTTTAAAAATCTAGTTGGATAATATTTTAGATAGAATAGAATTCTATGGATATTTGACAATGATTATTGAAGAGAATTCTATTTTGACAAAAAGGAATTACGTGTATGATGAAGACATATTGTGCGGAAACAATAAGGGCATGATGGTAAATTTCTGAATGAATAAAAGGGTTTCTAGAAAAGATATGAAGGTTATTGTGTGGTTGAAGAGGGATTCTTCTTGCTTGAGTTTATGTTCACGTCTCTATTTAGAGCTGAAGCAAATCTTAAGTAGGCGTAGAATTACGACGATGTAGTGGGTGTTAATTGTTATTGGAAAAATACAACTGTATTGTGCAAGTCTTGATTTATAGTTGAAGAAAAGCTTGTGTTGGTGTGAGAGGAGTAAATTGAATGGTGCTCCGTGAGTGTGTGAGAAAAATCGTGTGTGAGCTTTAAAAAATTCTAAGAGTCCATCATGTCCTCTCCTATCCTCTCCTGCTAGTCTCTCTGGTTAGTCTCAGAAGTTTTATGCGTAGATGTTATGTCCCATATGACAAGCAAATGGATCATGATTAACAAAATGGAGGCGTGCCGTATGCTTTTTCTTTGATCTTCTTAAAGATAACGTTGTTGAAATTTTTCAGAGGTATGGCCTAGAGTTTTTGTTTGGGCAGCAACGATTATTAATTGATTTCCTTATGAGCTGCATATACTTTGGTTGGTGAATGTGTTATCGGTGTAGCTGTGGCTTCGTGTTGGTATTTATGTGAATCAGCCCAATGTTGTTACGACGATTTTCAGATTTATTTTAGTGGAGCTGAAATTTTTGGAAAGTTGTTCTTCTCTTTTATCTCAAGTGTATTATTGTTTTGTTTTTAGTTGATTGACCACTTGAGTTATTTGTTTATTATTCTTTCATTAAAAGATTGATTGAGAAAATTCTCTATTGAGATTAGTACGAGACGGTCGTACTATTGGGTGTGAAATTCTTTCGCGAGAAGTGAGGTTGAGAGATAGTGTAAAGCGTTGAGTGGTGTCGGCTTAGTAAAGCCTTGGATAAATCTATTGTATTTTGGTGAAAGAATTAATCTGGGTGAGGGTTCTGTAGACGTAGGCAAAGAGTGCCAAACTGCGTTACCAAATTTCTAGTGTTCTTATTATTTTGTTTTTGCTTGGTTTTATTTTGTACATGCCAAAAGAAGTTTACGAAGAAGTTTGCGAAACCTTTAACACTTTTGGTTTTTCATTTCTCATTTTCATAACTTTGCTTTCGTATTATAACATTCAAACAAATTTTCATTATTGAATCATGGTGTGACATCTCATTTTTTAGGATGGTCTCAAAGGGATAAAACTTGACTATTTTAGCAAACTTGTTGGCTTGAACATTTCCTTTCATATTAATCCTTCCATCTATTAGTTTTGTTGGCCTCTCAATTTTTCCAAAACGAGGAGCTAAACATGCCCTTCATGAAGTAAGATTTCATAATTACTCTTTACAACCTTAATCTTTCCAATGTTCTTTCTGATTATGATGAATTTAAAGTTTGTTTATTTTAGAAGGCTTGACATGTAGTTGGCCATTATCTTTTTGATCACATCTTCAATTTCTTTTACTAATACAAGATGCTTGAAATCTTAACAAATCACTTTAATTCCAACTATAAAAAACTCTTCCTTTTTGTATAATTACATTCTCATATTATAATCCTATAGAATTATTTCTAAATTGATAGGATTATGTCCTTAAAGATTATGGTGAAGGGTGTTGTTATAAACGTGATGTGTGTTACCACACCTCAAGTAGGGTTGGACGAATAACTTAAGCATCATTTTTAGGAAGAGTTAGATGAGGTGATTCAGTAAATACCCCCTGACAAGAGAGTTATTTTAGGAGGAGACTTTAATGATCATATAAGAGCAACCTTGGATGGATACTCATGGACTTGTGGTGGTTTCAGGTACGGTGAAAGAAATGTTAGCATAATTACTTTTTTGGTTTCATAGTAGCTCTTAAGTTGGTGATAGCCAACTCTTATTTCAAGAAAAATAAGGACTATCTAGTGACTTTTAAAAACAAAATCACAAAAACTCAAATTGGCTACTTTCTCATAAAGAGGAGTGATTGACCTAGCTATAAGAACTGTAAGGTGATACCTAATACTTGCTTGTCAACTGATCATAAATTGTTTGTTTTGGATCTTTTTATTAAGGGTTGGACGAAAAAGAGAAGTCCTAGGAGGTGTACCAGAGAATCAGATGGTAGAATTTGAAAGGAGATATTGTGAAACAATTTAGGGACAGAGTAATTTATAGAGAAGAATGGAATTTGGTAGAAGATGCAAACCATATATAAGAGAGTTTTGCAACTCTTTTAATGAATACAACTTTAGTAGTAATAGGAAGTCTTGGTGGTCGAATGAAGATGTTCAAGAAAGAGTTAAGTTCAAGAAGATTACCTATAAAGTTCTATTGGATAGCACCACAGGGGTAGAGAGAGTTAGTAATAGAGAAAGTTATAAACTGGAAAAAAAAAAGAGGTGAAGATGATAATTTCATAAGCTAAAAAGTACAGCTTACGAGAAACTATAACAACAGTTAGATACTAAAGATGGAGAGTTTGTTGCACGATCAGTGTGTATAGATTTTTTTCAACTTTCTCTCACGATTGAGAATCCCCATATTACTATGATCGTGCATAAAAAATTACGTGCAAATGAGCAATTACATTTTTCAACTTTCATTTAAGTTTTAACATCTCATTAGTTATGCTTCCATTTTTAAGCCATTGAGTAATTAACCAAATTCAAATCAAATCCCCAATGATAAAAAAAGGCTCTAAATCCATAAATAAGGGTATGAAAACCATAACAACATAATAGTAAGATCAAATCTTGCCCTTCTAAGTTCAAATCACTCTCTTTATCAACATAAAATAGAAAAAAAGACTCAAACCAATAAGAAAATCACAACAAAAATAACCAAATTAAAGTAGATCAAATTTACGACATGATTAAACTCACCATCTACAATATAATAGCTCAATAATTCTTAGAAACTCAAAAATTAGATTTCCAGTTCTGACTAACAAAATCCACCAATCACTGCTCTTCCCTTCCCTTCATCTCTTCATTTGTTTTTATGCCTAGCCTGTGTAATTATGTTTATCCTTTCACCTTCAACTTTTTTAAGTAATGAGTTTATTTTTTTGTTTTATGAATCCAGAAATGGGATTAACAAAAATTTCCTCTACAAATCCCTGGAAAAGAATAAACCTCGATTATTAATCAGTTAAGCAAAATGGTGGACCAAAAGATTCCAAAATTGTTCAAAAGAAATATAATGGAGAAGTTGTACCAAATTCACCAAAAGAAGGAAAAGATCTAGAGATTAAAGTAGTTTTGTCATGAAATCGTAACGAGTTCATAGGAAGGAAAACAAATCTTGGTAGAAAAATGAGAAATTCGAAGAAAAAATTGTATAAGGGAATGTGTGTCACAAAGAGAATTGGCACATGATTTCGACTCGTTACGTTGAATTTATGGTGAAGTCTACAAAAGAGGAGTTTAGAAAGGGTTTATATTTTATGTTCAGATCTAACATTGTTTCATATGTGAAAAAATAGGTAATTGCTTCTGCTAAGCCCATTCACTAGAATTATTTCAGTTAGAAAAATAATTTGTAGTTAAAATAATAGCATTGTACTATAAAAAGAAACATAAAGAATAAATTAATCATAACTAACAGATTTTGAGAAAGTTTATAAAATATTTTTCTGACATAAGTTTTGCTGTATTTTTTTCTTAGAAGATTGGTATAAAAAATATACTTTTGGTTACAAATTCTAAAACATAGGACAAAAACATGGCCAATAAATATTTTTCTTGTAGCATTACTACAATTTGATTTTTATAAATAAGTCAATAACTTGAATCCATGCTCATATTGAGGTGGATGTTAAGAATATCTTTTGATAATAATCACATTTACCTCAATCTTTGATCAAATAGTTTAGTTAATTATGATTTATCTTAATTTCATGTATGTTCATATCACTTCAATTTGATTTGTATATATCTAGTTACTAATTTATTATCGTCATTGTTTATTAGTAGAAGCTCTTATTTATTCTTATATAGAACAAATACAAATCTAATGAAAAAATGTGAACTTTATATTATATTTGTAAAGTAGGCCTTTTCAGTTAAACCACATTAACTTATTATCTTTCTTATGTGTTCCTTTTTTTTTTCTCTCCACATTAATCTCTTATTTTTCTAATTATGGGTTCCTTTTATTGTCTTTCTTGTTATGTTTGTTCATATTTCAAAAATTACTTTATTTTAAGAAGTGAAGAGATTAACTTCATTGGTTATATAAGTTAACCTTTGGTGGAGATTAAATATGAGAAAATCTAACTTAAACTATTTAATTAGTTTATAAGGAGAGAAGTATCCTAGTAATATATCAAGATCTTAACATTATGTTGTGTTATGATCTCCTACATAAATTGTAATTTGTTGGGGAGAAAAAATTTAAGTCTAAACAAGGGTTATTAGATGATGAGAAGTGCCATACAGAGCTTATAGAAAATCAACATAACCATAATTCATTCTATATCAAGTCCATCAAGCTGAAAATGAATATAAGCATATATATGTAAGTAGAATTTTGTAAGGAAAAAGAGCGAGTGATGTGTACCTCTTATTTAGAAATTGAGAAACTCGTTCAAGTTTATTTTAATTTGTTAGTTGTAGTTTTTGATATGCATCATTAGCGTGGTATATACAACAAACAAACTAAAGTCTATTAGTATCTTTTGATAAAAATATTTTCTGAGACAGGGAACAGGAGTTAGAACACTCTTCATTTTTTTCTATTCCAAACTAATGAATGTTGGATGTTATAAAATACAGATAAATAGAGATGACATGGTTTTGTCCAACCCGATCAACCAGTTATAATTTCATTAATTTATACAATAAATATTTAGTCTTGTGGAAGGATGATTTTTATTTTTAAATAATATAATTTAGAAAAATAGGTTATATTTTAATATACAAAATAATAAAATATATTAATTATTGTCAAATAATTAAATTCCTTATAATTTAGAAAATAGGTTATATTTTAATATACAAAATAATAAAATATATTAATTATTATCAAATAATTAAATTACTACGTATTTATCAATAAATATATTCTTTAAAGACTTAAATGAAAGTTAATTTCATTTTAAATAAATATCGTATATAAAAATAGAAATATAAAAATGTTTTTATATTTTAAAGACAAAATTTTTAAGTTTTCAATCATTTGAACGTATCAAAAATATTTTTGTTTTGGATAATTTAATACTAAAAATAAAAACAAGATTTTAAGGGCATATCTCGAAAACAAAAAAACTATTATTTTCAAGAGGTCTTCTTTGGAATTATATTAATTATTTTATTTTTATATATATTTATCAATAAATATTTAGTCTTTAACATTTTTTATTAATAAAAATGTTAAATTTCATTTTAAATAGTAAGTTTAATAAATATTTTTCAGATCGATAAAGCATTTGTCTCAATAATTTTCAGATTTATATTTTTTGTTAAAATAATTTATTTTAAAATAACTTATATATTACAAATAATTTTGTTAGATTATTAATATATTAATTAAATAATATTTATCTAACCAATATTAAAGAAACATAAAATTTTTGCGTCATATAAAATAAAAACAAAATCTTGATCTTATCTTGAAAACAAAAAATTTGAAATAGAAAAGGCTAATTAAACAAATTCCTAAAACCTATTTAACATGTTACAAATAGCAGATTAAATAACTGCGGCAGTAGTCATGAACATAGTTCAAAATTTAAATAAAAAAGATGATGATAAGTAACCAGGATTGCCCAATCATCCACCAGGAAAATGACCAACAGTAGACAATGGAATTCATGCTGCCCAATCTCAAGTTACAATTATAAGGTCAGTTAAATTCTCAAGAGCACTGTATCCATATCAAACCCAAGGCCATTTAGCTATTGGGTGTTGGAATTTACACCAATAACTAAGGGCTAATGCATTTTACATAATGCCAGACATGAAAGATTAACAGGCAGATGCATTATATGGAATAGTCAAGGACTATGTCACAGTTAACCCTTCAGGAAATTCAGTATACATCCACCAACTGCCAAACCAAGATACATTTTTCAGAGGAACAAAATGTTACGGATAGATCTTTCTTAGTTGCCCCAGTTAGTAATACACTTAGTAAATTAGAAACTACAACATGCATGCATTAAAAAGAAAAGCCAGGATATATGATAAATACCTCTCACTTAATGAGGTATATACAGTAGTTCCTCATGAAATTCATGCACATAAGCACCAATCATCAAATAAGACCTATATGTCACAAGGAGGAAGGGTTAATGTAGTGTCAGGTCGAGTCTTATAGTCATACATCAGAATAACAAACGACACTGTGAAAATTTTGATCACTATATTTTGAGATCAAAATGGGAGATCGATCACCAAAGTAATCATAATTATTTACAGATTTAGAGCCTTAAGTAGTTTATCCTTTAGGAAAAGCTACAAATGATTCTATCAACATCCTTGGTTTCTTAAATGTAAAAGTGATAAACAATTTCTCCTATAGGAGATGCAAGAAACTTGAAGTGCATTAGACTACAATGTTAAGATAAATAATACCATATCAAACTCGTGCGATAAGTTTCTGGAAAGATCTCAATATAGCGATAAGGGTAAATTCAATTACCTGATTCATATCAATTGTCTGAACTACACTTCCACGAATACAATAGCATGGCTCTGGCTCTCAAGTTTTCCTTCTCCAAGTTTCAGATTTCTAGGAAACTTTATTGAGTAAATTTCCTCCATAATTGGAAAACAATAAAAAAAGGGCGATAACCAAATATCTACTTAAAAACTCTATATGTTTGCAATGCCACCATCACAAAATTTAATTAATAAGGCTACAACAAAAGGTACTTACCATTTAATACTTGTAGCCCATTAACCCCATTAGCCTAATTGAGTTTTGTAGTTTAAAAGCTCCAAAGTAGAAGCTTTGAAAAAAATTTGAACATGGAGATTGTAATGGGACATGAAGAATAATGTTGATTTTCAAGGAAGTATGTGTTATATAGTATTTTGGGTTTAAAAGAAATTAAAAGTAACTTCTTATTGTGTCTTAGATGCTAGAGGAAAAAGTCTGCTTTGGTAGCTAAACAATGCATTCAACTGGCTTAGATCAAACTTGAGGCACAAATAAGCAAGCCCTTAAAATCCCACCTTCCAAATTGGTTTTTAGGGAAAAAGGTGGAACTGAAAAAACTATACTAAAATAAAATGCAGTACAATATTTAGAGTAAATTTCACAAGGAAAATAGTTTATAGTAGAGTTGCTAAGCTAAAGGAAAATGAAAAATGAGTTGAATTTCTATATATAAACTTGAAAATTTGATTGTAAATGTGTAAAGTTATAAGTAAACACAAAAAAAAAGTATGGTTGCAACTTATATCACACCTAAACCATACAATTGTAAATTCTCGAATATTACAGAAGGCAGGTTATGTGTCATGCTGAACATGACCTTGAAAACTAAATGAATAAAAATTTGTTCACTTAATACTAATCAATATTGATAACGACTGTAAACAATAGAAGAGAATAAAGAAAGACACAAACCTTATCTTTTTCGTTGATATCAGCTTTCACAAGCTTGGAATAGAAATCTCTCTGCACTTTACCATCCTTGAGACATTTAATATCATCAATAAAAGTAACACGAAGAGGTTCATTTGTAACATCATAATATCAGGTATATTAGACACAATAAAGTATCTCAAGAATAAAATAACCAAAAAGAGCACAAGAAAGGTTGAACACTCTAATGTGATGACAAGAGGAAAATGAGATGAAAAAATAATTGGGAAACTAAAAAGAAATTGAAAAACAACATTTATTGGGGCTAAGAAGCTAGAGCTCACCTTTGCATTAGAAGTGCAATATTAGCTGCCTCAGGTTTTTACTCCTCTTTCTATTTTTCCATATATTTGACATGTTACCATATATGTAACTGTGAGTCAGCCTGAGCTCGAGGCTCATGAGAGAACTTAAATCCCTTCATATCAGTTGCATCATCGCCAAGAATGGTAGGTTACAAATCTGATGTTAGCGCAGTGCATAAGTCATTTACCATATCTCAGTAAACTAACAATCATATACATGAAAACCTTACCTCCACCAGTAGCTCTTTCTAAATAGGCTTGAAGCATAATGGCTTTCCTATAGTACATCATCCCGAGAACTGCATTTGTAAAATATATCAACCTGGATAGATTGAACAACTAATAGAAAGGTATGCATTCACTTAATTTAACATAAAATTAAAACTGGGAAAAAGAACAACAGGAGAAGGTACATAAAAACTTAACAAAACAAGAAAATAAGGACTTGAAAAAGTCTTCCTCTTTGCTTTCCAAAAGGTATACACTACAAACAATAATGGCCCAATACTTATGCTGGTTGATAATCAATAAACCTAACAATAGTGTTTGGACAAGTATATAATGTGCAAAAGGGAAGACATAAAGAGGATAGGTGAAATCATTTACCAATTCTTGTCAATGTTTGTCCCCTATAAAAAGCCCAAATTTGGAGTTCAAGTACATCACTAGGACTATTAAAGAGCTCTGTATCTAATGCATTTTCATCATGTCTAATTCGAGTAAGAAAAATTCTCCATTCATCCGCAACAGAATATGAAAATAAAAATAAAAATCATACTATAGGCAATTGAAAGAAAAGTACAGTTCAAGCTACAGAGTCAGACTTGTAAAAGTCAAATTAATATTGACAACTGAATTAAAAGACTCCAAGATTGATGATCAAATGATTAACCAAATAAAAAGTACTCTCAAACTTAAACAAATAAGGTGAAGCAAGAGACCAAGTTGTGAAAGTAAAAGGATGAGGAGGAACAAAAGTGTTTATTGAAGAAGAAACCAACTGTTGTTGAGTGGAACATGTAGAGTATTCATAAAAGAACCAGGAAACTCCTCGAAGATTTTCTGGACAGCCTCAAAAGATCGAATCTGCAATCATTACAAATAGTGACTCTCCATAAAACAACAAAACTGTGGAATGTTAAAGAAAACAACAAATGTTGAAAAGCCAAATCAGAAAGGTGGTAATAAAGGTGAAAGAAACTATATAAAAATTGCACCAAATTAATGTAGAAGGATCAATTAAAATAACTTCCTTCCCCGAGGCAATCTCTAGCTCCCAGTAATAATTCATAAACTGCACAAGTAACTACATGCCATTATGCTATATTCAAGTCCATAATATACTAATCCCATCTTCCTGATGAGCTGACAACCCCATTTTTGAATTTGTAGTCCTGCAAGACTTGTCATCTGTATCATTAGAGAATAGGGTAGTGTTGTTAGTGTTGGCATCATTAGGATCTCATAAAACTAGATCAAAGTCACAGTTCAGGATATTATTCTCCACAAATCCAAGCTACAAGCCAAAGACATAAAAAGACCTCCTTATTTGTTTATATACATAATAATTTATGTTAATAACTAAAAAAAAAGAAAAACTAGAATTATAGAGATAGTTGCCTTTGTAATTCTAATTTGCAAACGATAACTACAAAGGCACCAAGTAATGGCAACGATAACATACACCTTCACAAGCAACATCCAAAAAGGCACCAAGTTACCCTAATATAGCACAAGATATCAAATTCAACCCAAAAAGACTTCTTTAAAGATACAGACTACATATATAGAAAATCAAATGGAAAGAAAGATAGGAAAATGAGCAAGTGATAACTTCTGCAATTAACATGAGTTGGAATCTAGTAATCCAATGATCTAATTACTGTCTATTCCCATTTCTAAAAATTACAGATCCCACAACCTAACTCAAGTATCCATGTTCATATCTATACATAGACATACATGATATAGACAAAAAATAGAAGTAATAAATCCTTATAGGGATCTGTAATTCATATCCTTCTTTTGAACAAATCCTAATAGGACAAAAAGCACCAAATCTCGAACATGCCCAATCAAAACAAGAAAAGGGAGATTCGAAAGAATTGACTCACCGAGTCACGAAGTTAGAATCGTCAGTTAGGAGAGAGATGATGAAATCCTACCACGAGCATAGGAAACGAGTGAAGTGACTAGAGATCAGAGATACAGAGTCAGAGATCGAACAGAAGAGGGTTATATGGGGCATAGATGATGGATGCAGCATACATATATTGGTATATCAGAGATGCTTCATTGATTGGACTGGATTTTGAAGTAGAAGCTGTAATAGTTGCTCAGGAGATTCCAGAGGGATCAAGAAAGTAGAGTGAAATATTGGGGTCGTTCAATGATGGGAATAGATTGGAACCGTTGCCTCACAAACTACTGATTTACAACATCCTTTAATTCAGTTTACAGCTATAGCTTTCTTGTATGAACAAAAATTACCTAGATAATCAATGAATAACAATACCTTAACCACCCCACCGGGTATAATAAATAGCATAACCACTCTGTCTAAATTTCTTTCTACTGGTATAACAAGAATCCATTATGTAGTGTTATGCTTGATTTGAATGCAAGAGTTTAATAGAATTGTGTGTACAAGGAAAGAATGAAATTGGAGACATTTTCTTTTTGTGCTCCAAAACAAGTCCTTATAATCATGAATTTTCATTTCCTTTCCTGAATGACATCTTGAGAATAAAACACTAACATTTGTTCTATGATACGATGATTGGCAACATATGATAAAAAGATCTCAACAAATGAATTGAACCTTCAAAGTTTTCAAAGAGATTGATACACAACACACATTCGTTGATACATTATCTCAATGATTGTTATTAAATAATACAATTCCTGATATCTATACAACAAGATCCTTTATCCTGAAAGGAATAACTTTCAAACCTGAGAGTAGTATCTTGTTTATTTGCTGTATTCAATTTACTAGCCACAACTTTCACATATCATGATTCCTCAGGCTTTCGTTCAAGTACTACAGGAATCTTTTCCTTGTGATCACCACGTAATACCTCTACCACCACCTGATCATCAAAATATTTCAGGCATCAAATGAACTTGCATCATGCTTGAACAACTATTGACTAGTTTATCACAAGAATAAGATGGTGTAAGTGCAATAAAATTAATGGATATTGCATATAAACAAGTTCTACCTATGCTAGATCACTAGGTTAAGAAGAAAATAATAGGAAAAAGGAAATAATTTCCACTGAAAAATTTTATAAACAAAGTTTTATCTAGTAACTCAAATGAAGATGACGAAGATTGTGTCTCCAATACTTACAAAAATGGTGCTATAGCCAACACATAGATTAAGAGGCTAACACAAAATGAGTAGCTAGGGGGAAAATAACCATTCCCATACTTTACATATAACTACTTGACTTCTAGATTAAAGCATAACTTAGTTTCCCCACTACCATGAGAGCTAGTTAAATTCAATGCAGCAATGTAACAAGTATCTTCAAAAAACACTGCAAATGTCCTAAAACTAAAGGTAAAAGTATAGGTGAAGTGAATGCATTACCTTTTCACCCACTTTAAACTGGTTAAAAATTCTATACAAGTCAATACCGTTTGTAACCTTTTTACCATTTACAGATGTTATAATGTCGCCCAAAATAAGCTGACCAAAGGAGTCGCACATTGTTAGTAGCAATCCCTTAAGTACAAGAATTAGGCATCATTTATAGTAAAGAGACGTGTTGAAATTGAACAAAAATCAATTTTTATGTCTGGTTTAGAGGATTTTGACTCGCTTCTATATAGAAATTTGTCCAAAAATAGCAAAAACAAGATGCATGTTTAAAAGGATGAAAGAGAAAAAATGAAGCATACAGCTTTGCCTACCTGACCATCTGCTAGAGCATCTAAAACAAGCCCCCCACTGACACCCAACTGCTCAATAGACTGATCAAGTGTGAACTTAATACCTAGAATTAGTCTTGTAACTTTTCCAAACCTTACTAACTAATCAACAATGCCACCTACCTAGAGTAATAATAATGGAGATCAATATCTTACAAGTATGCAGACATTTGGCATCTTATCGTTGTTAAAAGGGATAACAAAATTTTTTTTCCTCTTACTTCTATATTTTTCTCAGTACATCTAGTTTTCGTTTGTTAATCTTATAATTTTTTAGTTTTGTCAATTCTATTCCATTAACGAAGGGTTTATATGGACTATTAATTCACATGATTTATGAGTAACAACTCTCGTTGAACTTCTGCATGAACTTCTGTCTTTCCAGTAAGTCCTACTTTTTTTTGACTAAGCAAAACTCTCTTGTCTGTCTCTATCAAGCAACAATGGACCAACAATGCCCACCAAAATCTGCACATACCTGATCGGAAATCCTTCAAGAGGCAGACCCTTAAGCAACCTTCGGGCCATCCTCTGGATAGCCTCCCACCATATAAGAGCCGCACGTTTGCAATCATCGAGCTTGGATTTTAAAGAATACAAAGGGATGGTACCAGAAACAATAGATTTGACGATCTCCTTGCCTTCCTGGGAAGCTAAAGATGAAATTAGGGGAGGAGGAGTAGAAATGGGAGGAGGAAAAGTGACGAGGTGATGATCTTCTTTGAGGAGATACTTAGGACTGATGGTGGTGCCATCGTCGAGGTCCCAAGCATCATTGGAGGCTCATGCAACAAAGGACTTGTTAAGACATCTCTCATTATGTAATTTTGGCAGTTTTGATTATTGGATATTCAAGATAATGATTAAAAATATAAATCAAGAAGTCTTACTTGAATTGGATCATTGGATAGAGTTGTTGCACATATAAAACACTATCTTGAATGAAGATTGGTGTACATTTATTTTGGAGATATGGATAAGGCAAGATGGTGTGGGTAGATGTTGTGTGAATTTTTCCAGGTCTTGGTTTGACCACGGTGGTCACTGGGTTTTTCTCCTTTTTGCAACACATATGGTAATGATTTCATGAGACATTTTTCTAAGAGGCTTGCGTGTGAAATGGGTGTGAAGGTTTTTAGGTCTTTGATTCACTACCGTGTGACTCCGTTCTTAGCACAAGATACATGAGTTTTTCCAGCTTTTTGACTTACAGCGTGGGTTAATGGGTGCTGTTTTTTTTTGCAAAAAATACTTGTGTGAATTGGTGAGGTTTTTTGGTGAGTATTCAAAGTGAATGGAACAGCAAAAAGTGTGCTGTTTGATCTGAATATTTTTTCTTCTTTGAGGGAGGCTTGTGTGTAACGTAACCAAGTGTGAAGAAAATTGGAGACAGCCGAAGGTGCATTGATGCATGCGTGACCCAACTCCTACACTTGAATCACGGTTGACTTGGTGAAGTTCTTGCTGGGTATTTATTTGGTGTATCGTGCGTGATCATGTTTCTGTTAAATATACACGTGAGTCACTTGGCTTGTGAGTCATTCTTGATCTGTGTCTCGGTGCATTTTATTATTGGCGAATGGGAGATCCCATGACTTTTATTGTTCAAAAAATTAGGACATAGCTGGAGATATATTATTGTGTGCTTGAACCTTCATGTTTGAAAGGCATTATTGTGGGCTGAAGAATAGTGTGCATGAACTGGAAGTCTAGTGATATTACCTACATGATTATTTAGCGGCTCATGGTTTCGTGACTGTGTAGGAAATTATTCCTTGTCTTTTTGTGAAGTGTCTTCTTGAGTGTTGAGTTGTTTATTTAATCACATGAGTGATTTATTCACTGTTTTTGTTTCAAAAGATTGTTAAGAAAAATCCTTTATTAAGGTTAGTACGAGGCGGTCGTACTATTGGGTGTGAAATTCTTTCACAGGTAGTGAGGCCGAGGGATGATGTCAAAGGTTGAGTGGTGTTGGCTTAGCAAAGCCTTGTATAAAACTATTATCGTTAGTGAAAGAATTAAGAGGGGTAAGGGCCCCACAGACATAGGAAGGCGTGTCAAACTGCGTTAACAAATATTGATGTTGATTTATTTTATTGCATTTAATTTTTTTAGTTTTTGATTGTGCTAGAAACGACTATCATAAATCAAAGAGTTTGTGAAACTGCTCCACCCCTACGGTTTTATCAATTGGTATCAGAGCAGGTCACCAAATCAAACTTGGTACATCAAGTCGGTGCAGATCCTTGTTTCACAATTTTGGCTATAAGAGAAGGGGCATCAATCATCAAGCCACTGTTGTTAGATGGTTCAAATTATCCTACATGGAAATCAAGAATGAAAGTATTCATTCAGGCATAAGGAATAAGAGCATAGAACTCAGTTTTAAATGGCTGGACACATCCAGTGACGATTAATGAAAAGGGAGAAGCAGTGCTTAAAGATGCATCTGAGTGGACAAGGGTTGAAGAAGAGAGAGTGCTTGGAAATTCTCAAGTCCTGCATGCCATCTTCAATGCAGTTGATGAAGGTCATTTTGCTATGGTATCAGCTTGTGAATCAGCGAAAGAAGCATGTGACACTTTGTAGATTATACATGAAGAATCGAAATATGTGATAGCCTCAAAACTTCAGATGTTGGCTATGAAATTTGAAGAGATAAAAATGGATGAGAGTGAAATGATTGGAGACTTCCATGAGAGACTGCGTGACATAGCAAACCAAACACATCAACTCAGGAAGAAATACTCTAACCTGAAACTGGTTAAGAAGACATTGAGATCGTTGCCTCTAAGGTTCATACCAAAAATTTCAGCCATCGAAGAAGCCCATGATATCACAGAATTGTATTTGGATAAGGTAATTGAGATTCTTACCAACTTTGAGATAAATTTGTTGAGGGATAATCGAGAGAAGAACAAAGGAATGGCATTGCAAGTCAAGATTGGTAAAGCTGTGAATGACTTCGAAGATGAATCTGATGAGAATGAGGATATGAAGTTATTAATAAGAAATTTCAGTAAATGGTTAAAGCAAGTGAAGAAGGATAGATCCGATTTTAGGCAAAACGGTGGGAGCTCATCAAATAGAAATTTTAAAAAATAAAGGAAAACTCAAAAGGGTGAAAGAAAAGTGAAGAAAATTCAAAGTCATAAGTGTCAAGGTTTTAGACATGTACAAGC
>JANZXP010000006.1:13747629-13758540 GCA_027576715.1 Erythroxylum flavicans
CAACATTCAAAACTCCATCTCAATATCATTTGCATTATAATCATCCTATAAGAAAATAAAATATGATGAAAAAGGTGAGGATTGAGGAGTAAAGTAGGGATTTTAAAGTTGTTTTGTCTCAGAAAATATTAATATTTTATTATATTTAACCATAAATATTCAAGAAAAAACATAAAAAATAGAGTTAATAAAAAACGGGTGGGATATGGGTATCCATTGGTTCGGGTTATCACTAGACCCATATCTAAATCTAAATCTATATCTATTTTTCAACATCCATTTAAAATCCATTTTTTAGCCTCCATGTCTATTTTTTCGGGTCGAGTGGTGCAGCTATTAATCGAGGTTGAAAACCCACTGCCATCCCTAGCCGTGTCATTGTCAATTTGTTGAAGAATGTCACTAATATCAGTCACAATCTATGTAGAAAGTCCTAAGATAGAAACATAAGTGGGTTCTTGGATAGGGCTGGATGGTATGCTTGAAACTGTAGAATGTTGATAGGTAGGGCTAGGAACTTCACTAACTTGAATGTTGATAACATTAGAGGGAGCCACCGATGTCCAATGGTCAAATGATGGAGGAATAATTGGTGCAAGAAGAGTAGTATGTCCAAAATACGAACTAAGGGATGTACAAATATTGGAAGGAGGTAAGCTCGAGAATTGGTTAAGTTGATCTAAGAAAGAATGTAAATCTGCCATTAGCTGCATGCATTCTATAGACCAATCAAGGGTGGTTTGTCAAAATACAGACCAAGGGATGTATAAATAGTGGAAAGAGGTAACTTCAAGAATTGGTTGAGTTTTTTTAAGAAAGAATGTAAATCTGCCATTAGCTGCGTGCATTCTATAGACTAATCAAGGGTGGTTCACCAATGCTGAAGGTCATTTAGTATGCACAAATGTCCAGAAATACTCTTACAGTAGGGACCATGTATGATATAAATAGCATAAACTTTGTGATCAGTTAAAGTAGTGTCCTATAAGTGATAATGAGTCAATATTTGAAACATGTCTACATGGCATTTGGAAAAAGGTTGAAACCATTCTAAAAAAGTCTACAAAAGAGAATTGGAATTTGTAGGATTAGACAGGTGGCGATAAGCATAAAGGGGTGACAAAGATATAGAACAAGCATATAGGGCAGACAAAGCCCAGAGATGCCACAAGGTAGTATCATGGAGAGTATTATAGAGATGATACATTAGTTTGTAAGGGGTAAGAGCATCAAAATGACGAGTAGGGAAAACATCAAATTTGAGAAGTGTGAGATGAAGATAATAAAATAGACTTTGATGAAGAAGGGGAAAAAGGTATGTAATAGTTTTTGGAGTTGTAGAAAATGAAGGGGGAAAATCTTTTTTATATTTTGCAAACTCGGGAAACTCCATTAGCCAAAAAAGAGGAATAAAATGGCTCAAAGAGGATGAAAGAAACAAGATTGGTTTGGTAGTTCGAGAAAGAAAATCAGCAAGTGTATTGTGGTGATCTTTGATATGGCGAATGGAGAATTTATAACGAGAAAACCATTCTTTCCAATGAAGAAATTGACTATTGGGAGATGTTTCTTGGGTTGATCAAGAATCTTGGGGAAGAAAGTGTTATCCATTTCAATGATAAAGTGATAAGGTGTAAGGTGGAAAGCAAACTTTTCAATACCTCTTTTAACAGCTAGGATTTCTTTATAACTGATATGATAATGGCATTCAGAGGAACAAAATTGTCCACTTGTATGACCACAATAATGACAATTGCCATTGATTTCTTCCTGAAGCATAACACCCCAATAATCGTTACTAGCATCTGTCTGTAAAATGTGTTATCCCTTATCAGGAATCTTTAAGGGTGAAGGTTTTGACAAATGTACTTTAATGCTAGACAGCATTTGTTCTAAAGTCCAACGTAGTGGATTCTTTTTTAGTAACTTGGATAAGCATGAGGTGTAAGCTACCGCCTGTAGTATAAACTCACAGACATAATTAACAATCCCTAGGAATTGTTGTATTTGTTGCACAGTGAGATGTTCACCAAGAAAGAGTAACAACTTTTATGCAATATGTGGACCAGGCTGGTAGAATTCATCTTTGAAATGCATACCCAGAAATTCAATCTCTTTTGTACCAATGATGCTTTTAGAGGCTGAAAGCATGATTCTATACTATTTAGTAAGATCAAAGAATTGCTAAAGTAAGGCCTGGTGTTCCTTATGGGTCTTTGAGAACAGGAGAATGTCATCAGTGTAAATGATTGCATTGTTGAGGATAGCCTCATAGATCTTGATTGTGGATCTTTGAAATAGTGATGGGGAAACTTTAAACCTAAATAGCATAACAGTCCATTGGTATTATGAATTGGGAATGCAGAATGCAATTTTGTACCACTCAGTTAGGTGAACACTCAATTGCCAAAATCCTACTTTAAGATCAAACTTAGAAAAGATAACAGCTTCTTTTAAAAATAGTACCTGAGTATTGATTTTTGGGAGAGGAAACTTGTCATCTTGCAGGAATGCATTCAAAGGCTTATAATCAATCACCAATCTCTTTTTACAATGCTTTTGCTCTGAACTTTTATTCACATAGAAAACATGGCAAGCCCAATCTGACTTTGCAGGCTTAATAAGTCGTTGTTTCATAAGGATAACACACTTAGCTTGTGCGAGTTTTAGGTCATTATGGTTCATCCCTAGATGTGTGGCTTTTATAAGATTGATATCCTTATTCTTTTTGAAAAGTAGACTTAGCAAAAAGTTAGCATTTTTCTAAAGAGGATATGGATGAGAAAACTGTGCATATGATTCAGGACAGTATTCTAACGGTTTATCTCGCAATGAGGTATAAGGTGTAGGAACTTGAGAAATTTTAAACATATTTTTTGCTTCAGTGTAGGGACTATAAAATGATCGACACCTGAGGCCTGTGGGTAGGATCTATAAAGGTGAGGCTTTGCTGTAAACATCCATACCAATGAGAATATCTCGGCTAGGTAGATTACTGCCAAGTACATTAGTCCAAACTATACACTGTGGAAAGAATTATATCCCAATCTTTCTTTTTGTAATAAGCCCGATCTTAAATGAATTGTCATCTGTAGCTATAAAAGACTCATCATGTGAGGTCCATACCTCAGAAGGTAAGATGTTGGCCTTCATAATTGTACTACTGGATCCAATATCCATAAATCTAATAACTTTGATCGGTCAATCATATTTGTCTTGTCTAAAGAGTTGGATCTGAACTCATGGTTATTGGACTAAAGTACGATTTGATTTTATGCAGTTTACTGTAGCATGTATAAAGAATCATCCCCTAAAGAGATAGAGGAATTAGAGGATTCATCTTCAGAGGTTGTAAAAGAAACAACAAACTTAATGTCTTCATCTTCAGTAGATTGTTCCTCAATAAGATCTTCAAAGTTATTAGAAGAATGAATAGGCAAAATTGATTGCATTTGCTTCAATAACTTGACATCTTTCTTGCTTTTGTGAAGACAGATTCGTGCAAAGTGTCCTGGTTGTCCACAAAGAAAACATCGATTAGCTTTTTGAGAATGACGGGATTTCTTCATGAAGAATCAAACAAACTTTCGTTTCATTCCATCTTTTCTCATATAAGTTTTCCTGAAGGGCTTGTAACCTTCCATTTGTCTGCAAAACTTTCTTCGATGATAGACATGATTGTGATGAGATTTATTCTTGTTACTACAATCACAATTCTTTTTGTCTTTGAACTTAATATGAAGATAAGGCTTCTTGCAAGCATGTTTAAGAAGTGAACCACCTTTAATATTGTTCTTGAATAAGCCATGTTGATCACAAAACTTATTAAGAGAAGCTAAAGCAAGCTGGTAGATTTCTCCAATAGATATATTAGCAATATCCCTTTGTAAAGAAACTATGGTATGTTATAGCTCTGGTTGCAATTGATCTGAAAGGAATGAGAAAAAATATAATGAAGATTAACATCATTCCATCCATTCAAAAGACAATAACTTTCCATCATACGTTGAAAATGGTTCTATAGATCACGTTTGCCAAGGGAACAACATTTCATTGCATAATGTTCCTGATGGATCTACTTAACTATAAGCTAAAAGTCACCAATGAATTATTTATAAATGCTTCCAAGAAGAGCTCTGAATGTAGTGACTTGGATATACCGAAGTCGTCGATAGTCATCAATACTTTGCCACAATTTTCGCAAAGTACTAGTGGAATGAGAAGTAAACTCAGACAAAATATCCTGTAAAGGATTATTCATTCGAGTCATTTAAAGATCTATCCATGCACCAAATTCATGCAAGCGATCTCTCCATTTCTTTAGGGGAAGATTGTCAAAAGTAAACCAAGATCCTGAAGTATGCTTGGTCTGTACAACTGGTTGAGCTGGTATTGCTTGTGATGCTTGTGCAATACCTGTGGATTCTACCTCACTTATGTCTAGTTCAGCTTCAGTAGGTTGAGGCATAGTCATCAGAACTTATGGTAAATCTAATAGATCAGCTAGTTGGGCTAAGGAATCAGAATACGGTTAAGAGATCTGTTCAAATAATAACTCAGAAATGGTTGCAGAGATTTCAGATTTTGGAACAGAGGCTTCAGAACAAGCTTCTGAATTATCTGATTGAGCAGAGGAATCTTTTGCAGCAAGTGTAGGTGCAAGGGTTGCTATGAACTCTATCAGAGGCTTTTTATCCTTTTCAGTAGAGGTGGAAGGTTGGGACTTTGGTGCAGAAGTGGGAGGTGTATGAATCTGTAACGGTTTACTCCACTGGTTAACTAATTCAGGTTTAATATATGAAGGTGATGGCTCAGGAACTTGTTCAGGCTTTAGTTTTGACTTTGGCTTTTTAGGTTTTGCTTGAGCTGCCTGCAGATGTATATTTTGTCTGATCAAAGGATAATTGAACTTGAAAACCTTTGAATAGTCATCTTCTTCTGGATACGTCTAATATAGAAGAGGAGTGTTTACTGGCTATATATTTGGAAATACTGAAGAGGATGAGCCATATACAATCTTAGACTGTGCAGATTGCATATCAGCCTTTATGCGTTGCACTCTTCCTTGTATCTTCCTTAGTTCTCTAGTTTTGACATCAAATTCAGGTCCAAAATACTGTGTAGCAATGTAATGTCTAAGATCAGCATCAAGTTGCCTTATTTGAGCTTTGTATGAGTGGTACAGTTGTTGGAACTGCTTAGAGAAGGCGTCAACCTTATGTTGAGTAACATGAGTCTGTTGACTGATTCCCTCTAACTTCGAATCAATTCTTTGAAGGACTTTGTTCTGTACTATTGCATTTGATGTCTGTCAGTTAAGAACTTCATCATAAGGATTTGAGGCAAGTGTACCTTGTGAAGTGATTCCTGTGGCTCGACCATAAGGGTTAGAGACAACCCTAGTTGTTTCATCTGTACTCCTATGTACAAAAGGAAATTGTTCTTCGTATGGCTTAATCATCATACAAGGTACAGAAGTAAGAGTAACAACAGGAATTGTTGGCCTAGGTTGACAGGTAGAAGATTTCAGCATGTCACGAAGAGATCTAGGTCTGAATTTTTTGTAGGTAGACTATTAGATTTACGGCAATCATCTGGATCTGAATCATCCTTATATGGATGATACTGTTGAGAAGGAATATAACGAGTTGTAGACTTTTTCTTCCTCCTTCTTTTGGCATATCGCTCATCATCGTCATCACTATCTGACTCAAGGTTGAGACAGACTTCATAGTCAGATTCACATATAGATGGGTCAACCATCCCATACAAAATGTCCACGATGATGGCTTACATAAACTGGATCTCCATTATATTTGAAATAATGGATATGAGGGCCAGATTGTCTTTCATATGAGAAAATATGGGCTGGATCAGAAGAATAGCACCGGATGTAGAAGGTCCAGATGAATCGTTGTTGTGCTTTGCTTAGATGGACTTCACCTTTCCATCTTTTAATGTCTTCATAATCGGAGGAGTGGTTGTATGAAAAGAGTGTCAATGAGGCGTATGGAACACCTTCTGGTAATTGGTGATCCATTTAGTAGACATGAGCTTTTCAAGCTCCACAGTTAGTAATTGCTTCGGGATGTGGATGATAGTAGTCTGATCATTGGAACGATCAGTAACTATATAAAAAGCGTCCAAAGTAGAATTTGAAAAATTAAGGTCCAAAGCATGATTCTATAGATGATAGATCATTTTGTGGTATAAGATAGACAACCTGATGTTGAAATCTGGGGCTATTGTCATAATGACACTTCTATTATTAAGCATTGTCAGCAAGGTATCAATTAAAGCATTTTGGTACGTTATATAGACAGTGTCTAGAAGAGATATCTTGGCTATAGTAGGTATTCCCTTTCTTCGATGAAGTGTGAGAACAAGGCGTATAGCTCTGACATATAGATGTGTATGATTGTGTTCTCTCCAGGGAGAGATCAGCTCATTTGGTATCTCAAGCTTTTGGTATCTCAAGCTTTACGTATTGTTCTGCTTTAGTAGATCTAAGACTACACTGTTACAATCTAGAACTCTGGATTTTTTCTTTTACTTATGGAAACAAGCTTAACACTAAAAGGTAGATTAGACATAGACAAAGTTGAAGATAGATAACAGGGTCATTTAGTAGTGTTTTCATAATTGTTCGGCTCTCTCCTTACTCACTCTTATCAAGAGACAATGTTACTACCGGCCAAGACACGAAAGATGGCTCTGATACCACATCTGGGACCACAAAGGTCACACAGGAAAAGTACGACAACCAACTAGCTAAAACAACACCTTTGAGCAGACCATTGACTAACCAAAGTCGGATTGTAGGCTACTGTAGTGTTTGGTAGACCGTTGTAGAACAACATAGGAACCTTGTGATTATCAGTAAGTTCTAGGTATGAGTATTGTCCAATGGATCTTTTGATGCTCTTCCATACAAACCCTGCAATAATAACTTCTCTAAATACAGTATTTTGGCCCATAAGCCCTGCAAAGGAATCCATATATATACAGAACTCTGCCAATTTTCCTTCTTGTTGGAGTTTAAAATAGTTGAAATCTGCATCTGATGAGAGGACAACAAGCCAACTGGCCAAGCTTGTTTTGAAGAGTGGACTATACCTGCAATTACATGTAAGGTTACAGGTCATCACAGCTATTTACTTAAGCAATGGTTGTACATAGTGAAACACATTTGTTGTTGAGTTTAAGCAACAGTTGTTATAGTGAAACACATTTGTTGTTGAGTTCTTACATAACATTGTTCATGGAAGTCAGAAAGAAAAAATAAAAAAGAAGATTTCCTAGGCATTCTTAACCATACAGCTGTGATAAAGAACGTTTTGTCTTGGAAGAAACAAGAAAGAGAGAACAGTTTTAAGTTTCCAATTACTTTCTCATTCTGCTTTTGAAAAAATGTAGGCATATCAATTGATTTGCTCGGGTTGAAGAACTGAATTGTCTCTCCAATAAGAGGCAGGCCCATAGGTACTGGAGGAAGTTTCCCATTACATTTTGAATTCCTCCACTTGAATACCCAATAGTGACTTACAGTTACCAAAAGCAATGCCAGAAGCAAAAGGCTAATGCACCACATTTTGGATCCTCCACAGTGTGATAGAAGACTAGGATAACCAAAACTTTGTGATTCGCAATGAAGAGTGGGAAAGCTTCTTATATAGACTTGTTCAGTCCAACAAATGAACGTCTTTCACATGCTAATAAAAAATCGCTGTAAACGTAACTCTGCAAAAGTTGTCAAATTTATTTTATATGGAATAGTATGAGCTAGAGATAAAAGGTATTATTATGACAAGAGCTTAAAAGCGTCTCTCGGTTATTCATACCTTGTTTATTGTCTAAACCTTTTTGAAATGTTAAGATTTATGTAAACTCCACTGAACGAAGAAAATAAAATTAACTAACTTCACCTCAATTATATTTCATCTTAAATTGTTAATTTTATTGCAAATGAGCTTAACTTAACTTGGCTGTGCTAACATAGGTATATATTGATATTACGAAAATCAGACATTAGTGATTTATATTAGTTTAAGTGTTCATTAATGATTTAACTACACTTTTATATGTCTCTTTCATAGAAATCTACTAAAGTTGTGCAAATGCCAGAAACATTTGAAAGTAATTCGCCTTTTTTATTTATAGTGAATTTTATATAACTTTTTTCTAAGATTAACAACCTAATATGACATATTTAACTCAGTATCTCTAGTACATTTTTAAGTGAAAATTTTGCGTGGGGATCCTTTATCTAATAGTTAAAACGACTTCGTTTTGGACATTAGACAGAGTTGGACGGAGTAAAATTGGACGGAGGATCTAAACTAATTTTGTATATTCAAATATAAGTATCTTTGGGTATGGATCTGAATTTATTGTATTAAATATTTTTAATACTTTGAACATGATCAATGCATGTAAAGTATACAGCTAGCTATTTGTTGTCATAGATCATAAAAGATATAACTATTTGGGACTTTGTTTATTTTATAACGGATCGAATTACAAATCTTAAAATTTATAGGATAATTGCAGGAGTCCGTAAACTATATTTAATTGGATTAAGTTATTAAAGCAAGTTTGTGACTTACCTAGACTTATTTTTCCCTATGGCATGAAGAACAAATTTTTATAGTGGTTGGTTGGTATATATAAGAACTCTTATTAAGGTATACATAAAAAAGATTGACTCATATCGTTAACCTTCATAAGTAAGAAATTTTAGAACTTATTCCTTATTTGGATGAAAATGTTCAAAAACTAACCTTATTAATTATATAAATTGATATAATAATTTAAATGAATTTCGAATGTACTATTTCTCATTTATTTTAAATATATTGAATTTTTTTCTTATGTAAATTCTCTTATCTCAGGTTTTTCAATTGAACATTCCTACCTCATTGATCAAGAAAAATCAGTCTTTACTATTAATTTTATTAATATTTGAATGTTGTTGATTAGAAAATGGGTGTTTACCTGGAAAGTTAGTTTTCTATAACGTAATTAATGTTGCCACCTAGAATTCAACAAATAATTATTTACGGTGATCAATTTCACATTAATCACTTAATTATCTTTGTGTGTTTTATTTCATTTTATCACCAATGTGTATCAATTGAACATATAATAATTCCTTTATGATATACATTTGATATCTCAAATTCAATTTCATGAGCATATAACTATATCTTCTACGAAATTTCAACGTTATGTTATTTCAGTTAACTTGTTTAATAAATACAATCCACACATTTGTTCAAAATCTGGATACTTTATTTTCTAAAATCAATTACTTCATTCACATGTTATATTTCTAGTTTCACTATTTTATAGATATCTATTTTTTATATTAAAAATGACATAAAAATAATATTTAGATGTAATATGAACATTAGAATTATGATTTCATCATTATAATTTATATATTTATTCAATGAGATTTATATTGTGAGTTGGTCAATCAAATAAATAAAAATAAATTCTCCAAATATATATTACAAGTATACAATTATCCGATAGATTACAATCAAGGCATACCATCAATAAATTATTGTCTCCACGGTTAGACTGATGTTAATGAATAAGTCGCAATACCGACGATGGTGGGCAACGTATACTTCTTTCATGCATTTAAGTTTGATTATATCACATTCCTTACTATTTCGTGCAGTCAAAACTTTCGACTTTTCAAATACATTATTTCCTGTGGTCAAAACTTTGCACTTATCAATCAACCATGCAACGGGGCCCAAATATTTATAGTCTTACAGTCTACTGCCACGTAGGGGTAGGCATAGTTCGGTTCGATCGATTTTTAGCTATTTTTTTAGACCAAACCGAATAATAAGTTTTATGGCACAAAAAAATCGAACTAAACTGAATGTCAGATAAAGCCGAATTTTCAGTTTGCCTTGTAGTTCAGTTCGATTCGGTTACTTCAATCGATTTTGGTCCTAATCTTGGACCTTAAAATTTAGGTCAATTTTAGTACATGTCCAATATTTTTATTTCATTTTAGGACCTATTGGATGATTGTCATACTTGTAAAGTTGCAAACTTACCTTATATACCTAAAGTTAGAAGTATAAAAAAATATAAACTTTTTTTGTTTTTATTTGTTCGGTTTAGTTCAGGCTAGTTTGGTAAAAAATTTTGCCTACACCGCACCTAAACCGATATAGTCGGTTTTTCAATATCCAAAACCGAACCGACCATCCATCACTCTCCACACTAATTAGTTTGGCTCGGTTTCTTTGGTTTTGTGGGTCAGTTCAGTTTTTCCGAATATTTTGCCCACTACTACTGCCAGGAGTAAGCGATGGGAGCGTTGAAACAGCGTCTAATTGGATATGACTGGCGAATGAGATTCACCATCACTTATGTGTAATTTTAAAGTCAAATCAGTGCCCAAGACTGCACATGAGTGATAGGTAATCAATATAGACAGTGCCCGACCTACTTTTAGCATTCCTACATTTATTTGTTAGAGGATATTAAATGCTATTTAATAGTTGTAGGTATGGAAAGAGATAATTTGAAGTTGAAATAATTCTCATATTATTACATAATTTTTTCTACCTTACGTTAACTTTTATTTGAATTTAACGTTAGCTTCTTATATTTATAAATTTATATAAAGCATCTTATATTTTAATTTTTTTATGTCCATCAACATATGAATCTAAGGTTTAGTTTGGGAGAGTGGTGGTGGTTGATAACCTATTGAAATCAATCTCTGAAATAATAAGTGCTTATGTGTTTGTGATTGCTGCTTTAATAATTGTTGAAACGTGAAAATAGGTGTTTGGGCAAATGTGGTTGTAGTTGCTGAAAAGAGATAAAATGACTAAAAAGCCCATTGATTTAATAAACTATTAATTGTTGTATAAATAA
>JANZXP010000006.1:13758640-13792916 GCA_027576715.1 Erythroxylum flavicans
ATAAAACTTAAAATAACAATAAAAACAAAATTGTATTTTTGAAGGAGATTGCGTCTCATCATCGTCAAAAACTCCAAATTTTCCAATGCTATTTAAAGATTCGTAATTAACTAGAAGAATCTTATGGACCTCTAAAAGCAATTTATTTTTAAATATTCATTGTTCAACCTGTTGAATATGAACACATTCATAGATATTAAATCACCCTAATTCTTATGAAAAAATGAAAAAAAAATACTAATTAAGTCATGTAATCGTCTTTTGATGGATTATAGTTATCCATCAATTAAGTAGAAGAATCTCACAGACTTTTAGAAACAATTTATTTTTACATATGCATTGTTAAACCTATTGAACATGAACGCATTCATAGATATTAAATAACTCTAATTCTTATAAAAGAACTAAAAAGAAGGTACTAATTGAGTCAAATAGTCACCTTTTGATGTATTACAGTTGTCCAGCACTTAATACAGTAAGTCTAAAATGAACCCAATCTAAAGTGTTACAAGTCACAGATAAAAATATAAAACAAAAAAAAGGCCAACTTATGTTTCCTATATGCTTAAGGATGTCTTCTACAGCACTCTATGTGATTCCTCTCATTGTAAACATCTTTCCATTGCTAGTTTGTCCATACGCAAATATAGTAGCTAGAGAAAAATTCAAAACACCCAAACAAATTGAAACTCGCATAAAAAAGACAAAACACTATTAAGTGATGGACAGCTATAATCCATTTATAGTTTCACACTCTTCACCAAATGAACACACCATTGATTCCTCTTAGAGCAGAGAGAGCAACGTCCTTATCCCCTTCCTGTACACTTCCCAAATCGAGCAAATTGGATAAAACACTTTATCTACCACATGAAAATAGCTCGCTCGCTGTCACCACCTAAAACTCATTTTTTGATGATTTTGGAGTTTGGACTCTTAAAGACAATGGAGTAGTCGTCGGCCCACTCCCTAGCAATAAGATCGTAAAGCGCTTGTTCTCTTCTACTCAATGGCCTTACCCTAACTGTCACTAGAATCTTCTCTTCTCGAGCCTTGTTAGTGCACCTAGCGTCGACGACAGCGTCCTCTGTATTTTATACGTTAGTGTTGCCGGTGTTCCGACCATCGTGTACTCAGATCAAGCATTTTCTTGCATTTAAAGACTTGAATAGTACATAGAAGTCGCAAGAGCAAGATCTCAGTACACTAAAAGCAATTAGATATGGTTATGCTTATTTTATGGAAGAGAAACAGAGATCGATCTTAGCTTGAGGAACCAACCAGCTTGAAGTGCGATCTTAACTTGATCCAATCACTAGGGATAAACCGATTGGACCAGTTCTACACAAAATCGGCCGGTTCGCTGATAAATCGGTCAGTTTTAATACATAGAAGTTATTAGATAAAACCGAACCGGACTATTGGATGGTTCAAATTTTTTTCGGTCGGACTGGCCGATCCGGTTCAGTTTTTAAAACCTTGCCTAAGACAGCTCATGAGTGATAGGTAATCAATATAGGCAGTGCCCGGCCTACTTTTAACATTCCTTCGTTTATTTGTCGGAGAATATTAAATGCTAATAGTTGCAGGTATCGAAAGAGATTATTTTAAGTTGAAATAATTATCATATTATTACATAATTTTTTCTACCTTAAAGACTAACGTTAACTTTCATTTGAATTTATATTTATAAATTTCTTTGAAGCATCTTATATTTTAGTCTTTTATGTCCATCAACATATGAATCTAAGGTTTAGTTTGAGAGAATAGTAACGATTGACAATCTATTGAAATTAATCTACTGAAATGATAAGTATTTATTCTCAATAAGTACTTATGTGTTTGTGATTGTTGTTTTTAAAATAGATGTTTGGCAAGTGCGATTGCAGTTGCTGAAAAGAGATAAAATGACTAAAAAGCCTATTGATTTAATAAACTATTAATTGTTGTATAAATAATTAAAAAATATATTATGTCATATAAATTTAAATATATATATTATTAGTCATATAAATTCAAATTATAAATAAGAAAACATTAAATTAAAATAAGAAAATAAATTTAGTAAATTAAATATTTGATAAAAAATATATTATTAGTCATATAAATTCAAAGCTGGGACGAAGAAGATGATACGTTAAACTTGCTTTCTATTGGATGAGGGTGTAATGGAAAATAATAATTATCAGAAGGTTATTAATGGAAAGTAGAATTTCTACCACACAAGCACTTTCCTACCGCAACTCTCTTTCTATTTATTGATTTCTGCAATGGAACCGAACTTTCCTCCAACCTCCGGTTGTTCACTTGCAGATTTAAACATATGACTGGGTTTAAAAACTGCGGTGGATAAGTATTTATCCTCACCGCACCGCAGATCCAAACGCAGCCTAAGATATTTCAACTCAAAATTTGCAACAAAGGATTTTCATGATTCTAAGTGATAAAAACATTAATAAACATTAATTTTTTATCAGTCATAACTTTTGAGTTTTTCCTTTTTTATTTTTAGATTACTTATTATTTATTAAAAATATAATTAATCATTAATAAATAATTTAATTTTTGTAATTGTAATTTTCATTATACCTGTGACCGTAGCATCAACTGAGAGAAGTTTTCAAAGTTAAAATTATTAAAAACTTATTTGAGACCATCAATATCATAAGAAACGTTGATTGATTTAGCTATTTTATGTATCAAGAAAGAAATGTTGGAAGATATTGATCTTGTTAATATTATTAATAATTTTGCATTTAGAAATGTACGGAAATTTTTTTTCATAAATCATAATCATTTGTGTGTTTGTTAGTACAATTCTCTTAATATTTTGCATTCTAATATTGTTGTTCGATTGCCGCTATTGCTATTTTGTTGTTACTTCTACTATTTTTAGTAATTTTATTGTTACTGAAATTTGTAAGATATTATTAACTGGTATTATGATCATTTAATATTGTTAAGTATGTGGACTTATAAATTAAGTCATTTATGTATTTATATTAAATTTTAATAAATAAAAGTACGCTTTTAAAATTTACATGCTTGTATATTATCGATTTATTGGAATCTATTTTTTTAGTTCGCCTAGGACCTATAAAACGTGAAGAACGGCCCTGTATAACAAATTACCTTGATTTCAAAGCCTTAAATGGTTTATGGGATTACTGTATGTTAATATCATTAAATGATCAGAACATCAATCCATTATAAATTATAGTCAAAACCTTCTAAATTTCATATTAAAATTTTGAATAAGGGAGAATGCTATGTTTCATTAAAAAAATATGTTATCAACGTTAATTATAAAATGGAACTAATTTATATTTCAAAATTTCTCAAAAATTGTAATAAATTAAATTAAATTTGTTTTTAACAATTATAATAAAATTTAAATTTAAAATAATTTTTTTCACTAAAAAATATTAGCTACCAAAACAAAATCGTTACAAAATTTTATTACCCACGTTTACAAGAATGTCTCTAAAAACATTTACTTGCTACAAGAAATTAGTAGCTAAAACTGTTTTGCTACAAAAACAAAATCGTCAGTAAAAAATATTAGCTACCAAAACAAAATCGTCAAAAAATGTTGTTACTTACGTTTACAAGAATGTTTCTAAAAACATTCACCTACTACAAACAATTAATAGCTAAAGTTATTTTGCTATTAAAAAATCATCAGTAAAAATAATTACCTACAACTATGGTTTAGTAGGAAAAAGTTTTACCTATGAAACATATACGTCACAAAATTCTATGTAAACGTTCTTCGTTCTAGTTAGTTATATATTTTACTGACGAAATTATTGTGTATCCAAAACCTTTTTGCGACAATTTCAAGAAAACGTTACGGATATTGTTTTAGTACCGAAATTTAACAATCATTAGGTCGACTATTATTTTTTGTCGCAAATTACTATTTGCGACGATTTTTTAATATTTAGCGACGTTTGGTTTCGTCGTTAATAAACTTATCTATTGTAGTGTTTAGTCCTGATTTTTTGAAAAAATAGAAAATTAGACTAGGCTTGCCTTATATATCAATATCTATTTGAGTGTCATTTCAACTTAAAAGAACATAAAATTAGACTAGGCTTGCCTTATATATCAATATCTATTTGACTGTCATTTCAACTTAAAAGAACATTCAGTGAATGCCTTTCATTTAAATTGCAAGTTGGAAGACAATCTAGCTTTGGATTAGCAAGGTTGAAAAGGTGTAGTCCATGAGCTTAATATGGTAAATGGAAAGGACCTCCACCGACGGACAAAAGTAACATTTTAAATTCGGGAGTTGAATCTTTCGTCTCCACCAGCAGAAGATCATTTAATTTTTTAAATGCTTTAGTAAGGTAGGTGGTAAGTAGTAGTTGTCTTAAATTCATGCATATGCAAGCATCTCTCCAAAATTAATTGTTATCTTAAGTCTATCTGAGCTTTCATTATTTGGAGAAAGAAACGAACGTTGAAATGCATGGTATATTGTGTTTATTTGAAGACTTTTCTAAACTTAAAACACTTTAAGCCAGACGTCACTGGCTACGAAAAATATAAAACAATCCCTTTAAAACGTTGTTAAATTCATAGATCAGGTTAGCATTATACAAGTACAAAAGAAATCTTTAGAACCATTTCAAGTGCTTAATATTATTTGCTTTACCTCACGGGATTAAAGTTCTAAATTTGTTCCTACCTATCATTAAAAAATATTAATCTTAAAATCCATACAAGAGGAGCATGGTATCGAACTCAGCAACAAACTTGGTATCTTATTCTTACATTTAAGGGTTGCGGCTTCATACTATATTAAAAATTAAGGAGAGTCTTGAAATAACAGGTAAAAATTACTCATTTATAATCTTATGTTTAAATTACAGAACCAATTTCTTTATAAAAAATTTGTAAAAGAAAGGCTATCTATATTCAGGGCTGTTCTTAACGTTTTGTAAGCACTGAGCGAAGTAAAAAAAAAAGTTTTCAATAAATCGATAATATACAAACATGTAAACCTTAAAAGCATATTTTTATTTATTAAAATTTAATATACATACATAAGTGACTCAATTTATAAATCTACATACTCAACAAAATATTAAAAGATGATAACATCAGCTAATAATATCTTATAAATGTCAGTAACAATAAAATCACTAAAAATAATAGAAGTAATAACAAAATAACAATAACAGCAATCGAACATTATTATTAGACTGCAAAACAAGAGAATTATCTAATAAATACATATATAATCATGATTTATGAAACAAATTATTCCCTACATTTCTAGATGCAAAAGCATTAATAATATTATCAAGATTGATATTATCTAATATTTCCTTCTTGATACATAAAATAACTAAATCATTCAACCTTTCTTGTGATATTGATAATCTAAAATAGGTTTTTAATAATTTTAGCTTTGAAAAACTTTTCTCAGCTGATGCTATAGTGACAGGTATAATGAAAATTACAATTACAAAAGTTAAATTATATATTAATGTTTAATTATAATTTTTATAAATAACAAGTAATCTAAAATTTAAAAAAGTAAGAAAGTTAGAAGTTCTAAGTCATAAAAAATTAATGTTTATTAATGTTTTTATCATTTAGAATTCAGAAGTTAAAATTGTCAAAATTTTTTATTGCAAATTTTAAGTTAGAATATCTTAAATTCATATATTGATGGACATAAAAAATTAGAGTATTAAATACTTCAAATAAATTTATAAGTATAATAAACTAAATTTAACTTCAAACGTTAATCTTAGAAGTTAAAAAGATTACGTAATAATATGATAATTCTCTCGACCTAAAATTATCTCTTTCCCTTTGTGCAATCACTAAATGGCATTTAATATCTTACGACGACTCAACGTAAGAATGCTACTAATTACTAACTGGAAGTCAAAGTAAACCCCCAATAGAGTGGGCCTGGACAGAGGCAGCCAGGGCCCGCACTGGGGTTATGATTTATTGGATTCTAAAATGTCCATGACATGTAAACCAAAGCTTTATAGGGCGGATGGCTTCGTTTCTGAAGTTCGGATATGAAACCAAAGAGGGAAGCAAATTATTTAAATACATATTTTTATTTCACATCCTTGTCACTCGACGGTCCTCTTCCATTTCCTTCATCTCTGTCTTTTCGAAGACCTTGATATGGTATCCGTTTCCAAAACTTAACACTGGAGTTCTAACAATTTCTCCCCCCTTGATCTTTGTCCACCTGAAAATGTGAAACAATAGAAAATATCTAATGATTGTTGCAGGAAGGATAATGTACTTAAATTTTCAACCTAGCTATGCGAATGAACTTCCGTTTGTGTCTGTCTTTTTATAGATTTGGTACTCAACCAAAGCTTAAGATAATGAGAGCACAGGATTTCTAAAGAAAGATGACTAGTCACCTGTATTTGGTCACAAAATGATGCAGAAATACGGCCATTAACGCTTTACTGAAATCAGCTCCCCCGCAAGACCTCATTCCACCTCCAAATGGTATGAAATTTCTGGCTTTGGAACTTGCGCCCAAATCCTGGGTTCACGTAACTTCTTGATTTAGAAATCTTAGATTAGATACCAGACAGATTGTTAGAAGAACGTTAAATGATGCCGTCTAACGTGTTTTTATAATACTACCTCCCATCTCCATGGATTAAAAGTAAGGGGATCTTTGTAAACATCTGGATCCATGTGAAGAGCGGCAGGTATGACAGCAATTGTCCAGCCTTTTGGAATTACATATTCTGTATAGTTTAACTTTGATGGTAAGTTTAAATATTACGAAAATTGTAAATGGAAAACAAGTACAAGATAGAAGATAAGTCGCAAGCATGTTTTATGGTGGTTCTCTCATTTTCATGTTCCCCTTGACCTAAATTTCATAAATTAGCATCAAGATAATAGTTTACTATTTTCTTATTATATTTTATGGTAGGTAAAAACTTAATTTTTTTGTTTTTAATTAATTTTCAAAAGTGTTAGGAGGATTTTTTATTGTTGTAATATGTTTCCAATTTATTGTTGACACCAAGCACTTGTACTAATTAGTTTCAAATTCGGTTTTTAAGAAATATTTATTTTAATAAATAGATGAATGAGAATATATATCAAAAAGAAAGTTTAGCGCACCTCTTATATGGACATCTTCTATTGTCCTCCTTAAGATTCCTACTGCGCCACCCATTCGAAGTGATTCATTGATAACCTTTCAGAAAAGACAGATTTTTAGACAAGAGATACTAGGAAGAATTGATAAGTAGAAGCTCTAAAGTATTAATTGTACTTACATGCATCGTAAGAGTCATTGATTTATATTCCTTCCAAGTTATTCCACTCTCTTTACTTTCCCTGCCATTAATCATACGATTGCTTTCCTTCTAAAAATTGAGATAATGAATATCAGATAATTATGTACAAAAAGTTTTTTTAAAAAAAGATAACAAAGTAATGAAAGAATTATACAAACTAAAAACAACTTTAAGAGTTACCGATAATTTGACTTTATAATAAAGACATTGAATTATTTTTTAATAAAAAGATAAAATTTCAAGAATCACGCATCACTTTGACCTTATCATAAAGATATTGAATTATTTATTTAATAAAAAAGAAAATAGTTTTCAGAGACATCAATAATTTGACCTTAAAATAAAGACGAACTTAATAGAAAAAAAATTTCAAGAGTCACCCCTAATTAATTTTATAATAAAAATGATGAAAAAACTTGATAGTCAACTATTTATTTAATAAAAAAGAAAATAATTTGATTTTATTAAATTACTTATTTAATAATTCAAAAAAAAGAAAATGATTTCAAGTACCTACCTCTAGTTCATGCAGGACTAAAGGATTATCTGTCAAGTACATAATAGCCAAAGTTAAAGTGGTGGGAATCGTCTCTGAGGTGGCAAGTAGAAGCGCAAAGATTGAGTAAATAATAAGATTGTCCGTAAATGAGCTTTCAGTCTTCTTGTAATCGATGAGGCAAGCTAGGAAGTCGTCCAGTGTGGCCCTGCTTACAGAAGGAGACGCTTGTCTTCTCTCTACAGTGTCCCTTATCAACTTCATTATTTTCTTCCGATTCTGAAAAATGACGAGAACGTCAAGAAAGCTTTGGGTATTTCACATGTCAGAAATAAAAAGCTTGCTAGGAACCTAACAGTAGTATTAACCCTAAAATACCTGGGCACATTTGTGAAACGCAGTGCCTGGTAAGTTCAAAGGAAAAGACATCAGCCCTTGAGTGAAGTTTGCAAATGCTTCACTTAGATTTATTTCAGACTTCTCAGGGTCACGACCAAATAACACCTTCCAAGTGAAATTCAATATCATCTGGGAAAAATATTCATGAATACGTTTACATACATCTGACTCATGTGAAAACGCATTAATTAGCAAACGTATCGTACATATATATATATGTATATATATATGGGCAGACTGAATACTATGAAGTGAAATAAGAAAAGTCGAGCAAACCGTTGAAAGGGCATGTTTAACTTCCAGCGACTTGTGCTTTGTCCAAGAATCAAGAGCACGTTTCACCGTTCGGTCCAGCACAGGAAGCAGAATTCCTTTGAGTCTCTCGGCACCAAAGTATTCGGCAATCGATTTTTTGAGGTGTTTATGAATGTGTCCTGTTTTTAAACTGTCTTTAAATTCACCATTTTGGCCAATAAGTTCAGCAAATGAATCCATGTACCATAACTCAACCAACTTCCCTTCTTGTTGGAGAATAAAATGATTGAAGTCAGCGTCTGAGGATACCACCACGGGCCGACCGGCCAAGCTTGTTTTGAACACTGGTCCATATCTGAGGAGATATATAAGTAAGGTGAAGCATCATGCAGTATCAACGATGCACGAAGTTGATGGTAAGTACCTTTTGAGTCTGGTTTTCATGAACCAGGGCATATCTATAGACTTGCTGGGAATGAAGAACTGAACAGTTTCTCCAATAATTGGCAGCCCCATGGAACCTGGAGGGAGCTTTCCATTGCATATAGTTTTCCTGCATCTAAATACCCAACAAGTGATTGCTATAGAAAGCAAGGCCAGGAAATAGAAACTCACAGGCCACATTCGTAGATGTATGCAACTTTAAACAGCTTAAAGAGGTTTTGACAAAGAAAACCTAGCGCTCTCTTGGTTATGTTGAATTTAAAGAATCAAGAGTTGCTCGATGAGTTATTTATAGTCAACTTCTAGTTGATCAAGACATCAACTGCGAATACTGGATCAAGTCCATCAAAATGTATCTTTCTGATCTACACATGAGAGTGCAGTAACTTCTCATTATCGATTCAAACAAGGTAAACGTGTATATATATATTCTAATCATTATCATCTCTTTCTTACTTTAGTTTTTCTACTTTTAGTCTTTACGTAATTAAAAGATAGTGGAATAATCTCACTAAAAACTTTTCTTACTCTTATTGATCAAGTTCTAATTAGAGTTCATCTAAAGCATCAATTTAATTTTTTTTAAAAATTCAAAGTTTTATATAAATAAATTAAGAATTTCACAAGTGGAAGAGAATAAGATGAAGAAAAATGAGCCTCTACTTACCAATAAATTATGTTTTTGTGCCTAATTTATTTGCAGGAAAATGCTCAATGAAGAAAAATGGCCGTTTCCTTCCTTGTTTGAGAATCCCCATCTTTAAGTGTCAAAATCTATATAAAACACTCCCAATTAAGATGAATTTTTATTTTATTTCTTGATTAACAAATTATGAATGTAATTTTTTTCTTTTATGGATCGTCCACCAAACTGATTCCAAGTTAAAAAAATTTAATAGATTTATTTTAAAATTAATTTTTCATTTCATTTAAATTAAGTATTGGAAGTTGATGTTAAAAATTTTGTCATATTACTTCCTAAAAATGAATTTATCATAATTCAATGTATTTAATATCATTAATTTTTATTTTTTTACAATAAACATTATCATAATTAACTCTTCTGATTATTAAGATTAAAATGCAGGCAAACAAGGTTGAAAAATCATCCCATCCAAATTAACCAATATTAGAATAAAAATCCGATTTAATTCTATAAAAATTATTAAAAGTACATTCAAATAAATTGGGAAACAAACGAATTATAATTAAACTTAGAACTCAATTATATTATCTGCACATATTTCTCAAGTCCTGTGTTACATTAAATCTGTAACAGAAGTTTTAAAGTATAATAATTTAAAAAGGAATACCTCATCATAACTTACAAATTTGATTTATTTAATAAAATTAAAATTTAAAGTTGGAGGAGTCAAGCTCTCTTTTTTCACTTATAAACATTAGACAAACAACTACTCAGAATTATTCCAGTGTAGGATGCAATATTTATATTTAATCAGTTGGTGGAGAGATATATTTATACATCCATGTCAATGTGTATTCTTTTCTACAAATTTCGTTAATAAACTAGAGTATAAAATATTGGCTTTCTAATATTTTAAAAAATTAAACCAATGAAGATAAAAGATCAAATGAAAATATAGATTCACAAAAAAAATAATTCAAATCGTAATAGATATTCAAGTTACATTGATTATGTATATTTTCTCTTTAAGATCGAAAGAATGATTCCATCGTTGGGACTCAAGGACTATACTATTGGCTCAGTGATTGACACTATAAACTTAATGAAGTAAAACAACAGTAACTTATATTTTGGATATAACTAGTATTTTAAATAAAATTTGTGCAATTATTTGATGTTTATACTAACATTAATAGTATTTGATACAGATCAGCTAGTAAGTACTTGGGGATTTCCAAATTATCCTCTATCAAAACACGTGCATAACTTCTTTTAGATGTGAAATAAAAATTTTAATATTTAAGTTTTTAGCTTAATTAGTATTAATAGAGAGACACAATTTAATTTAATTTTGGTGAAGAGTTATATCACTACATCATAGAAGGGTTTTGGCGACAAAACATAACGTCATTGAAAGACACCAAATTGTTGCAAAAGATATTTAGTGACTAAAAAAATCGTCGAATAAATGGTCGTAAAAGTTCGGTAGTAAAAACTTTTTTGTGACGTTTTAAAGGAATTATTGCCAAAAAGATTTTGCTATGATCATCCTTTTGTCGCTAATAAGAATAGGCAAGGAAAGGAGAAATAGTCGCAAATAACTTATTGCCACGTTTAATTTTGGTGGGTAAAGGTAATTATTGACGTTAACGTAAACGTAGGTAATAATGTGTACTGGCGATTTATTTTCGTAGCAGAATATGTTGAGCTACGAAAATTAAAGTGTAGCTAAATGTTATTAGAGACTTTCTAGAAAGCGCATGTAAAAAGATTTGATGACGATTTTATATTTGTAGCTAAAGAATTTTAGTGACAAATATTTATTTTTAATTTGATTTCCCTATTACAAATGTAATATTTAATTATAATTATTAACAACATTTTTAATTCATGTTATTGTTCTTAATATGGTTTGGATTATAATTTAGTCACATTTTGTAATTATTGTTGGTGACATTGTTTAAATAATAATAAATCAAAATAAAATAAAAATATTTCATAATTAAAAATGAAATGCATTTTATACAAAAACATGTAATTAAATGTTAATTAAAAAACTTAAGAAAAAATTTATCGACAAACTAAGACTCCTCATCGTCACTACTACTGACTTACTGTGACCCAAGTATTTGTTTAACCATCTTTTAAGCTTGGTCAACTTTCTTTTAGTATGGTCTAGTTTTTGCTCATTATGTTTTAATTTTTCTTGAGTACGATCTAACTTTTCTTCATTACATTGTAAATGAGCCTTATGCGACCGGTTCTCCTTTAGAAGTGTCATTACATAGAATGGTCGTAACGATGATGAACCAATTAGCTTAAGGCCATGCCTAAGACCTTTGATATACCCTGATCTTGTACTAAGGATATTGTTGCAAATGTCTTCCACATCGGGCTCATTCCCGTTAGACAATAATCTCTGCAACAACTCTTGCATCTTGTCATACAATTTAAAACACAAAATCAAGATGTAATTCCAATATTATTACTTAGTATTACATAAATAAACACACTCTAAAATTAAAATTTTTATAGTTACATAATTATTTTGCGTCTCTTTAGACGTCCAGTCTTCACCTTCCTTGTAATATATTAGCTTGTAGAGTGTGATCCTATCATACTCTTGTCCATGCAGTTGAGTCTAACTCTGTTATATGAATTAGAAAAAAATGGAACACAATAAATTATATTGTATTAACTAATATAATAATAACTTCTAAATATTTCATTTACAAATTCTTATCGTACGACAACAAATGATTCAGAGCTGTTGTTGTGAGTAGTTTTTATTTTTGCTTTGTTAACCTTGGCTTTCTCACATTTTTCCTAAATAAAGAGAAGAAATAGTCATTAAATGAAAAACAAAATTAGTGAAAGGAAATATGAAGAGAAAGAAGACAAATCTTAACCTTGACAGAGGTCCAATAATCACACATTTCACTTAAATCTTCTGGAGTCACCCGTTTTGGAATATGTCTCATTGCCTCCTCATCTGAAGGAAAAGAGTTGTAGTATTTATGAAGACGATAACGATGATCCTTTTCCTTTGTTTCAACAGTGAACTGACACAGCTTGAAATTTCAAGGTTCTCGATATCAATGATATTGAGCTTCATCTGTGAGCAACACGTATAATTTAACTTACTTTTTAAATAAGTAAAACCGTAATGCATACAATAAAATGAATTGAAATATATCGAAACTTTGTATAAAGCATTCTGTACTAGGTTGTCTTCTTTCAACTACCTGGCATGCTGAAGGCAAGGTAATTCATTCCTGAGAGTGACTCCCAACTTACTGGACAATTTTACTAATTGGATCTTATCAACAGGACGAAGTTGCATGGGTTGATATACACAGACAACTTGCTGTTCATTGGAACATTTATGCGTTGCAACTTAGATCCTTTAGTGATACCTCTATCTCTTTTTCTTACGTCGATATTGGAACCTGATAACAAAAGAATAATGATAAGAAAAACCACATTAAATATGTAAATATATATTTTAACACAACTGTAAATATAGGTGGTTAACAATAACATACCTGAAGATCCCTCAGCACTAATTGAGGTGGATATAGGTTGTTGTCGTCTGCATTCATTGGAGGATGAAATCGATGGTTGTTGATCAATAGGGTCGGATTGATTTGGTTATTATGGGGAGGAACATCATCGGTAGTTGCCACCCTCTTTCTCTTGTTTCTACTAGCTCCTATTATATTTAATATCTATAAATGAAATATTAACATAGCGTATGCTCTTTACTCAAAATCAACATTCCACAAGAACATAAGTTAAACACAAGTCAAAACTAAACATTCAGCATAAACATAAATCAAACACCATCATTCCACATAATAATAACAACAGATAAGGTTTTTGGGGACAAATTCAAACATCGCTAAATATTAAAAAATCGTGTGAACTCATAATTTGCTATGAAAAACAATCGTCGCCCTAATGGTCGCTCAATCTAGGTAGCAAAATAATATCCGCAACGCTTTTTTGAAATTGTTGCAAAAAGTTTTTGGATACATAATATATTCGTCGATAAAACATATAACCAACGAGAGCCAAAAACATCGTACATAGGATTTTGCGACGTATATGTTTCATAGATAAAGGTTTTTACCTACTAAACTGTAGTCTTCGATAAATATTTTTACTGAAGATTTTTTTGTAACATAATAATTTTAGCTACTAATTGTTTATTGCAGGTAAATGTTTTTAGAGATGTTCTTGTAAACGTAGGTAATAACATTTTGTGACGATTTTGTTTTGTACCTAATACTTTTTAGTGAAAAACATTTATTTTTAAATTTAAATTTTATTATAATTGTTAAAAACAAATTTAATTTAATTTATTACAATTTTAAAGACATTTTGAAATATAAATTAGATACATTTCATAATTAATGTCGGTGACATCTTATTTAAATAATAATAAATTGAAATAAAATAAACATTAAAAATGGAATGCATTTTATTAAAAAATAATTACATGTTAATTACAGAATTTGAACAAAATTTATAAACAAACTAAGACTCCTCATCGTCACTACTACTGACATAGTTTGAGCCAAGTAATTGTTTGATCATCTTTTTAAGCTTGTTCACTTCTTTTACATTACAATCTAACTTCTCTTCTGTACATTGTAACTTAGTCTTCAGTGACTGGTTCTTCTCTTGAAGCGTTGTGATATATACTAGTCGGGACGATGATGCACTAATAAGCTTAGGGTCATGTGCAAGACCTTTGATATATCCCGATCTTGTACTAAAGACATTGTTGCTAATGTCATCGACATTGGCTTGATTCCCCTCAGACAGTGATGTTTGCAACAACTCTTGCATCTTGTCCCACAATTTAAAGTATAAAATCGAGTTAACTAAAAAATTATTACTTAGTATTTCATAAAAAATAAATTGTAATATTAATTATTTTGTACATACATAATTACTTTTTGCCTCTTCAGGCATTCAGCCTTCACCTTCCTTGTAATGTGTTATCTTGTAAAGTGTGATCCTATCACATTCTTATTCTTGGAGTTGAGTTTGGCTCTATGATATGAATTTAAAAAATTAGAAGATAATGGAAACTTTCTATCAATTTCTTTCCATGCTATTGAGTCTGCTGGATGACGCATAATGTTATCATCAATGTATTTCTCTTTATGCCACCTCATATCTATGGTTGTTTTTGTTGACATAAAAAGTCGTTGTAATCGTGGTTTAATAGGGAAGCATCGAAGGATTTTATTTGATATCTTTTTCCCTCTTCCATCATCCACCTACTACCTTCATGTACCATAAATAGGACACTCCTAAAGATCTTTACTTTCCTTCCAAAAAAGAACATAATCATAATTAAAAGCATGAAATAAAATATATCCCAATCTAAGGTCCCTTGATAGTTTCTTTGCATCATAGTAAGATTTCGGCAACTTGTGTCCAACAGGTAATGCATCGTTCAGTAAGTCAATTAACATGTCAAAGGACTTGTTACTCCATTTATTATAGACCTTCAAATGCAAGAACTTCATAACAAGTGATAGTTGTGAGAAATTTAAGCACCCCAGATATAATTATTCTTGAGCAACTTTCAATAACTTTCCAAAATTATCTTCTGTAATACTACCAATTATGTTAGGCATTCATGTTTCATTCACAGTCTCCATATAATTCCAACAATCATCTAACATCTCGTCAATCTCATCATCACCATCATCATTCACATCACAATCATCTACATCATTATTGTTACTGTCATGATAACATGTACCACCATTTCTACTACAACTTGCTTCCTTACATTCACCATTATAAAGCCATGGAGTATAGAATTTATCTATGTCTCGGATCAGTAAGTGATTATATACCACATCTTGACTTTGGAAGTCGACATTTAAGCAATTGATGCATGGACAATAAACACTACATTCATCACCTGTTTGCTTTTTTACAAATTGCATAAAACTCTTAACTCCTACGTATTCAGTTGATCACTTTCGATGAGACATCCAACTCTTATCCATCTAGCTATACAATAAAGAAGATAACTCATTTTCTAAGAGGTTCAATTCTTTTAGAAATGAACTAAGATCATAAGCTTTCAAGGCTCATTTTGAGGTCATTCCTGGTTCTGCAATCATGGTAAATGGCTAAAGGAAGCACTAAAAGCAATCACAAATTGCAGGGAGAATAATAATAGAGAAGATTGAAACACCTGACAATTTTAAGTACTCTGTACTGTGCAAGAGCTTCCTTCAAACCTTGACAAGGAATATGTAAACCATAGCATAAGGAATCCAACAAAATACAATAGAGGGCTTTTGTCAAACATGTGGTAGGCAGGGAGAATATACTTAAAGATGCCATATAAATTCTTCAGTTTTGGCTCCAATCAAACAAAGGAAGACAAAATCTACAAAAAAACTATACATAATCACAAACTAACGCAAAAATTAAACATGAAACACAAAAAAAGATGAACACAGTTAGGGGTTTCATATTGGTTAACAAATGACATAAACAATTGGACTCACCTTTGACTATGGGAAGCGGTGGGAGAACTCGAAGAGGTCGAAGAACAAGTAAAAGGTGAGAAGGTAGATGAAGACTACAATATTTGAGATACAAAAGAAGGAGGACAGAAGGCAGATGAAGAGAAAAGGGTCGGTTGAGCTTTAATAGCAAAGTTTCAGTGAAAATGGGAGGGAGGCAAAAATGATGTCGTCCCAGGGACGACATCATCCAACTTATTTTTTTAACCTGTTTACCTTTTTACGACGAACAAAACTATGGTCGCCAATGGTAGACAATTCACTACCAATTATACACAACGTCGCCAAAACCCAAGCATTTTCTTTACATTCTTAATTTTCTTAATTGATTAGTATATATGAGGTATTCCTATTACAAATATCAAAATGAAAAATTGTCTTCTGCACTTATATATGCAATTGTTCTTGATTTGCTTCATTTTGGGAATTACTAATCTTTAATTTTAATTTTGTAGATAAACAAAATAAAAGGGGAAAATTTTAAAAAATTAGTATCTTCTTTTTGTTATTAGTTGAATTAATAAGGAATGCAAACCACATTTCATTTTTAACAAATTCATCACTAACATGACAACATATACCCTTTAGCTCTTAATCAACCATTAACCTTATTATTTGTATAAAAAGATGCATTTAATTTAAATACTTGAGGGTTTTTGTGACACAGTACGCTTAGTCGTAGAAGACCATTTCTGCGACTAACTACCATACTCAGTCGTAAGTGGTAGACAATTTGCTAACAAATTTTCACACTGTTGCCAAAACCGAGGCAATATCTTTACTTTCTTAATTTTCTTAATTGATTAATATATATGAGATATTCCTAACATATCATACAAAATAAAAAATTTATCTTCTCACTTATATATGCAATTGTTCTTCATTTGCTTAATTTTTGGGAATGACTAATCTTTGATCCTAATTTGGTAGATAAAAAAAATTAAATTGGAAACTTTTTTAAAATTAGTATCTTATTTTTGTTATTAGTTAAATTAATAGGAAATGCAAACCACATTTCATTATTACCAAATGAATGAATGTTTAATGAACATGAGAACATCATTCTTGTTCCTTTCATCTACCATTAACCTTATTAGTCGAATAATGTATTAGTTGCTACATATGATGTTTGTCGAAAAAATATAATAGATCGTAGCAAATTAATTAATAGTACTTCCAAACAACTACATTAAACAAGAAGCGAAATCATTTACCTAAACATGAAAAATGACATCATTTTGTATTAGGTATTCAATCACAAGCATAATAAAAGGCTCCTCCATTCTCGTTCAAGCCGTCAACATTTCTCAAAATCCTCCATCCTGTAAACCACTGTCTCCTCTCTTCCATTTGGGTTCTGTATTGTGGTCATCACCGTCAAAGAACCATCATTAACTGAATCAGTATTGTTATTTTGTTCTATTTCATTAACGAAGTTGTGTTAAGTTTAACTTATACCTTTAGGTGTTTATTGTGAATTCTTAATTATGCATTTAATGTATGGGTTGTATTTTGAAGATGATTTATTGTTTGCCTTTGTTATTTGTATATGGGTTGGCTTCTTCCCAATGACCTTTAACGCTTCCCTCATCAAAGCTTCGTAACTATTTGATGAAAGGTCTTCAAAGCTATTTTACTTTTTTTCATTTCCATTAATAGTAATATAGCCCAATATATATAATACTATATTTTTGTAAATCAAGAATATAGTCATGTCTATTCTACTTTAAATTCTAAATTTTGCATATGATACAAACTACATAATAGATTTCAGAAATTTTAGTAAGGGTAACTTTCATATCATTAGGCACATTGAAAATTATATGAGTTAAAAAAATTATATGAGTTACAAAAGATCTAAGGTGGTGGTATCAAAAGTTCGAATCCTTTATATAAAGTTATGGTTACAAACGAACTTATGCCAATCCTTATGTGTATTTTAAGAAGTTCACAGGTGAGAACTTCATCATTCTTTCTCTGTATGTTGGTGATACACTAATTATGGGTCAAGATGTTGGAAGAATCCAAAAATTAAAGAAGGATTTGTCTAAATCTTTTGATACGAAAGATTTGGGACCTGCAAAGTAGATTTTAGGCATGAAAATGACTTGGGACAAGAAAAGTATGAAAAAGTGGCTGTAACAGGAAAGATATATTGATCCGATGTTAGAAAGGCTCAAAATGAAGCATGCTAATCCAGTTAGCACACCATTGGAACCTCACCTAAAGCTAAGTAAGTGTGCATGTCCTTTAATAGAAAACGAGAAATATAATATGTCTTCTATCTTATACTTATATATAGTAGAGTCTTTGATGTATACAATGGTATGTACAGGGCCAGATATTGCATAAGTTGTTAGGTTAATGGCAGATACTTGTATAATCTAGGGAAGGTTCACTAGAAAGCAATGAAATGGATTTTAAGATACTTGAAAGGTATATCAAACTGGAGTTTGTGCTTTAGTGATAGTGATTTAACTCTAGAAGGTTATACTGATGCAGATATGATTAGAGATCTTGATGGAAGAAAATCCACTTCGGGCTTTCTGTTCAACTTTTGTATGGGTAGCCATTTCATGACAATCTAAGCTACAAAAGTGTATGGCTTTATTTATGATTGAAGCAAAGTATATAGTTATAGTGGAAGCTGGTAAGGATATGCTCTAGTTGAAAAGGTTTCTTCAAGAGTTGGATGTGAAGCAAGAATACTATATAGTATCTTGAGATTATCAAAGTCCTATTGACTTGAGCAAAAATACTATGTATCATTCCCATACAAAGAACATAGATTTCATATATTGTTGGTTGAGATTCGTGATTGAGGAGCAATAATGGATGATAAAGAAGATTCATACGGACATGAATGATGCTGATATGTTAAATAAAGTGGTTCCTATAAGCAAACATGAGCTTCATGGTAAGCTTGTTGGGATGTCTCCCAAGTAGATGTGGAGGCATAATATGTCTTCCTTATAATTAGGTTGGAGTGGTAGATTGTTGAGTGTCTAGCCCTATTTTGAGACAAGAATGAGTTTTTGGTGATCGTAGACACTTTTATAGTTTGTAAGGAATGATGAACGAGTGAAGACACTACAGATGACAATTGGATCAAGCTTTTCTTGGCAGACACGATGGTGTAGAGTGCTATACATAAGTGTCTTTTTATTAACAAGACCTTGTGCGTCTACCATGCAAGTCTTTGGAAACGTATGTAACAGGATGAGAAAGAGTGAAGATATGTGTCGTGTACATGTCTATGTACATAACATGCACGATTGTATGTCACAACCATATAAGTGTTTATAACCATTTACATTTACGATTTAGTCAAAGTTGAAATAGACACAGTCACTTATATAACCGTGTATGTGATGGTGTATGATGCAAAAAAACCTATTTTAGAATATGAAAGAGAAAAAGATGTAGGTTTAATTAAGGAGTAGCCAAAAACATCAAAAGTGAAGAAAAATAGAGTGAAAGCAAGTAGAAAAATATTTTCATCCTTTATCATTTGCTAAATTAATATAATTACCCTTTATCTTTCAGAAAAAGTATTTTCATCCTTTTCTGATTATTTTTTTGGGTTGGTTTTGAGAGTTTATTGATTGATATATCAATTTAGTGAGACAACTTAATATTTGTGGAGTACAATATTATTTTGAGCAATGGTAAATTGCTCAGGATTAAATTTTGTAAATTCTTATTTTAATTTGGTAGATTTGTTTTTATATTTGGCCCGTAATTAAGAGTTTTTCAAGCAAATTTTGGTGTTTGTTTCGTTACACAGCTTTAATCTCATATTAATCTGCTGGTTCATTTTGAAGAGCATTTTTGTTGTTAACTTTTGGTTTACTTTTAGAGAATTATGCAGTTGACTCCCAGCAATTGTGACAGTCTCGAGTAGTGACTAGGTAATTCGGTGAGATTGAATGAGAGAAACACTGATAAGAGCGGAGGGTGGAAATTCGAAGGGTAGATCCTAAAGTGGCGGTGACTTGAGAGGTAATTAGCTAGTGAATGGTGACGACCATCGCGTCCAGTGACCGTTGAGGAGTGGAAAAGCAACAGCTAGCACTGGTAAGGCGGAGGACTTGGCCACGTCTGTGAACTCTGACGTTAATTTTAAAGTAAAGAAGGAGGAAACAAGTAGGGCAAAGGTGAACGCTTAACAAAATTAATTTCAACTCAACTTGCACGAGATAATCACAAAGACGTCTTCAGTAAGAATGAACCGCATAGCATAGTTAAAATATCTGATTTCAGTAAACTCTAACTTCATGTCAAGCATATATATGTAGCAAGAGAAACTGTTGTATATTCCAGGGGAATGGCAATGCAGAAAGAGAAACAAAACGAGCCATGTGGACTCATGGACGAATCCAGTTAGGAAAACAATAAAGCTGACAAATGCTTGTCTCGCTACTTCGGGAAATTTGAAATTTCACGTGGACTTACCGATTTCGGGTATGCTGCAGCTCATCAATCGGCACGCTATCCCATTAATCAAATCAAAATCACGTTAGTTCAGGTAACAACTACTACCAAACATGACACTTCACTCAGTGGAATTTAAGATGCTCAGTTGGTGTTAATCATCATTTCTATAATTATCAAATCACCATGTTCAATTCAGTTATAATATCTTAAAATTTTGCATTATTTTCTATTAAAATGATAAGACAATCTCACCTAAAGATTATATTCCCTAAAATGAGGGCCAAAGTTGACCTAACTCTACTGATAAAATTAGTTCTCAACAACTTGAATTACATTAAGTTTTGCTTATAAAATATATCGATCCACCTTTTATGTAATGTAACAATGTGCCATAAAAGCACACCATATGCATCTCCTATTTTACATTTTTTTGAGTAATTTTATTTGATTTTTTCATTTTTTATCCTTTTGACATTCACATGAAACTCTTCCATCCTTTTTCATCATAAAAAGAAATATGGATCTGCTATAATTGCATGTATACGATTGAATATTATAGTTGATTAGTTGTATATTTTAATATATATATATCTACAAATATCAAGTGCATTTTTCTCTACAAATAGATACTGATACTTAATTCGACTACGTTTTTTTATTTCTAACTAATTTGGAATTTAAGTTATGAATTATGGTATGCATTGCTTGCTTATACTCAGTAAGATTACCTTTAGACTGAAACAAGAATTCCAGGATTTCCCTGCAAAAAGAGGAAATAAGTAGAGAAAAGAAAATATGTATGCAGCAGAAAATATTAAATCAGCCTAATCAAGGGTGTCTGACCTACAATATTATAAATGCTCCTAGTCCAAGCTTCTCTTGATGGTAGCCAACTTCTCTATAGCTTCCCATTTTCTGCTCTTATTCCTGCACCATCCTCTTCCTGATAACATGCTGCCAACATTGCCTTGTGTTGTGGCTTTCTTAGTCATAGCCTTAACTTATTGGATATACAAATGGAGGAATCCTTCATGCAAAGGAACGCTTCCTCCCGGTTCAATGGGATGGCCTTTAATTGGGGAGTCTATTCAATTCTTCATCCCCAGCAAATCTCTAGACATTCCACATTTCGTAAAGAAAAGAACAAACAGGTATTGCAACAGTTTGCATAGCATTTGTTTTCTTATGTATTTTTTGCTAAACAAAAATTTTGCAAGGCAAATAACCCCTTAAATTTTTGTTTGTTTATGATATGATAACCAGGTACGGACCAATATTTAAAACGAGCCTGGCTGGAAGATCAGTTATAGTTTCTTCTGATCCAGAGCTCAATCAATTTCTTTTACATCAAGAAGGGAAGGCTGTGGAATTCTGGATGATGGATACATATGCTAAGCTTATTGGTCATAAGGGCTCTGTCAAGGACGGTTCAAGCAACATGAGCGGACAATATCATAGGTATTACAGAAAAATGTTGTTAGATCAGTTTGGCCCTGACATGCTCAGAGAAAAACTGCTTGCTGACATGGAGAAAGTGAGCATTAAGAAACTAAAGTCTTGGTCGACCAAGGATTTTGTGGAACTGAAACAGGAAAGTTCAGAGGTGAGCAATTAACATGCAGTAGCATCCCTATCATTTCATCTTGATCCTTTTCTTAGCGTTTTGTCGTCTTGAATAAGGAAGAGAAGACATTGTTTTTTAAACTTACTTATTACTTCTATATCTTCAGATGATTTTTGAGTTCGTAGCAAAGTACCTGTTTAGTTATGATTCTGAGAATTGTAAACTACGTTTGTGGGAAAAGTTCTCCGACTTTCCGGCAGCTTTTGTATCATTTCCAATAAGCATTCCTGGGACTCGATACCACAGGTGCATGAAGGTAACCAACAAGATTACTTACCAATTTGACATTAATTCTGTATCAACTTTTTGATGAATTCGATCCATGAAATTTTTGGTATTTTTTTTTAATTTGATCCCATCTTTCACTTCCAGAATCACAAGGAAATTATAGATTTCCTCAAGAATACCATAAAAGAGAGAAGGGAAATGCCTGGAACACAAAAAGGGGACTGCATTGATCAAGCTATTGAGGACATGAAAACTCTGAGTTTTCTGTCAGACGAATACATAGCATACGTGATTTTTGGGTTTTTACTTGCTGGCTTTGAGACAGTTTCTTCGGCTTTAACGTTTGGCGTTATCATGCTTGCAGAAAACCCTACAGTACTTGAGGAGTTAGCGGTATAGTTTGATTAATCAATTTGACATGAGATTTAGACATTTTGTGGATCGATTTCATTCTTTTCTCCCATACGTCTTCCATTATCTCAGAAAGAAAACGACGAAATCGTACGAAATAGAGAAAACATGAAATCTGGGTTGACTTGGAAGGAGTACAGATCAATGAAGTTCACCATGCAAGTGAGTTTGGTCCTCTCTCTATGTCACTTACTACTATGATTTTTTTTTTTGGTTTGTATATTGTACTATTCGTCTACTTATTTTCTTTACGTCTATTTTGGGTGCTTTGAGTTCAGGTTATAAATGAGTTGCTTCGTATGGCTGGTGCCGCACCAGCACTTCTAAGAAGAGCGCTTACCGATATAGATTTCAAAGGTGTAATCTTAATTTTGTAATGTTAACCACACCGAATATCAAATTTCTAACCGTGTAAAACTTCTATGCATAGGCTACAGAATTCCAAAAGACTGGGTCATTATGCTTTCTCTTACTTGTACCCATTTAGATCCAAACAAGTTTGAAGATCCCCTTGTCTTCAATCCATGGCGATGGAAGGTGATTGACTAATTATTTGTATGGTTTTAAATTATGAGTTCATCAGGAGTATAGATTTCAATGTTTATATTTTAACTATTAAGACAAGCAGTTTTGCTGTATATATTTTTTAAGAGAACGAATAATGACTACAGGATTCCCTCACCAACAAGAGCTTCATGCCTTTCGGAGGAGGAATCAAAGCGTGCCCTGGAGCAGAGCTCACCAAAGTGACTATTGCAGTGTTTCTTCATGTTCTGGTCAGTCAGTATAGGTAAGTTGGTATTTAAATAAAGAGTCTATATTTGATATTGTGGAGTGAATAACTAATGATCAAAAGTACTCTCAAGTAATTGCTAGAAGATAAGAGGGACAAGCACCCAAGTGATTCTTAATGGACAAAAACATGCATGTTCGGTCCATGTCTAATATGCTAGGAATTCAGATTTCGGGAAGGAAAAGCAGAAACATGCATGTTCGGTTCATGTATAATATACTAGGAATTCAGATTTCGGGAACCTAAAATCTAACAAAATGCTACTATTTTCATTTCCCAGGTGGACGAGAGTCGAGGGAGGAGAAATTATTCGCAAATCTCTAGTTCTGGGATTTGGAGAAGGATATTTTATCAACATTAATTCAGCTAAGAGTTCAAATGAAGAGCACTAAGGTCAATGAATGTATTAAATAAAAGAACTTGATGAATGATTAAATAAATCTGGCTTTGATGGTTTTTATTTTACAGTAAAGTGTAATGATTCAATAAAATCCTTATTACTATTGAAGTATTAATTTTTCACTATTATAATTTAAAATTATGTTCGGAATATTATTATCACCTAACCAAATTTAATTATATTATACTGAAAAGGAGTATGTAATATTATAATATTTGCTCTTTTTCTTTTATACTTTTACTCAATAAAAACCTATTTGATTATTTTGTTTAGAATTTAAGCATTAATACAACTTGGTTCTAACCCGTAATACTAACATGCTTGAAAGCCTATAACTGATGGATAAATTCCAGACATTATCAAGGATAAGATAGAGTTCCAATTTTAAATCTTTAACCAAAATCTCGAGATCTAATTGAGTTCCATTTTTAAAACTTTAACCAAAATCTTGAGATCTAAGGCATATTCCAATCACGAATCACTATAGATCAATATATCTTCATCTTTAATCCCAATTGCTAGCTAAGCTACTACTGCCCTTAATGTCTAGATTAATTCCCATATTTTAGCCTTAATTATCTTGAGTTTTTAAGCAATAGAGTAATTGGTACCACTAAATATCCTTATGATTTTTTCCATCCATATTAGGTAAATCAAGTAACCAAGTGCTAATCTCATTATTAGCTCATCTGCTCGATTCCTTCTTCCATTATTATTATTCATCAATTTAATAATGTTGTCCAAGTCCTTGCACTGACAATCCTATCGGCATGCTTTTTGCATCTAAACTAGTAGAAAGGAAGAAAATGTGCAATGGGAAAATAGATGGACGATGGATTCAATTTCACAGCCATAAAGGCCACAATAGTCGCGTAAGTTTAATGAGTTATAGGATTTTGACCAATGTAAGGAAGTTTACATTCAAGGGAAAGCCACAGGATGAAAGACACTTTAGGAGAAGCTTGTTAAAGTTTTAAATTAAAAACTTATCTTTATTGCATGTATGCAAATTGTATCTTGTAGCATAAAAATATCATCCCACGAGGATTGGAGTAGTTATCTAACAATTTTGGTAAATTTTATTTAAGGTAAATAATAAGATAAGTCACTAAAAATTAAACTAAAAGTAAAGATTTGATAATTAAATAATGAAATAAATAGTAATGAATTGATTGGTTGATTAATGATGAAAATTAGGAATCATTTTTATCCTTATTTATTCTAACTACACTTTCTTGATTTAATACCACTTGACTATAGATGTCCAATGACTATGATTACCCTCTCTCTCGAGATCCAATCAAGTAATCCTAATTAAAATAGATCGGAATTAAATTGTGATCTCTTTATCTATCAAAATTCTTTTTATCCATACGGCTGGATTTGAAGCAATCATATGGGTAACTAATACACAATTAAGGTCTCTCTCCAATCGCCAATTAATCTGATGCTTATAAATTTATTGATGTATTAACTCTCACTTTACAATACAATATAAATAATCCAATCTAATCTATCAATTTAAATTGAATATAAAGCAATAAACATCACGAATATATTTCAATAAATGAATAATGTAAAGTTTAACAAATAAATCAAAAGTAATTTCTAAAATGAATTTAACAATCCATAGATATAATTATATATGCCAATTGAATCACCATTAATAGTCAACAACAATAAGGAAATAAAAGAAAAGAGTAGAGAATTAAATATGGATGTCTTCTCTTCTTCGCCTTGAGTTAGAAACTGTAGCTTTTGTTCTTCAAAATTTGCTCTTTTTTTATCTCCTACTTTTTTATCTTTTCTAACCATCAATTGATGTTGTTCTCTTCCTTTCCATGCTATTGAGCCTTCAATGGTTTTATCTAGGGTTTTCTTTATATGTATTTGTGTTCTAAAAATATCCTCAAATCATTAAAAGTATATAAAAAAATCATGACTTGAAAAAGTTCCATACACGATCGTACATCCTATGCACGATCATGCATGGCCTTGCTCCAAATCTCTATCACGATGCACGATCATGCCAAAGAGCCACCAACCTACTGTTGCTTGATACATGATCCTGCATGGCTATGCATGATTGTGCCAAAGATTATTTTCTAGCCTTTTCTTCATCGTTTCTTCAATTTTTTCTGTCTTTACTCATCATCAAACACTTCAAATAGCCTTTAAAACATATAATTATGATCAAATTCTTTCCTTAAACAATAATCAATCGAACAAAACACATAAAAAAACACTAACAAGAATATAAACCTAAGTCTTAAACATATAATTATCATTTACGCAAACATTAAAAACACACTCTAGCACTAAGAAAATGCATTACAATTCACACTTATCAACTTGCCCACACTTAAATCTTTACTTGTCCCTAAGCAAAATTGAAACTACAAAACACACAAACACATAATTATGAAACAATGTAATAATGGTATAATGACATCAAATTTCATATAATTAACTTAGCCAAAAGCATCAATCACTAAAAAAATTCCAACACACGAACTTATTCCATTCATATTCAAATTTTTTGATTTAAATATGCATATCAACCAAAATATTGAAACCTACTCATACATCTAAGAATGTACTCATTCTTATTTATCAATTAAAAAGGTAGGCCATCACTAAATAGCTGCTCATGAAATTTTTTAAACATTTAACAAGAAGATAAATAGGTTCACTTTTATTGACAACATCATATTTTTATATTTTATTTAACAATAATCTAGTATTTTGATGAGAAGGCAAATAACTTGTCATGAATGTCCCCTAATTACTCAACTAGGTTACATTTTGTCAAGCTTGAATAGAGTGTCATTCTATCCTTTTAACGTTAAGATAAACAATGTGTTGAAAATGCCCTAAGTTACTAAGTTATATCACAACTGATAATATGGAGTCTTTTTCTTCTATTCTTTCTTGTTCTTTTTCTTTTGGTCTTCTCCTTAGTGGGATTAAGCTTTTTTCTCAGTTGGTTCTTCCAACTCTTTCCCAATTTTAAGTATGATAAATCTCAGTTGTTCCCTTAGATTAGATTATGTATTGCTCCTAAGACTCCATACACTTTCTATAGACAATGTATTGGCTAATTGTCCTATTTAAACCTTCAAATTAAATGGAAGATGCATGGTTCTTTGTAATTTGATCGAACTTAGTTTCTATCTTCTTTTGGTTCTCATCTTGACTTGTGAATTTGGAATTCAATATATCCATCAAGTTATCCGTCTTCGATTATGATGAATCGAGTTTATCTTGTTGAAATCTTGGTAGGCCTTAAGCTTTTATTAGATGCCCTATAGTAGTGTTAAACTAAGAAAATTTTAGGTGGTTCTTCCATCCAAAATTATAAGTATTAGAATAGGGATTCTGACCATATTGTGCTCTCATATAGTTAAGATACTTCCTATTATTTTCCACTAAGAAGCAATCAGTTGAGACATGACTTTTTTGTCTACATAATTTACATCCATACTGAATTTCCTTGGGTAGGTTAGAAGAAGTGGCTTTTAGGTAGTTCAATTGTTTCACCAAGTCTGATACTTTAGTCTGTAATGTTGTCACTAAATCCACAACAAGCACTCATTTATGATATCTAAAGGTTGGTTGTTGTTTACTCCTCTCTGACATCCACAAACAGTTATTGTTTGCCATCTCTTTCAACAAATTATGTGCAGCATCAACTATTTTCCTCATTAGCAAACCACCAGCTGCTGCTTCTATAATGCCTGGGCAAATTCACACTGTTGTAGAATGTTTATAGAAGGAACTATTTGGGCAAGTTATCATGTGGGTATTCTTTACAATTATTTGAATCTCTCATATGCTTTATACAATAATTCCCCTTCATTTTGCTAGAAATTGGTTATCTCCTTTATGATTCTAATGATCTTTGTCAAGGGAAACTATTTAGCTAAAAAGGCTTGGATTCACTACTCCTATATTGTGATGTTCTCTGGGATAAGAGAATTCAACCATACCTTAGCTTAATCTTTAAGTGTAAATGGAAAAAATCCTCATCTTGGCTGCATCTTCCAACAGTTCATTGTATCATAATGTGCCAAAAATCTCCAAAAAATTGATCAAATGAGCATTAGGATCCTTATTGGCAAGTCCATAAAACTAGATATTGGTTCGCAGCATATTTAGTAGTAAGTTTAATTTCAAAAGTGTTGGTCTACATTGGTGGTTTTAATATTCCTTATTGGTTAGTATTGAACCCTGGCATCATGAAGTCTATAAGGGTTCTTTTCTATTCTCCTTGATTCCTTTCCTCGACTATGTCACCTTTATTACTTTTTGGTATCTTCCTTTTCAAATCTCCCTTTCTTGCTTGGTGATGTCAAAAACTTATGTGTCTATTAGTTTGCTCGAATTCCTTGTAGATTTTGTGTTCATACACCTGTAATCATATAAGAAGAGTGTTAAAGTCCTTAAATCAAGGTAACTCAAAATGCAATAGATACTATAAAACAATTCTCAATAACAACACCAAAAATGTATTGAATTTTTAAATTAAAAACTTTCTTTGTTGCAAGTATACATATCGTATCTTATAGCATTAAAAGTATTGTCCCACAAGGATTAGAGTAGTCACCTAAAATTTCTTATAAAATTTGTTTAAGGTAAACAATAAGACAAGTCACTAAAAATTAAACTAAAATTGAAGAATTGATAATTAAATAATAAAATAAGCAACAGCGAATTGATTGATTGATCAATAATGAAAACTAAGAATTACTTTTATCCTTATTTGTTTTCACTTCACCTTCTTGATTTAATACTACTTGACCCTAGATATCCATTAATTATGATTACTCTCTCTTAAGATCTCCCAATTAAAATAGATAGAAATTGAATTATGATCTCTCGGTCTATCAATTAAATTATGATCTCTCGGTTTATCAAAACTCTTCCTAACTATGTAACTAGATTTAAAGCAATCTTATAGGCAACTAATACACAATTAAGGTCTCTCTTCAATTGCATATTAATTTGATGATTATATTTGTATTTAGGTACTAGCTCTTTCTGTGTAACACAACACAAATAATCCAATCTAATCTCTCGATTCAAATTGAATATAAAACCATAAACATCACAAGTATATTTCATTAAATCAAAAAAGTAATGTTGAACAAATAAATTAAGATTAATTCCTAAAAGGAATTTATAAATCCATAGATGTAAGTATATATGCCAATTGAATCATCAATAATAGCCAAAAACAATAAGGAAATAAAAGAAAAGAGTAGAGAATAGAATTTGAATGTCTTCTTTTCTTTACCTTAAGTTGGAAACCACAACTTTTGTTTTTTAGATTTTGTTCTTTTCGATCTCCTCTTTTTTATTGTTTCTAGTCTTCAATTGATGTTTTCTTTTCATTTATATACTATTAAGCCTTCTAGGGTCTTTCCATATGATTTTGTTCTAAAAATAACCCCAAATCATTAAAAATATTAAAAAACTCATGACCTGTAAAAGCTACTTGCACGATCGTGCATGGCCTTACTCTAACTCTATATCACGATCATACTAGAGGCATGCACAATTGTGCCAAAGATTCATACACGATCGTGCTAAAGAGCCGCCAAGTTGATGCTTCATCATGCATGATCATGCATAGCTATGCACGATTCTACTAGATATTGTTTTCTAGCCTTTTCTTTATCTTTTCTATAATTTTTCTTGTCTCCACTCATCATCAAACACCTCAAACATACCCTTGAAACATATAATTAAGATGAAATTCTTATCTTAAACGAAAACCGGTCAAATAAAACATACAAAAAAACTAATAAGAACATAAATCTAAGTCTTAAACATATGATTATCATCTAAGAAAATACTAAAAACACCCTTTAGCACCTAGAAAACACATTATAATTCACACCTATCAAAACTTACTTGAACCACACCAATCTATGCCAATGCAATTTAGGCTAATATGGTTCTGAAAACAATTTGCAAGATCTATTATAAGATTCTATAGATGTTTAATTAATCTAATGAATAATATATGTATAAATAATGAGCTGAGAAACTTATAGCTAAATTCAAAAGATCAGTAAGAGTTAAGGGACTAATCTATTGTAAGTTATCACTAACTACCTCTTTAACTGATGCATTAATGAGTATGATGTCCTTGAGGTTAGAATATGCATTTTTATCATATAAGGGCTAAATATTAACCAATTATTAAACAAGAAGCTTGTACTTCTCCATTGGTAACAATAGTTTTAAATTGCATCTTGACATAGCCTCTATATCAAAGGGTATAAAACAAAGTTCAAGATGTATTATAGTTAGGTTCCAAACTCCTGATGTTTTTATTTTTGAAGAACTGCATATGAACCAATTTAACTAAAAAAATTCTTTGTCCTTGAGGAGTCTTTATATTCTCTTGATCATAAAGGCTTTAATAGGATAAATTCCTAAACCTCCTTCCTCCTTTATCTTACAAAATTCACTCCACTTTGCTTTTGCTAATGTTTTACTTATTGCTTCACCAGACCATAGGAATGATCTTAATATCTTTTTCTATTAAATTGATTATGCCTTTTAGGAAATATAGATGAGAAGTTCAGTTGACATGTATAGAATTGAGATTTAAATTGATAAGTTAGACCTTCCATAATATAAAAGACTAATGTTACACCAACTACTTATTCTCTTTTGCATTCTCTCAATCAATCAAATAAAATCTTTATAATTTTTCCTTTTATTTGAGTTCTCAAATAGGTGAAGTGTAAGTTCTTGTTTCTAAGACTAGTTAAAAGAGAGATTCAAGTTGTTAGATGAGAAAGTCATGTTGGAAGGATAAAGTAACTCTTATTCTTATTCATTGAGGGTCCGAACAAATCTTCAAAAGTTTTAAGAGAATTTAATAGTGCAGTGATTAAATCAAAGTCAACTAGAGAGAGTGAATTTTCAAAAACTTGCATTTGTTGTCATACCTGAATCCTCTTTCCAAATTGATGGTTTTCCAATCAATCTGTTGAGAACTTTTGTATAGAGGGTAAATAAGAGAGGAGAAATTCAGTCCCTATTGCCTTAATCCTTTTGCACCATTGGTGATCTTAATTGTTGACCTTTCATGAAGATGCTAGGCAGAGTTGATGCATGGGTCAATTCACATAATGAATTGGTTTGGAAAATCAAAAGCCTCTAAAGCGTGAATTATGGACTGCCAATTGATTGTGTTAAATGCCTGTGGAAGTCCACTTTAATGGAACATCTTTTAAATGCATTCTACTTATAATTCTTAAAAAATTTGTAAGAAAGAAAGATGTTATCTCTAACAGTCAAATGGCCAAAAACTTAAACAATAATCATATAAATAGTATTACAATAAGAAATTGGCCTAAAATCTTTAAACGAAGAGGGATAGGAGATTTATGAGCAAGAGTAATGAAAGTCTTATTAATCTCTTTAAAAAGCTTACCTCTATCAAAGAATTCAAGCACTACATTAATAAAAAGGCCTTTTGTAAATCTTAAAGACCTTTGGAAGAAGAAAAAATTTAGGTCATCTTGTCTTGAAGCTTCATTAGGATTGATCTCAAAGAGTTCCCTTTTGAAAATAACTTCACTGAAAGGAATAATTAAGCTTTCAACATTTGAAGTTGATAAACCACTAGAGATGATTAACTTTATCAATTGGGGGAAAGAAGAGCAAAAAGAAGCAGATCCCAAGCTTTTAGAAAAGTAATCATAAGCTACTCTTAACAATTCCTCTTAAGTTTGAGCTATAGAACCACAAATGCTTTAAAGAGCAGTAATCTTATTAACATTTTCTTAAAGATGATTGAATTGTGGAAGAATAAAGTATTTCTATCTGTAACACACCACTACCAGAGAGCATATGCCTAAATATCTAGAGGACATTCAAGAGGGAACATACCCTATGAAAATGAAATGTTAGAGCAATTACATTAACTTATTATGGCATTATACAGAACACAAGTATTCATAAGATCAACTTTTTCCATTTCATCCACAAACATAACTTATATTGTAGCATTACACTTCATAATCCATATATTTACATTACCAAAAACATCTGAGAGCTTACTGCTCTTTACAAAATGTTCTCATGAAATGAGAAAAATAAGTAAACATAATCTACTAGACTCCTTAGATATTAGCTGACCAGACCTTTGAGTCATTCTTGTTTCTAAAATTGACAATACTAGACTTTTACTAGAATGCCTTAGTAGCTAGGTCTCCCTTATACCTAAAAATCAATATTGCAATTTTGATGAGTTTGCAAACTTAGTAAGTAAACTATCATCGATGTGCTCACCCAAGTCAAAACACATTGATCACAAGCATAAACTAAATTCACAAGCGTATTTCCTAATTCAACAGATATATCACATCACTCAATATTGAATACCAGATCACAATATACATCATGTTCTAGCAATACATCATGAACTACAAACATTTCATGTAATTAGTTCAAAATAATCCAATCATTTATCTCAGTCATTTATATCATCAACATGTACACAAACATTGCATATCACTATATCATCACAATTCAGTAATTCTTCACAATCATTCACATGATACATGTAAAGGTATATATTCCACTTTCATTTTTACTTTGTTGTGACTGATTGCCTATTCACTGTCCTGTATTTATTGTGGATACTGGGCTTATTTCATATTCTGTCATGTACCCATTATGGATACCAGGCTCATTATTAACTGAGTCTGTGGCTCTTTGTGCATATTTATGACCTTTAAGCTCTTTTTCAAACTGGTCGCTCCGGTCACAACTCCTTTATCCTATCATGTATAACAATGTGATGGAATACATCAATTCATATAATATGCTATCAACACTTTCATTCAATGTGCACAGTCATTTATCAAATTCATCAAATCTAAATCTGGCATTCAACATTCAGTTGAGTACACATTTTCTATATTCACATATAATCAGAAAGCACTTCCAATACAATCCTAAATATTGAACTCCTCGGATCATCAATGTCTAGAATTATCACAATCATATCAATAACATTTCAATATCTAAAAGTTAATGAAAAACAATTCAATCATAGTGAGAAAACATCTAGGTTAACTCACAGTACACTCCAGATAAGCTATTTCCTTGATGACCCAGCAATGTCTGGATGCTGACGATCGATTTGTGCTTCTTTTGTTATACAATACACACATATAGTTCACACATTACTAAGTTAATCAATCATATAAATATTCAATCATACATATGTGTATGTGTGTGTGTGTGTGTGTGTGTGTGTGTGTGTGTGTGTGTGTGTGTGTGTGTGTGTGTGTGTGTGTGTGTGTGTGTCTGTCATATTTAATGTGTGCTTAATTGACCTTTCCAGGTATGTAACCATTCATAAATTTTGACCATTCAAGCATCATACTTTGTATATTATCATTTTGCAATCAAGTTTGTATCTTTAAATTAGCTTGATTTACTTCAAACTTATCAATCATACTTTACACTTATTCTTGAACATTTCCATGATCCAAAAACCTCTTATAATACACACACAATTGGTTCTTTAAATCTGGAATTTTAGTATGCTAAATCTATACATTCACCAAACTTTTTCTAGCAACATATACACATACATTCACCCAATTCTCATTCATAATTACCCTATTTTATTCAATACTTATTCATCCATACCTTATACACATTATTCATGTCCTAAAAATCATGTTTGCATCAAAAGAACTCATTTATTCCTTTAACAAATCAGAATTTCCATATTTGAACTCAGCTACATCAAAACAGTCTACTCTTTAGATTATGACATCAATTAACTACACAAACTTATCAAGATCTTAACCAATTAATCAAGCAACAATATAGGTTCATTCCTAGCCTTAATCAATTCCAAATATACCAAATTAGAGTGAAATTTCTCAGCCGGCTCAATATGTACACAAGGCTGAAATTAAAATTCCAGAATTTGTCATCAACATCACTAATGTATGTAACTTTTCTACTTTCAATACCTCATGAATTTATCAAGCTTAAAGACATCACTAACTGATACAACTCACCAAGGCAATGGAGACTTGAGGATGCCAATGGGTCCAATTACAAGGTCATGCTCCAACAAGCTCAAAGCACAATTTCAGATTTATGTACAAGCTTTTATTTCACAAGAACTTCAAGAAGTTTTGTTAATCAAGCTTGGGGAAGAGCTTAGGAAGACGCCTAAGTGTGTGTGCACATTGGAGGCATCAAACCAAGAGGGCTAACA
>JANZXP010000006.1:13793016-13828684 GCA_027576715.1 Erythroxylum flavicans
TGTTAGATTGATTGAATTTAGGTATTGGGAACAATCATTGAAACGGAGGTGATCTAGACTTTGATTCTAGGTTGTTGTCGTATCACTAACACCTGAAATTTTCCAGATTTCATTTCCCTTAAGGTCACTTTCATTTCAGGTTAATTTAACTTCCATATTGGTTACACTAAGGTTTGCAAAATTCTGCTTACTTATGTTATCAACATTCATTGTTTTACAAACACACTTAAAGCTCAAATGTTCTAGATTTGAAAACACCTTAATAACACCTATCTTTAGCATGAATTCCTCATTAATTATACTTCAATTCTCAACTTAAATCATCCATACAACAGTCTATGAACTACCATTTTCGTATATGCAAAAAAAAAACTAGAAAAGTACTCATTCATTCTCCATTTTCCAGCAAATCTTCAACATCATCATCATAAACAATCTATCCTAATTAAATCATCATAATCTTTCTATTATAACACGCTATAAAGAATAAAACTTTACTTACTTATTTAGCTTCCAATTCCAGTTCAATTCATCAAGTCTAGCTAGCCCTCCATGCATGCAAAATCATCCCAAATTTAAGTTAGAAATTGGATGGTTTTCGGCTATGATAAATGACAACAAGAATCTGGTTCTTTAGTTATCTTAGGAAGGGTAAAAGCATGTATTTTGTGTGGTAATTTAGTATAGCTTCAAGCACAACACATGAATGGGAGATAGAAACAAGTTTCGGTGGTGAGAGATGAGAAAAGAAGAAGAATGAGCAAGGCTGAAACTACACCATGCAGAAACGTTACACCTTGGATACTAGATGACACCATGTTACATTAACATATGTCCTTGAGCATGTAAGCCATTTATCCCCTCCTTAAGCTGCCAAATGTCACCTAGTTACTAGTTCATTTGTCACTTAATCATTGCTACCATTTGTCAATTAATTACCTATGTTAAATGTCACTCATTTATCTATGCCATTTGTCACTTATTTTATAGGCATAGTCATCCTAATTTTTTATGTGTCAATTTGTCTTGTCACTTAGTATTTTTCCTACTGTAAATATACATTTTAATTTAACACTTTTCTAATGGTAACAATTAATTCCAAATTTAGTAGTTGTAACTAATCAAACCAAAATTCAAGACATAAATAATACACTATTCAGTTTATGATCATTTTAAACCCTTAATCTTTGGAATATGTCAATTAAGTGCATATATTATCTTTGCAATATATACGAAATCATAACTCACTTATGTATGCTAATGATATTCATATGAATAAAACGCATTTCATGAATGCTAAAATGATTTAACTCATATGTAATAATCTAAGGCTTTAACCCTTACTATGAAAAACGGCTTATTACACTATCTCCTTTAAAGAGCCATAAAACTCTTGATCTTTGTTTGATGATGAAGTTAATGTCTAATGCTTTTGTGTAGTTAAGGAGAGCAACTTTCTCAAATTTCAGTTTAGTATGGCTAAAGGGATCCTAATAAAGGGATTGTTGAGCCTTAATTAATGGCTAAAGGGATCCTGATAAAGGGATTGTTGAGCCTTAATTAAGGATTCTTTAGCATCAGTCACTAGTTAAGTGTTGTTACTGTACTTCTTGTTATTCCACTTCTTCAAATCCTCTTTAACCATTTCCAATTTCTTACAATAAATATAGGACTTGAAATATGAGAAATCATAGCTTAATACTTCCCATAAGGCTAACTTAAAACCATCTTCTCCAACTAAGTAACTATTTAATCTAAAAAGAAAGTAACTCAGCCTATGAATTAGGAGATTATGTAGCAAAATAGAAATGATTTGAGAATAAGGACTTCCAAAGTAAGCTAAGCTTTCCTAAAAGGTTATGAGCTAGTGGTTATTCATTAAGGCACAATCTAGTTTCTTTCTAAAGAGCCATCATCTTTATTGTTTATTAGTTAAGTGTAAATTTGTACTTTAATCTTTAAATATATGATTTGCAAGTGACTTGTACAATTCCTGGTTACTTGTGAAGTTCCTGATACAAACATTCCCTTCAACATTTAAATTGTATATAATACCATTAAGATCTTCAAGAAACACATAAGAAATGTTAGAAATATGATAAATTTATAAAAGCTTATACCATAAAGAAGCTTTATGAAACGTCATATTATAGGCATAGAAAAATTCGTTTGGAAGGTGATTCTTTCATTCAAAAAGACGATTGAAAGATTAATCACCTGATCAATAGATGAAGAATGCATGATATCCACTTAAAATGAGAACTATAGGTGATAGTTTTCGAATCCTTATGAAAGAAACTTATTCATATACAAATGTTCCCTTATAATTTTGTTTCAAGTAAACGAATTAGGAATGACCTGGTGTCAAAAAATCCCTAAGCATTTGTTGTTTTTTAATGCAATTCAAAATGTTGATTCCATGTAAGAATTGTCACAAGGAGAGGGTAGGAGCGCTAACTTTAATGTTTTTGTTCTTTCTTTTATATTTTCTTCTCGATATCATTTTGAAATCTTTATTAGGCTCAATTTAATTATCAACTTTGGAAATTAGAGGAGTCCACTCTTCTGGTGTTAGAGATCCGTAAGATATGACTATAATATTTTTTAGTTCTATAGGGTGGCATTGACAACAATAAGAGAAGGAAGAATATTAGGAGAGAAATGGTTAATTCCTATAATTTATGCATCATAAATCTTATAAAAAATGGGGATCTTAGGAATAGTGGTTTCTGATGCTCCTAGAGGTGTTCCCAATCCTTTATGGATGGAATTAGGGACAAGTTTTTCATTTATTGAGATTGAACATTAGAAAAACTAGGCTAAGGACTTGTAAGCAAGTTTTAACATTAGGAGCAGCTATCTCAATAATGTTTGCAAATTTATTAGCTCATTGTAATCATTTTTAGCAAATATTTTACCTATTGCAACCAATCTTCTACCTTGTTGACAAGAATCACCTCCATTAACATGATACTCTAACCTCATCTTAAACCATATTATTATTTTTATCCAAGTCTTAAGATGGGATTTGCATTTGGTAGGAATTGTTGAATGTTAACTATAACATACGTCTTAGTATAATTAACTCTTTTCATATTAGCAGTGACTTCATCCATTGAGATTAGCTTCCTAATATAGCTAGTCAAATGGGTAAGTCCTTTTGTGATTTAATACTCTAGAGGATATTATATAGATTAACCCAAATTGAAACTTGCTTCTAATGAGAGTTTTTAAGGGAGAAACATAGTTTTCAATTATGAGAAAAAGTAGCTTCCCCTAATCTAATAAGACTAGAGTTGCATCTTGTAACTCCTTCTCTGAGAACCTCAAATGAGGGAACAACTACAGGGCAACACTTTGAGAGGGAGGCAGGATAGAATTGATGTTTTAAGGTAGGGGAAGAGTCCCCTAAAACTTGCTTTTAAGTGGTCTTATTAGGAGAAATGAAGGGGCTAATGGAGAACCAATAGCCTAGCTCCTGCAGAGTTAGTGGAAGGAATAATTAGGTTAAGGTTGACAAGCGAGGAAGGACCAAGGAGTTATTAGGCTAGGGCTATGTGTAGCTGGATGTAAGGTTTTTTAATGAAATGGAAAGAGATAAAATGCTTTATAATAGAATGAAATGTAAATAGATGTAATATTATAAAATTGTTGCTTATGAGAGAATGAAGAGTTCATAATATAATATAGAGAAATATTTTTTTGAAAGATTGATAGAATAGAATGTAATGTATATATAATAATAATGAATAACTATTATACTCTTCAAAAAATAATGAGACGTATTATCTTACAGCTTGTTATAAGGGTCAAGGGTATAATTGGTATTATCAAAACTTATTGAGGGTATATTAGGTAGCCTATATTTATAATTTTACATTCCATCGTAAACTCTCAAATCGGAGGTAACTCATTTATACTTTTTAGGATTAAATGAAATGTAATGTGAAACTCTCCCCTTCTATCTTATTCTATTCAATTTTATTATAAACCATTCTTCCAAACGATGAAATAATATTTCATTTTATTCCATTCCATTCTGTTACTATCTACTTACCAAATATAGCCTAAGGGAGCAGGAAAAGTAAGAGGAGGAAAGTCTAAAACAGTGATAGAAGTAAGATTGGAATTGGGCAGGGAGACATACTTCCACTTAAAGAAAAAGAAGCAAGTTTAATGGCCTGTTTGGTTAGAGGTTAATTAATGGAATGGAATAGAACGGAACAGAACGAAACGATTTATAATGGAATGAAATGTAATATAGTGAAACGTTGTTTGAAAGGAATAGAAGGATTCATAAGGTAATGCAGTGAAATGTTGTTTAGAAGATGGATGGAATGAAATTGAATGTATAATAAATGAGTTTATACCCTTGATATTAAAATAGTTATTGCAAGAGATTTAGTGCTATGATTTTAAAATGGAAATCATATCCAATTAAAAAAGTCACGGTTCAAGTCACAACCGTGAAAAATAAAATTTTTAATATATTTTCTATTTTAAAATAATAAAAACTTTAATAAAATTTTAATAATTTTATTATTAATTACATGCAATTTATTATTAAAAATTCTGTGTGTGTTAAGCTTGTGGACCGTAATAAATGAGTATAGAAAAAAGGAGGCTAAGGTTAGAAGAAATAATTGGTATTAAGAAAAATTATCGAGGGTATATTAGGTAGTATGTATTTATTAGTTTATGTTTCATCCTAAACCCCCCAAATCGGAGGTTTCTTATTTTCACTGTTTAGGATTAATGGAACTTACATATTAAGTAGTATGTATTTATTAGTTTATGTTCCATCATAAACTCCCCAAATCAAAGATTTCTTATTTTCACTGTTTAGGATCGAATGAAACATACATATTAAGTAGTATGTATTTATTAGTTTACGTTCCATCCTAAACTTTCCAAATTGGAGGTTTTTATTTTTACTGTTTACAATGAAATAGAACGTAGCATGAAATCCTCTACTTCTATCTCATTTTTTTCTATTCTATTATAAAATCTTCAACTAAATAATAAAAATATGTTACGTTCTAACCCGTTTTATTACTAACGTCTGAACTAAAAGAGGGCCTAAATGACCATAGATAAAAAGCGAAAGGCGGGAAAGTGGCCCAAGTTACAAGGAGTAGTAGGCAAGATATGAAAGTATGGACTGGCTGACTTGAGTGCTTGACGACTGAAACAAGAGGCGGAGGAAGAACAGGGGAGGCATATCTTGGTGGAACTCCAACAAGCCTCTCCACTAAAGCTAGCACGAAGACAAAGAAGACCAACGGAGCCCTACTCAGAAACCAAACACAGATCAAAGACACAAAAGTTAAAGAGAAGACTTGGGAGAAGAAAAGCTTTAGGCCAGAGGTCAGGAAGGAAGGGAAGGATAAAAGTTGGACAAGAATCATGGTGAGGCAACAGGGAAAGAGACGAAGAGGAAGAGAGAAGGAGGAGCATTTGATTGCGTATTTTTATATCCACTGGTTCGAATAAACCTATTCTAAAGACAGCCAAGTCAATAACAACATTTGCAACCGAGCTAACTAATGCCTCTGCTATTGGCGCCATGTCACTTACACTCATTGGAAGTTTGATGTTTTTGGCCACGGGAAAGAGAGGAAACAAAAAAGAACAATTACAGAAGATTTCAGCAACTTATTCTCCCATTAACTATTTTTTCATTTGCGATTGTCCTTGCATCGATGCGTCTTACATTTCTCATCAGAGCGTTGCCCACCTCGAACCCGCATTCCGTCCACCAGCAACTCTGCTTCTCAACTATCGGAAACGAGTCGAGTTTTGCTTCTAGAACTCCAAAACCGCATATTTACGTTCGTCTCTTGCAAACTTGTCTTCGTGAATGCAAACAAGTCAGATCCCGTAAGTTGTTCGACGAAATGCCTGAAAGTGTTGTTCGAGCTTCAGTGACAAACAAACTTGTTCATGCTCAGGTAGTCAAGCTTGGGTTTTTGTTAAAACGATCTCTAGGGAATGCCATTCTTGACCTTTACGCCAAGTGTGATAATGTGGAAGACGCGGAAAAGTTGTTTTATAGACTTGAACACAGAGATATATTAGCTTGGAACTCGATCATTTCCATGTATTCTAGGCGGGGTTCTCCTAATTTGGCACTTAACTCTTTCGGATATCTGTGGTATGGAGGGTTGCGTCCTAATGACTTCACTGTCGCTTTGGCGTTGTCCGCGTGCGCAAGAATGGTGAATGTTGAATGTGGTAGACGTCTTCATTGCCTTGTTCTTAAAATGGGCTTTGAGTCAAGTTCTTTCTGTGAGGGCGCTCTTATTGATATGTATTCTAAGAGCAATTCCATGAATGATGCTCGAAGGGTATTTGATGGAGCGGTAGATTTGGACACTGTTTCTTGGACGTCAATGATTGCTGGATATGTTCAAGTAGGTTTACCAATGGATGCGTTAAAAGTGTTTGAGCAGATGGAGAAAGTTGGCCTAGAACCAGACCAGGTGGCTTATGTGACTCTCATAAATGTCTTCATTAATCTAGGCAGGCTTGATGATGCATCTGAATTGTTTAACCAAATGCCTAACCCAAATGTTGTGGCATGGAATTTGATGATCTCAGGGCATGCCCAACGTGGTTATGCGGCAGAAGCAATCATGTTTTTTCAGAATTTAAGGAAAGCTGGCCTCAAATCCACAAGGTCCACGTTGGGTAGTGTACTGAGTGCTATTGCAAGTTTAGCAACCCTTGAGTTAGGTCTTCTGGTTCATGCAGAGGCTATTAAACTGGGGTTATTTGCTAATGTATACGTGGGAAGTTCACTTATTAGCATGTATGCTAAGTGCAAGAAGATGGAAGCAGTAAGGAAAGTTTTTGATGGCGTAGATGAGCGTAATGTTGTCTTGTGGAATTCAATTCTTGGAGGTTATGCACAGAACGGATGTGCCATTGAAGCTATAACATTATTTTCCAGTCTGGGTAGCTGCGGTCTTCATGCTGATGATTTTACCTACACCAGCGTTCTGAGTGCATGTGCTTGCTTAGAGTACCTTGAAGTTGGTTGTCAATTGCATTCAGTTATTATCAAGAACAACTTTGCATCTAACTTATTTGTGGGAAATGCATTGGTTGACATGTATGCTAAGTCTGGGGCTCTAGATGACGCAAGACGACAATTTGAGCGTATGAGGAATAGAGACAACATCTCTTGGAATGCGATTGTTGTTGGATATGTGCAAAAAGAACATGAATCTGAGGCATTTCACATGTTTCGACGAATGAATTTGTGCGGAATTCTCCCTGATGAGGTGTCATTGGCCAGTGTATTGAGTGCCTGTGCCAATGTTAAAGATGATGAGAAAGGAAAACAGGTACATTGCCTGTCAGTGAAGTCTGGTCTTGCAACAAGCCTTTTCGCTGGAAGCTCCCTTGTTGACATGTATGTCAAGTGTGGGCATGTCAACTCTGCTCATACGATTCTTATTCATATGCCTCAAAGGAGTGTGGCTTCCATGAATGCTCTTATTGCAGGGTATGCTTCAGCTGATGTGGAGAAGGCAATAATGCTATTTCGACAAATGCAAGATGAAAACTTGAAACCTTCAGAAATAACTTTTGTGAGCCTTTTAGATGCATGTGATGAGCCACAAAAGTTGAATCTTGGAAGACAAATCCATTGTCTTGTCCTGAAGATGGGTATTCATTATGACAATGACTTCTTGGGCGTCTCTCTCTTAGGCATGTATATGAATTCCCTAAGCAAAACTGATGCAACTGTGCTATTTTCAGTTTCAAATCTAAAGAGCACCATCATTTGGACTGCTATGATTTCAGGATTTGCTCAAAATGGTTGCTGTAATGAAGCTTTGCAATGTTATAAAAAAATGCATAGCTGCAGTATATTACCTGACCAAGCAACATTTGTTAGTGTCCTTAGGGCCTGTGCTATCTTGTCTTCTATAACAGTTGGTAGACAGATTCATTCTCACGTTTTACATACTGGTTATCACTATGATGAATTGACTTGTAGTTCTCTTGTGGACATGTACGCTAAATGTGGTGACGTGATGAGCTCTATGCAAGTTTTTGAGAAAATGGATGAAAAAAATGACGTCATTTCCTGGAATTCAATGATAGTTGGATTTGCCAAAAATGGCTATGCAGAAGAAGCACTGAATGTTTTTCATGATATGATGCTAAAAGATGTTTTACCTGACGATGTAACTTTTCTTGGAATCCTTACTGCATGTAGTCATGCTGGAATGGTAACTGAAGGCCGTCAAATCTATGATATTATGGTCAACTACTATTGGATTCAACCTAGAGTTGAACATTGTGCCTGCATGGTTGATCTTCTAGGCAGATGGGGTTTCCTCAAGGAAGCAGAAGAGTTCATTGACAAACTCAACTTTGAACCCAATTCTATGATCTGGGCCACAATGCTTGGAGCTTGCAGAATTCATGGAGATGACATTAGGGGCCAACTAGCTACGGAGAGGCTCATCGACCTCGAACCTGAAAATTCTTCACCCTATGTGTTGCTTTCAAACATTTATGCTGCATCGGGGAACTGGAAAGAGGCTGATTCTCTGAGGAAGTCAATGAGAGAGAAAAGAGTGAAGAAGCCACCTGGATGTAGCTGGATTATAGAGGGGCAGAAGACACATTTGTTTATTGCGGGAGACAATTGTCATCCTAGTGCAGCTAAAATTGGTGTTGTTTTGAAGCATTTGAAAGCAGTGATGAAAGCAGACAGCAATATTGCCCAAATCGATTCCTTTTACCTTGATGATGAATGAGGTAATAATATCGTTGGATTTTGTTATTTATGATAATATAAACACTCTATAGATTACAATTACAAAATAAATACTGTACAAAAAGATAATCAAAGGGAATTCTAGAACTAGCCTAACACTTGCATCATCAGACAAGATAAAAACTCTGTTTAGCATGACATAGACAGTCAACGGTGAAGCTTCCAAACCAGCGTCACTACCGTGGGAGCAGGGTCGGTGGTGGAGGGAACGATTCCAACGTTGCCTGGGGCGCCTTTCACTGTTGGAAACACTAGCCGCAGTGCCACCGTCATTTTCTGTCGATGGTAAGTGTTGCCGTCATTGCTGTTGCTGCCACTCGATCAACACCTGGAACCCATTGGACTGCTGCTTGTGGATGTTCTTTTTCCTATCACCACCGCTACTGCTCCTGATGGGTTAAAGGTCAAAGAAAACGAGTGAAATTGTGAAGTGTGTAGGGTTACACATTTGTGAAGGTTAACCGAAAGCAGGAAAGATAGCAGTAAAAAAAAAAAAATAATACAAGGGACAAGCAGCTGAGGAGGTTTGGATTCATAAATGGGCAAAATATTCTTATATAGCATGGGCCAGAAATATAACAGTTGAATGAGCCTATCAAGACAGATTATGGGCCAAGCTTTTGTTGTTTTGGGTTGTTATTTCTAGATTTTAGGCTAATAGTTATGGGCAAAGTCTCATAATGTCTTGGGCTGTAAAATAAAATTGGATTTGAATTACTTTTGACTATTAATTTGGACTTAGAAGAACCCATTAATCAAAATATAAATATATAAATATATTAGATAATATGTTTATTTAAATTTAGAAATAAGTTTCTAAATTCATACATATTATGCCTTTGAATTTCATAATACGTAGAATAAGCTTATACACCATTGATAAATTTAAATATTGAAGTTAAATTTAATTAGAAATGATTTTTTAATTGAATTTAAATTATTAAGCTCATAAGTTAAATAAAAATTAGAAATAAGTTTTAAATTGAATTGACATTACTATTCTAATGAGAACTAGAAATAAGTTTCTAAATTTAATTTAATGGGTTCCATAATAATTAAAAATATGTTTTAAATTAAAATAAAATGATTATGATTTAAATATGATTCGTTCATATAGTATTGAAATTGTGATTTTTAAGTAAACCATAATAATTATAGTTTTATTTCAAGCATGAGTTTATTTATTCATCTGTGATTTCTAAGTTTTGTGAGCGACTTCTAATCTTGAAAATGTGTTTTTACAGAAGCATTAGTTACGAAGAGGTCACTAGATTTATACAATTTGCATCACATATAAGGCGACTCATTAGTATATTATTGCAGTTACTCCAATTGAAATATTTTCTTGGAAAAAGATTTAATACAATATAATATTACTATTAATAACTTAATGCAAAAGTTGTATTATGGAGGTTCTTGTAGAAGCTAAAATGAAGTACATGACTTTACTCTCAACTTTGCCATAATCAAAAAGCAAAATGTTAAGCATGCTTTAGAACTTAAAATGTCCAATGCTGAAATCATATAAATGGTTAATGGTAAATTTTATAAAAGAAGTTTGAAGAAAAGAATTTATTTGGACTTTATATCTGACTGACCTTTTAATCAAAATTATTATAATAATAGCATATCGAGTTTCTTGGACTTTATCTTGTAAATTCATTAATCTATTCCATGTAGGGTTCATTATTATGTATTGAACTAAATTGTCAAAAATCACATAAATTATATTCATTAATGTATGTCAAGTTTTATATTACTGAGTTTTATTAAAATACATGTTCTATTTGAAAAATCTTTTGAGAATGATAATTGGTACTTAATTGTGATATATATGATGATTGAGAACATACCTACTCTTTCGATTTCATAAACAACTGAGATTGGATTATACAATATATGTATGTATGACATCACAATGATATGGCTACTACATCAAAGAATATAGTTTTTGAACTCAATAAAGATGAGAAATTAAATGGCAATAATTATGATATTTGGAACATGAAAATCCGATATGAACTAGAAGAGAAAGAGGCTCTCAAGCCATTAAACATAACTATCAATTTCGTTGAGAAAGGCAATACGACCCAACATAAAAGGGACTGTGATGTTTATGAAACATAGAAGAAAAAGAACTTATTGGTTCCCATTATATTACTGAGTAACATGAATAATGATATCATACGTGATTTCCATAAATATGAAATTGCTAAGGACATATGGGCCACTTTAGTTGCATGTTTTGGAGGCATCTCAGTCACCAAAGTGATGTCACTTAATATCAAGTTTGACACATATAAGAAATGGCCAGATCATATAATGCAAAAACATTTAAGGTGTATCTCAAACATGATCACTGATTTGTATGATGTTGGTCATGAGTTATCAGATGAGCAAGAAGTACAAGCTATGATCCATTCTTTACCTTAGAATTGGGAGCATATAAAGATGCATCTAACTCACAATGAGAGTATCAAGACAATGGAAGATGCTACAAGACATCTTATACTATAAGAAGAATGTCTTGAAGTCTTTAAGATGTCCTTCCAGGTATTTGCAATTGGTTCTTGATTGATGTTTCATCAATGTTAAAAATACCATAAGTGCACGATGTAGTTGTATAGCTAGTACAGGTAAGTACAAGTCGATCCTATGAAGACTAAAAGTATTAGTAATTACCAATTTTCTATTATCTAACCTATGAATCAGATTGTGGATTTTAATTAAAAATTAAATTAAACAAATAAACTAAGAATTAAAACAACACTGAATGCAGAACAAGGAAAATACTAAGAAGGATCAATATCAAATAATATGTTTAGGTAATGAATCTCCCTAAGAATCCTTACACATTAACTCTTTATCATGTAATTATATTCTTGAATATTGGATTGCGAAATTCCTATCTTATGTTAATATCTTTCTCATGACTATTAGCAACTAATCCATTAGTTGATTAATAAAAATCTTTCTAGTTAAAACCATTAGGATTGCATTATCGATTCATGGATTCTGCTATTAGGTTTGACCCTAATCCAGAGGATTTATGTTGACCTCTCTCTAGGTTTGCATGTAACTCCTTCCAATTATGGTAGATTTATTCATACAAGAGGATTTCTCATTCTTAATCATATGAAATCAAATTATGCACTAATATTTTGGATATATTAGAACAAGAATATAACTCGTAATTGAATCTTAATAAATCAATTAATAAAATTGCACTGAATAAAAGATCAAATCGTATTGTTGTCTTAACTTCGGGTTCATCACACCTAGACATTAATTAAGTTTAGTTTTTACTCGTAGAAAACGAAACCAAAGATACATATGTAGAATAACTAATAGAAAACAAAGAAATCATAATTTTAAGTCTCTCTTTTTCTTCTATTGGATCTTCTTACAAAATTGGATTAGATGTTATTATCTATCAGATCTCTTAACGTCACTTTTATGTTTTCCTCGTCCTTTGATCAGAACTGTAGCCTCTATGTTGCTTATGACTTAAAATCTATTTAAAACTTATTTTGCCTCTATTCGTGTCCTCTTATAGTAAAAACTAGGGCTTTTAGGTTATACAAGGTTAACTTACACCGGTATGTGACCAAAACACCTGAATTCATGATTGCACACAAGCGCAGAGATTTACATGGGTAACATACATAGCCGTGTATATCAACATACATGGCACGTAACTCCACATGACCAAAAGCAAAGTTCTTCAAATTTTCACATGTTTACATAGACTTATACAATTACTGTACACAGTCGTGTATCTTTAAGTTGCTTTAAATCTTCATTTCATACCACGATTTCATCCGAATTATCACCTAAACACACACTTGAAGAGAATTAAGTACCAAAAATAATGTAAAACTATTAAATAACAAGCAAAACACAAAAAATATGGGTATATAAATATAATGAAATAATCATTTACCAAACAACTCAACACTTCAGCCTTTTCTTATCATTAAGAAAATCATAATCTAGATTATCAATCTTATAAACACCATAAATTTAACTTATCCATCCCTTATTAACTTCAACTTTTCCATTCATACTATAAATCATAATATTATATTCATCAAATTAATATACAATTAGAATCAAGTTATTCTATAACTAGCCTTTATAAGTCAAGATAATCTTTTTGAAATCAAAAGCACAAATCTTTACACCCTCACTAAGGTTTCACTCAATGCGCTCAACTGGCTAGGGTGAAAAGCATAATAACTCTCAAATCGATACATAGCAGAACTCTTAACCATATACTTGCAATATTTTATACCACAATTAAAGAAATATTAGACCTTTTCAAAATTCAAATTTCAAGCAATTAGATAATTATAAATAACCTTCAGGGTTTAAAATAATAAAAAAGTCAAGAAAAATAAGGTAAAGGCTAATAATGTGGTTATATTAAGTGAAAAATAACGAAACCTTTTTAAAATTAAAAGTGTAAAATAACATCTTTTTTCTAATTGAGTCTGGGTTTGGATTACCTAGGCCCAGGCTTGCCCGCGAACTAACTTTTTTAAACAACTGATGTTGTTTTGCTTAGAAAAGTTTAGTCTCGAATCAGTTTAGGCCTCATTTAGCATATGGGCTGGCCTATTGAAAACACCTGAATTTAGGCCCATAGGTCGGGCTATTGCCATCCTTATAATGGATAAAATAAGGTAATTATCAAGAAAATAGGATAAACAATTTTTGAATCAAAATGCCTTTATCATTTCAATGCTTCTAATTTAAAATATGTGATCTCAATATGAACAGAAAAAAGGTCCTAGAATTATCCAACCATGCATGATAACACACATGAAAGAATAAAAGAGCTTAAATATTGATGTATTTGCTCTAGGCTTAAAAGCTTATATAAAATGGATCTTATATGTGTAAATAATATGCACTTTTCATTCAAAATTGACTATCTCAATGATTACTAAACATATAACTAACAAAAGGAAGTTTATTTTAACTTTTATCCTTTTGCATACTAACTTAATTCAATAATCAATAATGCTCTCAAATACTTATGGACATATTTCAACTAATTTAGAATGTCAGTTAATAAGATTTAATAACAAAGATATAATAAGCTTAAGAAAATTTATAATCCCTTTCCCAATGCTTAAAAATTGTACATTGTCCCAATATACACAATATAAGCATGTAGAAACAAAAAGTAAGAGAAAGTGTAGGAATTTGGTACTTCGCTGAGTAATAAGAATTTCAAAATTTTGATTTCATTGGGGGATCCATCTTATACTAGATACAATCCTCCTAAAAAAATAAAAGGGATAAAAAGATAAAGAAAATAAAAAAACTAGTGAAGAGATAAAATATGAAATATGGAAATAACAATGACATAAAATAACATTGATCTAATATTTAGACAAAATAAATAACAAAGGGAGAAAAAAGAAAAATACATAAATAAAGAGAAAAATAAAAGAGAAAACCAAATTTAACCATCTCCATCCTATTGTGACTCTAGCATGTTCATTGATGGCGGGTCCTCAAGTTGTTGATCCTTAAAATATGGAGGAGCTATTGATGATGTACCTATGCTATATGATGGACGTTGAAAAGTTATATCGTGACAACTTGCCATCAACAATAGTAGATCTCCCATCCATCTCACAGAGGTCTCAAGTTATCTGATCTGCTCTATAATCTTCGTCTGCTGTACTCAGATAGTAAGTTAAGTACCAATAAGCTACCCTATATATCTCTCTAGTTGAGCTATCTTCAGCTGATTTTGATGTGATGTTTTCAGTTTGGATGCTTCCGTATTATCCTCCTCCTGTGCAACCTTTCCCATTTGGGATGGTAGTGAATACAACTACGGTGACTTCTCTGCTATGTATGGTTCCTCTTTAGCTCCTCTTAATCCTGATGGCTCATCGGGAACTCTAATTAGCCTATATCTATCACCCATAGGTCCTCGTCATCTGCTTACTGTGTACATATGCTTCATTACATCAAAGTTTAATGTTGCCATGGTGTTCTTCAATCGCATCATTAGTAGTTTGTTAAAGACCCCCATCCTTTGCACAACTTTAGTCATATAAGTTCCCACGCAAATCATGCTAACCTTCCTTAATTTGCTCTAACACTAGATAAATTGGGCTAATGCATACCCTAGGTGGACTAGCGTCCTCTCACTCACACTCTAAATATAAAAAATATCCAAGTTTCCCATAATGTGATAGCTATCACCTCATTCGCTTAATGTATAGCTTAAAATTCCACGAATATATCTTAGCATCATATGTTACAACAATGATGCCTTGGATCTACTGGGTTGTAGTCATCTTCATTACTAATTGTACACTAGAATTGATGAGAAGACACCCCATACGGGAAGTTTATACATAAGTTTAAGTAAGCTTGCATCCTTACACATTTTAGGTTGTACAGCCTCATAGCAGCTGAGAATTTTGAATAAATCATTTGGATCATTTCCTCTAGCAGTCAAAACTAAATGGTGTTTGGTAGGTCTTAGTCATGTCTCCTTTCTCCATGAAGAATGTGGATAGCACCTTGAGTTTTAACTCCCAGTAGGAGGGCTCTATAATCTTAAAGAACTGTGACTAAGCTCCAATGTTGATAAGGTCCCAAACCTACTGGACCAAACTAACCTGCACCAGTGCCTCCAAGTCAGTGCTGCGACTTGTCACGAACCTTTGATATTGCTCCTTATGTGTCATCGTATTAAACAATAGCATCAGAGGTTGCTCGGGTGGTTAAAATGAGCCAACTCCTTTTGGGTCTCTAGATGACTCATCTCTTTGATATTGCTTCCTAGGTAATTCCTTTGTGTGTCATAGTGTGGTCATTATGCCTGAAACTTAAAAAGAATGCGAGAAAATTATAGATGAATTACAAAAATACCCTTTTTTCACAGTTATTTCTTTTGCTCACTAATTGGTTAATCATGAAAACGAATTAAAAAATTGAAAATTAGACACATAGTATAAACTCCAACGTAAATTAATAAAATAAAATAATTAAAAATTAACTAATAATCTAATTAATCACAAAATTTTAATAAATTACGAATTTAACCCTAAAATTGGGATTCAAAACCCTAATAGAACAATTACACAAAATTAGTGAAACTAAACATTGAATTTACCTAAAAACCAAAATTGAGATGAAATTAAAATTTACTTAAAAACTAAAATTGAGATGAAATTAAACTTCAATTAATCATAAAATAACTAATTAAACCTAATTTCATACAGAACATCACAATTCAAATATTAGTGAGCAAAATCATACAAATTCACAATTCAAATTGAAATTTCATACAATACACATACAATTCATCAAATTAAACCAATAAATCAAATAGATAAGGATAAAATTCAACTAATAAACCACAATTAACCGCAAAATCACACAAATTTTCATAAGATCTCAAAATCCTAAATCTAGTAATTTTGGGGCAAAAAATCCCTAAAAATTCCAAAACACCAAAATTACTCATGCATAAACAAGTGAAACCAACAAGAAAACTTACTAGGGTGTCATTAATTTGCAAGAAAAACGCAAAAATTTGGTTGGGAGATTGAGAGGGCAATGATGGAAGAGTGAGATAGAAAGGGAAAGTGAGAAAAGTGAGGGAATAGGGCAAATTTAAGGGTTGTCATAGACTTTCAAGGTTTACTGCACAGTCGTGTAGCTGACCATATAGGTCATTGACCTGTAACCTTTTGCAGACTTGCATAGTCTATTACACAGGCATATGTGTAACCTTGTAAGTCTACACAAATGTGTAAGAATAGTGTGTAGCTCTCTGTAAAGATGTGCAATGTGAAAAATAATTGATCAAACTTAAAAATCTTGCATTTAAAATTTTGAATTGTTACATGCATACCCTAACACCATAATTATACACAATCTCACTAGGATACTCAATGTTCTATCCTAAAACAAATCAAAACTTAAATAAATACTATTTTAACATTAAAAAATGAAATAGAAATTAAAAATAAAACCTAAACTAATACATTGGTTGCCTCCCATGTAGCGCTTGTATAACGTTGTTAGCAATGTAACATTCATAAGATGGCTTACAAAAATGAGGTTTTTGTAGTCTTACCATAAGTTCCATGACCTCAAAGTAAGCTACCTAATGTTGCTTATTACCATGCTTCTCCTTTGGTTTATTACCTTGAAGTTACATAAGTTTCGATGCTCCTTTAAAGGTAAAGTCCTATAAAATTATCTTGACAAGACTCACTAGCTTTATTAACATCAATTTATTCAACGACATGATTAATGTCATTATACTTTAAAATAACCTTTTCATCAACCACCCTTAATTTGACTTGCCTTTTCAACATCTATTATTAACTTAGCAGTCGTCATAAAAGGTTGACCAAGGACTAAAGGCACTTCGACATCTTCCTCTATGTCAAGAATCATAAAATCAATTGGGAAAACAAACTTATCAACCTTAATATAAACATCTTCTATAACTTCCATAGGATATTTTACTAATCTATCAGCTAGTTGCACACTCATCCTCGTAGGTTTAAGTTCACCTAATCCCAGTTTCTCAAACAATGAAAAAAAGGCATCATGTTAATACCGACCCCTAAGTCAGCTAAAGCCTTATCTATTTTCAAACTATCAATTTCACAAGGGATAGTAAAACTCCCTGGATCTGTAAACTTCTCTAGTAGTTTGCTTTGCAAAGTTTCTGAGCTTCTTTCTCTCATTGTTGCAATTTCTAACTCCTCCAACTTTTCATTGTTTGACCGTAGCTCTTGAAAAAGGTTCATATAATGTGGCATTCATATAAGAGCCTTAATAAGTGGGTAAGTTACCTTGGATTTGACTAAACCGTTCAAGGAACTACCAAACTGTGCATCCATTCGATCTTTCATCACTTTATCAAGGTAAGGGATGATAGGTTAATTTTCCTAGGCTTTTTTAAGGTGACAGTTGCATCAGTTTTTACTTGACTCTTAATAATGTCCTTCCTTTTTCCTTCTTCTTTTGGGAGCTCTTTTCCATTCCTTAGAGTGACTACATTACATGTTCCTTAGGATTTATCTCCATTGCATTAGACAAACTCCCCTGTGGTCTTTCAGAAACTAGCTTGGCAATTCATACAATATGAGCTTCCAAGTTATGAATAGAAGCCTTTGTTCATTGAAGTCTTGCATAAAATCTTAAGCAATCTTCAACATCATCTCCTCTGGAGTAGGCTCCATAGTTTGAGGTGCTTGTTGCTAAAATCCTGATGAAGGGTTATTCCTTATTTGACCTTGATTTCTTAAGAAAAATTAGGGTGATTTCTCCATCTCGAATTGTAAGTGTTACTGTATGGATTTTTTTGGGGTTTAGGAGCATTCCCCAGATAATCCACATGCTCAAGCCATACTTCTTAATAGTTTTGACCTATATGCTCTAGCCTGCACACCTCGTACTACATAACTTAACCTTATGAATTCATTATTAATCTATTTATTTTCCCGTCGTTCCACTTCATTTGCCAACTGCTCCACTGCATTTACTTTATAGACTCCCTTTGGCTTATTAATTATGCCTCTAGAAAAGCACCATTGGTAGTTGTTCATTGTTATGTCCTCAATAAGGTGTTGGGAAGTTTCTAGTGTCTTATTATTAAGAGAACCATCATTCACTGCATCTATTGATTGCCTTGTGTTCTAATCTAGTCCATTATAAAAAGTTTGGATTTGTACCGAAAGCGGTAAACCATGACGTGGAAATTTTCTCGACTTCTCCTTGAAGCACTCCTTTATATCATATAGAGATTTTGAGAGTAAGAGGATGCAGCCTTTGCGGGTGGAAAATAATTCAATAAAAAATTCTCTTCCACTTGATCCTATATTGTCAGTGATGATTATGGCATTGAATTCAATAGTTGATTAGCCTTTCCCTTTAAATAAAATATGAATAACTGCAGTCTTATCGCGTCATCATTCACTCCATTTATCTTAAAAGTTTCACAAATCTCTAGTCTGGTTTTTTCTTTATGGTTCAGTGTTAGATCTGAGTGTTTTGCCTTGGTTTTAATCCTTGGTGACTGAAGGTGTTGAGTCGGAACATCTAGTCCCTGTATACGGGTTTCACAATTTTTGGGGTTTCTTCTGGGCTTTTGTTGTTATCTTTTCTTTAACAATTATCACTGCTCTCTCATGATAGGGATGTGGATCTAGTTCTGGGGAGCCTATTTTTCAAATATCTCTGTGTTTCTACTAGACGCGACACCGACTAGGGATTGTATCTGACCGGAGGTTTACTGTTAGGGTTCCTGGTGCCAAGGTGTACAGAGACATTTTCATCAGGGGTTTTGTGAGACACGACCCCTTGTAGACTAGTTCTCGTCCTTGACAGATTGGGGTTTAGGAGAAGTTTCAGGGGACGCGTTTCTCGTTTTTGCAGATCTGGGAGTACGACGACATTTAGAGTACAGTGTGGCTCCTTGCGTCTTAGGGTTTCTGAAGTTTGTCTTTTGATATAAGGTTCTAGTTCTTGCGGAGTGCGGTTCCTTAAGGATTTCAGACGGGGGTTTTGGTTGTGAGTGTGAAAACGACCATACGGCCTTCCATAGGTTAGTTTGCTTTTGACAGTTGTATGTACTTAGGTAAGTGTTTGGTAACTATAGAGGGTGTGTCTTCCCTGATACCGACTAGGTGGATGGTGCTGGCATTGTAACCCCACCAGTGATTTATGATTTGACATTTCCGACTAAGGAGTTTGTGTGAAGATCGTTTAGTTTCTGTATAGCTTGTGCTTCTAATTACACTGATTAATTTCTGTATAGCTTGCATTTTAATCTGATTCTATTAGGTGTGTTATTTATTTTGATTTGCCCTGCCCATGACTAATTTTAAGGGGTATTGGCTATCTGTGAAAGGGGTGGTGGTATGGGTAAGCGGCGTAAAACACCACACAAGGGTAGAGATATTACGTCCGACTGTTTGGGCAATGTTTAGATGGGAGGGACAAACTTTACGGTGGATGTGGATTTAGCCACTGATGAGTTACAGGGGGAGGTGGTTTCACAGAAGACCACCCATCCGGTAGCGAGAAGTAGTAGGGCAAAAGTAACTCCTATTCCAGTGAAAGGTGATTTGGTTATTGGAGGGGGATCTAGGGGGCAAGAGAAGGGCCCTATGAAAGTTGGCGGGGAGGCTCTAGATGGTGCCAAGGTCATCACATCTTTTTCGGATGAGGAATTGTCAGATTTGGAGGAAGAGGGGTAGGAGGTTGAGGAGGAGTTTTCTGATGATGAGAGTGGGGACAGTTTGAGTGATGGGGTTTGATTCTTCAGAGACTTCTGCAGAGAAGAGTGCATCTGCACAGAAGGTGGTTACGAAAATGACTGGCTCAGTCTTGCTAGCTCCTAAACAATCTCAAACAAAGCAGTTCTTTGTGAGCCTCTTTAAAAATAATAGAGAGCCGACGAAAGGAATATAATTAGAATGTTGGATGCAGAAGATGTAGTTCCTATAGAATAGACATGGGGTTATTGCCTAGTGGGTTGTGTCACTGGGCGATTCCCTGGTTTGAAGGCTATTGAAAAACTTGTTACTAGTTGGTAGATTAAATGCAAAATACTCCCTTATGATAAAGGGTGGATCATCTTCCAATTTGATTCGGAAGATGATCACACCAAAGTGTTAGCAAGAGGCCCATACCAGTTATTTGGTAAATCTTTGATTCTTAAGCATTTGCAAAAGGGGTTTAATTTTAATCACCATGAATTTATACAAGTGTCCATCTGGATTAAACTCCCGAATGTGCCTCTTGAAGTGTGGAATGGTAGAGGGCTGTCCAAGCTGGGTTTAAGAGTGAGGAAACCTATCTGTATTGATCAAGTCACGGGTAAAAAAACTCGTATTGGATTTGCTAGACTTTTGGTTGAAGTGGATGTTTCCAAAAAGCCTGTCACTAGCTTTGAGGTTAATTTGTAAGAAATCCATTTCCTTTTTACTCAAAAAATCATCTTCGAAACTTACCCTAATTATTGTTACCATTGTAAAAGTTTTGGTCACAATCCCTTTGTTTGTACAAGATTGAATAATCAGATGAAGGCTTCTACTTCTGGAAGGGATGAGGTGGGGATACAGAAGTTGATGGTATTAAGAAGTGTCCTACTCAGGAACAGACTTCTTCTAAATAGGTGCGCTGTCGAATGCTATTGTTTCAACTCCCAAGGAGGTCGATACTTCAATAGCACAAGGTCAAGTGATTAAGCCCTAAAAGATTGCTAATCAGGCGCTGTCTGCTGACCAGAATAATGGTGGGGAGGGAAATGTTAAGAACAGAGGCCCTCTGCCTCAACCAGTGCAATAGGCCAGTACTGGCAGGGTTTCACTAGCTGAAATTGAGGTCAGGCAGGAGGGTGTCCTCACTTTAGAGGCAACCTCTACTAACGCTAAGGAAAGGCAGAATGTTCCGCATAAATTTGGGTCCAAGACCAAGGGTACTCAGTTAAATTAGGAACATGAGCAGTCGGACTCTATTAAAAGAGTGTCAGATTCCCTTCAGGGTGGTAAAATAGGGTTGAATAAAGGAAAAGGAGTGCTTATGGTTGACAAGAACCTAGGGGATCAGCGAAGTAAAGTTGTGCATGAGGGTGGAAATAAAATGTAGGCTGTAGGACGCTCGGGTAAAACTTCACAAGTTACTGCTAGACAGTCGAACAAGCTGGCTGGTAAATCAGTAGAGCCTGGACCTTCTGGTACTGAGAAATTAAAAGGAAATATTGCTACAGCAAGGAGACTTGAAGGTGAGAGAACCTCCAACCTTGTCACATGACTATCCTTTGTTGGAATGTCCAAGGCCTAAATAGGGCCTCGAGACAACATCGTGTTGTATAACTTGTGAAACAACACCGCTGCCGAATAGCTTGTTTTTTGGAAACTAAGCTAAGCTTAGTAAGTTTACGATTGATGTTACAGAATAGATTCCTTGACTGGGATTTTGTGCAAAATTTTTAAGTTATTAATGAAGGAAGAATGTGTGTGGTTTGGGACCCCTAATGTTTTAAGTGTAATATCCTGGCGATAGGGAAGCAATTCATACACTGTCAGTTTTTTGTTGTGTTACAGAAAAGCTTTTCTATGTCTCTTTTTTGTATGGTTTGTATAGTGTTACAAAAAGAAGGGTACTGTAGCACAAACTTATGGAGTTGGGCTCAGATATCTCACTTCCTTAGATGATCCTAGGTGATTTTAACTGTGTTTGTGCAGCTAGGGAACGAATAGGCCGACGTCCTTTTGCCTACCTCCTTAAAGATTTGGTTGACTTCCGGATGTCACCGGGGTTGGAAGATGCTCCTTTTACAGGTGAGTTCTTTACGTGGCAAAAAAACTAGTTGTGGACCAAACTAGATAGGGTGTTACTCAACCCTGTTTGGGGATTAGGGGAGTTTGGCTATTCATCAAATTTTCTGGGAATGCTACCTGACTCTAACCACTGTCCAATTGTGGTCACTTTTAGTCATCTGAATGCCATAGGGCAGAAACTGTTTAAATTTTTTAATATGTGGCTTGAGCATCCTGGTTTTTGGAGTACTGTGGCTGACCACTGGGTGTTTGAAGGTTTGGGTTCGGCTCAGTTTGTGCTTTGTAAGAAGCTAAAGAAGTTAAAATAGCCTTTGAAAGCTTTGAATAAAGAAGTCTTTGGGCATATCTCAGAAAAGGCTAAAACTACTACTGACAATTTCCAGATGGCTTATCAAGCCTCCTTGCAGAGTCCTGCTGATTATGCCTTACAGCAGGAGGTAAATTTAAAAAGGAAAGCTGCGGGGTTCTTAATGGAGGCTGAGGGAAAGTTCTTCCAGTAGAAAACAAAATGATCCCATTTAGTAGAAGCAGATAAAAGTACTAAGTACTTTCATGCCATTACTAAAAAGTGATGTATGATGAATCATATCTCCCACTTGTTGACAGAGGACAGTTCTAAGATGACTTCATTGAAGGAAGTGGTAGATCTCCTAGTCAATTCTTTTCATGGTTTGCTTGGTACATCCGTGGAAATAAGCAAATTCAGGTCCGAAATTGGAAGGGGAACCCTATGTGAGATTAATAGCGCCAGTTACAGATGCAGAGATTAAAAGATCTTTGCTTGATATAGGGGATGATAAAGCTCTGAGGCCCGATGGTTATACTTCAGCCTTTTTTAAAAAATAGTGGCCTATTGTCGGATCGGATGTACTTTTAACAGTGAAGGAATTCTTTGTTTCTAGGCAGTTGCTTAAATAAGTTAATCACACTATTCTCGCCCTCATCCCAAAGACCAAGTCTACTCTGAAAGTTACTGATTTCAGACCCATTGCTTATCTGAATGTGGTGTACAAGGTGATAACTAAAATTTTGGCTGAGCGCATGGCTGCGGTTGTGGGCACACTAGTGGATTCTGCACAATCTGCCTTTATACCAGGAAGGGGACTTTTTGATAATATTTTCTTAGCCCAAGAACTTGTTAGAGGTTATACTCGAAAGCAGATTTCCTCAAGATGTATGCTAAAAGTGGATATTACTAAAGCGTATGATATGGTCTCGTGGGACTTCCTTGAATCAATGATGAAGGGGCTGGGTTTTCCTTCACAGTTTTTGTCAGTTGGGTGATGGAATGTGTCTCTACGGCCACTTATTCTATTTCTATTAATGGTTCCTTGCATGGGATGTTCAAGGGAAGGCGAGGACTAAGGCAAGGGGATCCAATTTCTCTAATACTCTTTCTTTTTTGTTTGGAATATCTTTCTCGTCTGCTGAAGTTAAAAACCACCCACTATCCTTTTAATTTCCATCCAAAATGCTAGAAGCTAAGCATAACCCATTTGCCTTTGCGGATGATTTGATGCTCTTTTTGAGAGGGGATTATGGGTCTATTCAGGTTCTTTTAGAGGCTCTGAGGGAGTTAAATGCTGTAGCTGGGTTGTAGATTAACCCTTCCAAATTGAATGTGTACCTTGCCGGGGTTGTTGGAAGGGATAAAGAGGATATTTTGCAACTGGTAGAATTTCCAGAAGGAACTTTTCTGGTCCGATACCTATGAGTCCCTTTGGCACCACTTAAAGTATCGGTGGCTCAATTCTTAGTTCTTTTAGAAACCGTGGAGATTTTTTTAAATGCTTGGAAGGGCAAGTCTTTCTCTTATCATGGTAGAATTTAGTTAGTAAATTCTGTTATCCAAGGTGTACTTTCTTTTTGGCTGCAGGCCTTTTCGTTACCCGCTACCATACCTGAGAGGATAATTTCCATGTGTCGACTTTTTGTATGGGGGGGAAACACTTTAGAGTGTCGTGGGATACTATTTGTGCCCCAAAACTGAAGGAGGCCTAGGGCTGAAGCACTGTAAAAAATGGAACTTGGCATTTTTATCCAAATTTTTGTGGAACTTCCATATCAAAGCTGATTCACTTTGGGTCCGTTGGATTCATGAAATCTACTTAAAGGGGTCATCGGTGTGGGATTAGCAGCCTCATACGAGGGACTCCCCTCTCTTGAAGACTCTTGCTCACATCCGAAACTTGCTGGTTGAACATCTGGGAGGCCGCAGTGTAGTGGAAGGAAAACTATTGTCTTTGTGTATTAATGGTACACTCTCATCCAAGAAAGTGTATGAGTTGCTTAGGATTAAACATATCGTTAGACCTTGGATGTCCTTTATATGGAAGCAATACATACCCCCGAAATTCTCTTTTATTACTTGCCTTAGCTACCATAACTGACTTCCGACGAAAGACAACCTTATGTTTTTGGAGCTGGACCGACACTGTTGCTTCTGCCATAATGGAGCTGAATCTGTTGGCCACTTATTCTTTACTTGCTCTGTTACAGATGACATTTGGAGAGGTATCCGGAACTGGCTAGGTATGGCCCGAAATATGTCTTCTGTATCTAGTGCTGTTAGATGGATTCGTAAGGATTACAATGGAGCTTGACTACAAAGCAAAACAGTAAGATTAGCACTGCTGACCACCATTTATATGGTCTGGAAAATAATAAATGCGGTCCTACTTGATAATGCTTCTTTTTCAATCTCTGATGTTATTTACAAGATTAAACTTACTATCTACAAGATTTTGTTTAAATTGTACCCTAGTGAAATGATTAACTTTTAGGTGAGGTCTTCGTTGTTTTGAGCTGTTTTACCAACGGGTGTAATGGGATTCTTGGGTAGCAAACTTTTCTCTGTATGACTCTTGTAAATAGGGGTTGCTGCCACTTGTTGTTTCCTAATCAAATTCTCTGTGTATGGTACTGGCTTTTGCCATTTGGCGTGCGCTCTCTAGCGGCACAAAATTTCTGGTGGTTCCATTTTTATGAGGGCTTTTCTGGTAGGGTAGGGTAGAGATGGTGGTCTGGTTGGGGTATGGAAGGAAGTGGTTGCTGGTCGTGGTATAGGAAATATACTGGAATTGGAGTGGACAGGGGATGATTCATTGTGGCTCTACTGATTAGCCTCTTGAGGTTGAACTGTTGGATGGGACCACCTTGGATGGAAGGTGTAGCTGATGGTGTAATGTAGCTACATGAATTTCCTGCCCATGGAGCTATTTCGGAGATGTTAATTCTAGGAGGCAGTCTGTTGTTGGGCCCATTGTAAAAGAGCTACGCGCATGTTTTTGTATATCCGGGATGGGGGCTGTAGGCGGGAAGTTGTTTCTTGAAGGAAAATAGTTACTGCTCCTTAGACGTCTACTGCTGGACCTGCCTGGAGGAGTAAGGGCACAGTCCTCTGCTAAACCTTTTCTGTTTTTGTCTGTTCTTATATGCAGGTTGGTTGGTACTGTTCATGTGGAAGGAAACTCTGTTCATGATGAAACCACTGTTCACGACTGGATGGTAACACTGTTCATGGAGGATGGAAGCACTGTAGACGGATGGAAACACTGTTCCGGTGTGCAGTCCTAATCATCACTGGACACACAACTGTTGGATATCATATTGCCTTATCGGAATTACTGTTCACTCGATGGCATTACTATTCACTGCCGGAAGTATTGTTTACTTCCGGCAGTCCTTGTTGACTAATGGTTAAAGTACACTGGTGGATCACTAGAATGGGGTTTTTCAACTAAAGTACTATTCACTACTGTACTGTTCATGCTGAAAGTCACTGTTCATGTCGGAAAACTCTGTTTCATCACCGGCGACACTGTTCCTAGGTGGGAACACTGTTCACCTCAGAAGCAGTTTTCAAGGAGTGTGCGACATTTAATTGCCTAGCCTCACTTTGGATGCTTTCTCAGTAGAAGCTGATGATGGGATGAGTCGGGCAAAGTTGTACACCTAGCCTACATTGTGATGTATTTGGTATTTCTGGTCATTATCATTAGATGTATTTGGGCTATGGAATAATTGTTTTTGTTTAAGGGATTCCTTAGGGGATTGTTTATCGGGGCCCCGCCCTGGTAAACATTCCTATTTTGACTTTCGTACTACTGCTAGTGATTTGTAGGATGCGCTGCTTGCATATTGAGGGTCGGGGTATGCCCCATAGGATCGTGTAAATTCCCAATTTTGGTATAATATATTTACATTTTACCCAAAAAAAAGAAAAAAAAACTCTCTCTGTTTCCTCCAGCCATCCTTCGGCCTTTACAGGGTCTATACTTCTGTAGAAGTCCACAGCCTCTTGCTTTCGCCGTTTATCGTACCTCCTTTTCCTTCTCTCGGGAATTCTCGGAAGCATTCTCTCAAATTGAGATCTTGAGGACTCTCTACTGGCTCCTACTGATCCTAGGCCAGCTAATTGTCCCACTTGATCACCTATGGCAAATGACCTATAATATATAATAACTTCGATTACTATCCACATTTCTCATGATATTTTATGTCTAATATTCCTATATATCCCTATGGATGCCAACCATGCTCCGATAATTGTAGCACTCCACTCCCATCAGACATTTGTGCCCGTACGTCTATCAGACATTTGAGCACATGCCCGGTGAAAGCAGTACGCTATAGCAATCACATCATTTGTCTCATAGCATCATAAATTAAAACATAAATATCACGATATCTAAAATCCCAATTCCTCATTTTCATTTTATAAAACCGAATAGACATTGTAGCATTACATACATCATCCTTATATACAATATCAAAGACTCATCAAAGTCTGCAGTTGTGTTTACAAAATATGCTGCATGTTACATAAATGAGGAACTATACAAAAATTCTATCTAAATCCTTCAGTCTCAGCTGACCGACATTTGAGCTATTTTTCTATCCAAAAGTAGTACTAGATCTCTTTTAAGTTATCTTAGAAGCTAAGTCCCCTCTCTTGTACTTGAAAAGTCAATGTTGCAATTTTAATGAGTTTTGCGAACTCTGTGAGCTACCCATCATCGATGGCTCACTTATAACACATAACACATACAGTTCATGTTTCTAGTTCACATATAATTAATGTCATCATATAATGCACATCTTTAACCAATTATCAAATAACGTCACATATCACCTTAATCACTTATTTCACATTTCTCATTCAAAACAATTCAAACAGTACATTTCAATCATTTGAATATGCATGTCAAATATATATGCAATGCTCATGAGACTCATATTCAATTATTACATTATTGTGACCGAGTGCCTTATTAACTGTCTTGTATCCATTGTCGATACCAGGCTCATTAATAACCGTCCCTTATCTGTTAGAGATACAGGGCTCATTATACAAATTGAGCCAGAGGCTCTTACCACATTTTAAGCTTTAAGCTCTTTTTCACTGACGGCTCTGGTCACAACTAACTTTATCTTATCATGCATTACTGTAATGAAATGCATCATATGTATTCAATAATTCACTTGTGCTCAATTTTACAAATGCACATTCACATTTGTCATTGAACTTTGCTCTGTTATTTAACAATTAAGTTGAGTATTACTTATTCAGTCAAATGCACATACAATAAGCACTTCCAATGATTTTCATATATCAAATGCCACGAACATTGAATGTCTGGAATCAACACATTCACATCTATAATAATTCAATACAGAATTTAAAACAAATACTTAATCATGTGAGACCATCTAGGTTACTCACAGTATACTTTAGATAGCTATTGCCTTGACGTCCTAGCAATATCTGGATGCGATCGCTCTAATTTCTCTTTTATATCATGCAACACATACACATTTACACATTACGAATTTGCACAATCACATTAATACTCAATCATACACATATTTATATGTGTTATGTATAATGCATGCTCAATGACAATCCTGAGTATATTTCCTTAATTTACATTTCATAATTATTCAACATCATCTTTCAATCATTCTTTAAAAACCTAATACACTTTACTCACTTTAATTACCGTATCTATCATCAACTAGGTTCATTCTAAGTCTCATTTAAGCCTAATTACATCATCAGGAAGTACCTTGATATTTTTTAGTTCAAACATCACCCAAAAGACTATTTTTACTCCATATGCTAGTCTACGATTGTGACAGAACCATATTTTTTCTAGGCCATGATCGTGACTTGCATTTTCTTCCTCCATTCTCATGAATTTAACATATAGGCTAACAACATTTTCACACCAAATTTTCCAGTATTCACATCCATTTATGCAACTTCATTATATGCTAATTCAAATACCATATTAGTTGCATTAAAATCCCTAAAACTCTACTCATTTGTTTCATCATCAATCATTTAATCATATTATATATACATTTTAACTTTCTCCACATTATACTCAAGACATCTCATACAAAAATAATCAGTCCTACTTCATTTTCCTCTTCATTCTTACCTCATTCCTATCTCAATATCATCAATAAGACAACTCATACTTAAGGTTCATTAATCATCCCAAATCAAAACATATCATTTATCATTCATTAACAACACAAAAATAGGACATAATCACATCTCTTCATTTTTCAACTTTCAATTCTCATTCTACCTCCATTTTCATTATTAATCATCTCAAATAAATCTTTAATACTACTCATAATCTATTGTTAATCATAAACACAAAACCAGCCATGAATATGTCCATTTATTCCTCAACATGTTTTACCATAAACACCAAAAACAGAACATATACATATACATATTTATCATCAATTTTCTGTACATGTTCATCTTCATTAACAACTGCATTTCATCTCTAACTTATCGTTTTAATTCACCTCATTTGAAGACGCTACTTTAGCCTTTTCTTTAACCTCAAAACCATTCTAACTCATCTCTATAATACGTAAAGAAATCCACGTTAATGTATATTGAAAACAGAACATGAAAACTCCATTTATCTATCAAAATTTCTGCACTTTTTCCTACACTATTTTTAATGATCTTTCCATCTCAAAATCATCTCTATAACATCTATGAATCGTTAATCATCTCAAATGTAAAAGTAAAATATTTATACACTCATTTCATCACTCACGATTCTCATATATACACATCACAATTCCATGAACATTTAACCTCTAACTATCATCATGAAAGTTTCATTCAACAAATTATAAAGAGCAACATGCTACTTACTTGTTTAAGCTTCAAGATCTTCAAATAGCACTTGACCCTAACTTTCACACATCATATGATCATCAACAAATCAAAGGTAGTAAGGTTTGGTTCTTTAGTGACAAATATGAAGAAGACAACTAAAATGAGAGTAGCAAGTGGAAAGTGAGAGTAAGCTTCAACGTTGATGAAGTTGGTGAGAGTGAGTGTCGTGGATATGAAGAAGATTGAAGAAGATGAGAAGAGAGATTAAGAAAGAGATAAAAACAAATAATAAGGTGAAAGACAAATAAAAGTAAGATGGTCTTTCACTTAGGAGAAGTACGGTGGGGTGGATGCATGGTTTGGCAAGTGAAACTTATCACTTGCCATATGTTCACTTCCTATAGGTCTCACACTTGGTTCTCTTATTTAACTAGTCAATTTTGTCTCCAATTTCTAATCCAATTTTTTCCCAATTTTTTATGACATTTGTTAATAAATCCTAAGACCACATATCAATTATTTCTACTACCATTTGACACTTATTTCTACCACCATAAATGAATTGTCTCGCCACTTCGCATTTTTCCTAGTCCAAAATTACTCAAAATTTTAAAATTTTTCTAAATTTCGCCAAAAATTCTAAATCAATAATTTTACTCACCAATTTCATTTTCAAGACATATAATTCACAATTCATAATATAATCACATTTATAAATCAATTATACCTAGAAAAATGTCAAATAAGTTCATGAATAGTCATAATGTGTGCAAAAATAATCAGATTCACGTGTGTGTATGCTATATTATGCATGAGCATGAAATTCACTTTCCTAATTTTCTCATTAATGTCTTTCATGTACAGTATTCTATGGTTCTAACCCTTTACATGGGTAAAACAAGATGTTACAAGATATGGCAGAATTTTAAGAGGAAGAAGAAGAGGAAAAAATAATTTTCAAAGATCTTTTAATGCTGAAAATTCTCAAATTTGCAATATTTGTGGCAAAACTAACCACATTGAGAAAGATTGTTGGCATAAAGGTAAACCACAATGCTACCATTAGAGGAATTTTGTTCATATTCAAAAGGATTATAGATTAAACAACAACCAATAATCACAATTTTTTGAAGAAAAACAAGGATAAAATAATTGTTTTATGTTTGTCATATGACAATCGAATCCAAAACTTATGTGTAGTATCTTGTAATGGATGGACAATCACATAGTACGAGATAATTCCATTTTTGTTAATATGGATAAGCTTTTGAAAACACAAGTAACAATAGGAAATCATGTTATTGTACAAGGACAAGGATTGGAAACTATTGGTGCCCAAACAAATAATGGTAAGAAGATTATTCATGTTACGTTGTTGTTTTAGATTTGAATCAAAATTTGCTAAGTCTTTGACAACTTTTGGAGCATAAATTTGCAATTAATTTTGAGAAGAATGAGTGCTCTATTTATGACAACAAGGATGGTCGATAACTAATTGCCGAGATTCTAATGGAGAAGAACCAAAGCTTTCTAATAAATTCTAATTATAGTGGATAACAAGTGTTGAAAGCTTAAGCAATTGAAGGCTCATAGCAATGGCACAAAATACTTGGGCACTTAAAATTTATGCATCCCAAAAATCCTTCATCAAAAGAGGATGACTTATAGATTTCCAATAATTAAGGGGGGAAATGAAGTTTGTGAAGGATGTGCACTTGGAAAGCAAAATCTGCAAATATTTCCTAATGGAGTTACATAGAGAGCTAATGAAATTTTGGAGCTTGTTCATATGGATGCTTGTGGATATATAAGGAAAACATCTCATGAAAGTAACAAGTATTTTATTCTCTTCATTGATGATTTTTCAAGAATGACTTGGACGTATTTTATGAAAGAAAAATATGAAGTGTTATTAATATTTAAGAAATTTAAAAGTCTTGTTGAAATTCAAAGTCACTATAAAATATAAACTCTTATAGTAGTGATAAGGGAAAATGGTATACTTCAAATGCATTTCAGGAATTTTATAAGGATGAAGGCATAGAAAGAAAAGTCATAGTTTGTTATACATCACAAAAGAATGGTGTAGTTGAAACATAAAATCAAGTCATGATGGAGATAGCAAAATCAATGATTCATGAAAAATGACTTCCAAAAGATTTTTAGGTTGAAAATAGTATAAAAGCAATGTATTTGCTAAAATAGAAGTCCTACAAAAGTTGTGTAGCATCAAAATCCAATTGAAGCATGGAATGGAAGGAAGGCATTAGTGAAACATTTGAAGGTGTCTATTATGTTTAAATTCCAAAGGAGAAAAGAACCAAATTGATGAAGTAAGAGAAAAATATATTTTTGTTGGTTACAACTATATGTCTAAAGGCTATCAGTTATACAACTTAAAGACAAATAAAAGTTTTATTTGCTGAGATGTTTTATTTAATGAAAATGCCACTTTAAATTGGAATGAGAAAAACACATAAAAGGATTTTTTTTGTAATATGATAATGAAGAAAAATAGGAGGATAAAGAAACTTTAAATAGTCCTCCATTTTTTCCAAATTCTAGTTCTCTAACCTCAACTCCAAAGAAAATGAGGAACTTAAGTAATGTTTCTACAAGATATAACTTTTGTGTACTTGAATCGGAAATTTTTGAGGAAGCAGTTGAAGAGAAAGATTGGAGGAAGGCAATGGAAGAAGAGATTCATGCAATTGAAAAGAACAAGACTTGGAAACTTGTTAAGAAATCTCAACACAAGGAGATCGTTGGAGTGAAATGGGTTTACAAAGTGAAGCTTAATTCAGATGGCTCAATTCAAAGGAAGAAGGCAATATTTGTAGCTAAGGGATGCTTATAACAATTTGAAACCGACTACAATGAGACATTTGCATTGGTTGCAAGACTTGACACCATTTGTGCTCTAATTTCCATAGTAGCCCAAAAAGGATGAAATATTTATCAACTTGATGCCAAATCTACATTTTTAAATGGAGAATTGAAAGAAGAAGTGTATATTCAACAACCTCAAGGTTTTATCAAGAAAGGAGAAGAAAACAAAGTGTATAAGTTAAAGAAAGCTTTATATGGATTGAAGCAAGCACCAAGGGCTTGGTATAGCCAAATTAATTCTTATTTTGTGAAGTAAGGATTCAAAAAAAGTAATAGTGAGTCAACCTTGTATGTGAAAATTCAAGGTAATTTAAGCATTCTCATTGTTACTTTATATACCGATGATTTGTTTTATACTAGGAACAATGAAAAATCGATTGTTAAATTTAAGAAGGCAAGATGAAAATATATGAAATGAATGATATAGGCTTGTTCTATTATTTCCTTAGTATAGCGATTTATTAGCAAGAAGATATAGTTTTTATTTGTCAAAAGAAGTATGATGAAAATGTTCTTACAAATTTTGGCATGAGGGACTGTAATTCTTTATCCACACCTCTTTTTATGAATGAAAATTTTATCAAAGAAGATAGAGGAAAGAGAGTTGATCTTACTTTATTTAAAAGTTTGGTTAGAAATTTACTTTATCTTATAGTCACAAGACCTAATAGTATGTTTATTATCAGGATTTATGCACAAACCTACACTACAACAAATTAGCCTTCAGGCTACGTTTCTTTTAGCGATGATTTGAAAATCGTAGCTAAAAGTCACACTTTTGGCTACATTGTTCCAAATTTGTAGCCTATTGTACTGAAAACGTTGATGCGCAAGTTTTTCATTGTTTTTTGTTCTTCTTCTTTTGGCTACGAATACATTTTTGTAGCCAAAAAGCTTTAGCTTTAAAATGAATTTCGTAGCTAAAAGTCACATATTCTATAGTTTCAGTTTAAACATATTTTCATAGCCAAATGTTTTCATTCTTCTTCTTTTGGGTAAGAATATAATTTGAGTTAAAAACATTTGGCTATGAAAATATATTTGTAGCCAAAATTTAGTTGTAGGCTAATTTTGGCCAGACTAAATTTTGGCCAAATGTCTTTAGATACAAAATGATTTTCGTAGCTAAAAGTCACGGATTATGTTTAAAACATTTGGTTACAAAAATATATTCATAGTCAAATGTTTTCATTCTTCTTCTTTTGGCTGCGAATATACTTTAGTAACTAAAAGTCACAGATCTTATAATTTGATTTTAAAACATTTGGCTAGAAGAATGAAAATATTTGGTTAGAAATACTCATAGCTAATTGTTTTCATTCTTCTTCTTTTGGGTACGAATATATTTTCGTAACCAAATCGCTTTTGTAACTAATAGTAACATATCCTATAATTTCAATTAAAAACATTTGGCTATGAAAATATGTTCGTAGCCAAATGTTTTCATCCTTCTCTTTTTGGCTATGAATATATTTTCGTAGCCAAATGCCTTTAGCTACAAAATGATTTTTGCAGCTAAAAATCACAGATTATATTAAAAACATTTGGCTATAAAAAATATTTGTAGCCAAATATCTTCAATCTTGTTTTTTTGGCTATGAATATATTTTATAATCAAATGCCTTTAACTATGAAATAATGTTGCAATTAAGTAAATATGAGTTTTTGTCTTCAACAGTGGTGAATATAAGATACATTTTGGGAAGGTAAAGGTATGTTTTTATTGGTGAAGTAAATATAGATTTAAAGTTTATTAAGTTTAGTTTTAAATAATGCAAATTTCAAGTTTATTGGAAATTTCTAAAGAAAGTTATAGTTATTTTATTAAAGATTGTTTAGTTGTAGAGTTTGTATTTTTTTTAATAGCTAATACTTAGCCCAGATATTATTTGACTGTGATAAAAATTTGAAAAAGAGAAATAAAAGCCTTTTTTTCTTCTACCTCTGTACCTTTCGACAACAAAATATGCATATTTATCTAAAGCAACAACAAAAATGTGAAGTCTACAGTTTTGAAGTGGGGTTGCTAGAACTAATTAGTAGGAGGAAGCTAGTAGGAGCAGATATTAGAGATAACAAGATTATCATTTACTAGCTATCAACAAAAATGCACACTTTGTTGGGTGTCATGGAGACATTGTACAAACGATGATCTGAGACTTGGGAGGGATGAGATGATCCAAGTTCTTAAGATTGTCGTTCGATGTAGCAGTAAGAGCCCAGCCTCTCGCTTGATCATGAATGAGGTTGTCCGGTTGCTGCTAGATGCTGACCCCTGTAGGTTGAGTCTTATAAGTCGTTGATTTTGAGTCTTATAAGTCGTTGATTTATGACTTGCAATCTATTGAGCAATACTTCAAAGCACGTGGAAACTATTTGTTTTACTTTAGGAATAATTGTTTCATTTTTAAAATATTGTTGGTTTGTTGAATAAGTCAAAACATGGGCCATATTTGCACTAATTTTTCTGTTGCAATATTTTAATTATTTTTTGTTTTTTCAGTTTGTGATGTATGCCTATTTATACATTGGCCTTTTCACATTACATGAATAAGAAAGCTTGCAGTCACTTTTGTCTTATTCTTCATTATTTAATTTAATCAGTTAAATAAAGCTTTCCCTAGTCCATTGCAGTTGATTTTTGCCTTGATTGTGAACTAGCATTTTCGCTAAATAGTGACCTCACTCATCTCTCATCGGTTAACCACAACTCATGGAAACCAATAGAGCCTCACCAGGAACCCCGGGTGTTTAAATGACCTCCCAACCTTTGATTCCCATTTTTAATGGGGACATATATGAGTTTTGGTCCATCAAGATGAAGGCCCTCTTGCAATCTTAAGATTTATGGGATTTGGTTAAGGATGAATTTGCAGACCAAAATATAGATGCATAGCGATTGAAGAAAAACAAGAAGTTTGATGCAAACGCTCTCTTTTTTCTTTAACAAGTAGTTCATGACAACCTCTTCTCCATAATCGCATCAGCATTGCCTTCTAAAAAGGCATGGAAGATTTTGAAGATTGAGTTTCAAGGCTCCGATAAGGTAATCTATGTGAAACTCCAATCTCTTCGTCGTAAGTTTAAGAATCTTCAAATGCAAAAAAAGTGAGTCTATACAGGATTACTTGTCCAGATCTAGTTCTGTAGTTACTAAAATGAGGTCTTATAGGGAAAAATTACTGATGAAATAGTAGTTGCAAAAATTCTGGGAGCTCTTACTCAATTTAATTTTTTGTTGCTACAATTGAGGAGGCTCATGATATGTCTAAATATTCTTTTGATGAACTAATATTGGACCCAAAAATTTTTTTAATTATTATCGATTTATTTGTTTAATTATTTAATTACGATTTATTTGTTTATTTATTTATCTTAGAATTGGGTCATTAAATTCAGTAAGCATGAATAGAGAGTAGAATTAGATGGAAAGATTAGAATTAAGTTAGAATTAATATGGGAATGTTAGAATTGAGTTAGCTTAAG
>JANZXP010000006.1:13828784-13852615 GCA_027576715.1 Erythroxylum flavicans
TATCACCTTAATTCTTCCCATTTCAAGATACCACATTACTCCCTTTCTTTATCTCTATACTCATTTTATTTCATCACTAAAATACCCAAGGAGATTCACATTCATTCATCAAGAAAACATAACAAAACCCATTATGTATCCAGTTTTTCTGCACCTTTTCCTACACCCAGTACTCAACTTCAAGTCAAAATTATAAACTCTTATAGATATAATTTGAATTTAATGTCTTCATGAAAAATGTATCAGTATGTCTCTACTTTAATCTAAATCAAAGATCACCTCATTTGGATATCTACAGAACAAGTTATGGCTCAATTATAGATGCATAATCAATGGAAAATGTTACAATATGCAGTGAGGATGCTGGCCTCAACAAGGGAGGGTGAGACTACCTAACGGCCACAGTGCCACAGAGCGTAGATCCCATATCGATTGGAGAGGAGAACGAAGCATGCCTTATAAGGATGTGGAAACCTCTCCCTTGTAGACATGTTTTTCATGCCCCAATGTACCGGATCCCATCAGAACTTCGAAGTTAAATGTGTTAGGGAAAGAGTAATACCAGGATGGGTGACCTCCTGGGTAGTCCTGTGAGAGTAATGCCCTAAAGAGGCTTACATGTTGGAAAAACAAAACTGTGAGGGTGCGAGGCTCGAGAGGCCGAAGCCCAAAGCGGACAATACTACAAGCGGGTGGTTTGGGCTTTTACATTTAAACAATTCACAAAATGCGACCTAACAACTATCATACCATACGCAAAATCACATACAAAGCAAAACACATAACCCTCCGCACACTTGAATAACACATTGTCCTTAATGTGAGAAGGGAATAAATAAACACATAAAGGAAGAAGAAACATAACTTAAAGTAAAGCAGAAAATAAAAATAAAGATGAACATTAATTCAAAAAAGAAAGGGGGTTAGACAAAGTCTTATGGAGATGGAGGTGGGGATGGTGTCGGAGGTGGTAATTGAATGCCCTGAGCCTTAAAAAATCGATGGATCCGATGTATATCTTGGTTCTGATGTCGTTGAGTTCACATCATCTCCCTCATCATTCTGGAGTTCTCCGCTAGTTGATCTGTAATCACCATGTTGTTGGCGAAGATTGTGTTCAGAAATTTCTTCCATCCTAATTCTTCTGTCTCTTTTTCCTCGTCGAATTCTTCACTAGTTGAGTCCTCATTTCCCTGCTGAGGCAGTGCTAAACTTGAACTCATCTAACTAGCCCTAATCTTAACATGTGTCTTCTGGCTAATATCCTAAAGTTCCATGTTACAGGACTTAAGGATTTTAGCCCGCCATAAATGGTGATGATTAAGGAAGTATGGGAGATGGATAGTTAACCCAATGTAGTCCATGTCATAATATTCAGCAATGGTAGACACTAGGTACCCCATATGTAACATCCCGTTTCCATACAAAAGGTTGAACCATAGAAACGGGTACATGTGAGATTAATCGGAGAAATTAGGAAAACACATTAAAAATGTTTGTCTTTTGTAATGGGCCCAGATGGCTCTCAAAAATTTTGTTGATTGTAGCGTTATGTTTGAAAATGGTTATAAAATAAAATGGGCCAATTTAGTTATCAACTTTCTGTACTTTATGTTTGTGGTTTTAAAAAAAAAGAGAGAGAGGGTTTTGCAAAAGAAATTGATTAAAGTGTAATATGTTTCGCTTTCGGTTTGAGCTAATTGAAATTCTGGTATAAAACAAAAAAATTTGACAACTCTTGTAAACGAAATGTTTCTGAATAAAAGTGGCCCCAAATTTGTGATAATTGATTTGCCCGTATTCAAAAAAAATTTATACCGACTTTTGCTTGTTTAGTGATGTAGCACACCACCCTCACGGGGCACGGACTCGGATATCACCTTCGATGTCTTGTTCGGGTCCAGTGGGAGTGGGGTGTTACAGTTGGGCCCACTATACAAGAGCTACGCGAATGTTTTTGTATATCCAAGATGGGGGCTATAGGCGGGAAGTTGCTTCTTGAAGGAAGATCGTTACTGCTCCTTAGATGTCTACTGCTGAAGCTGCCTGGAGGAGTAAGGGCACAGTCCTCTGCTAATCCTTTTCTGTTTTTGTCTGTTCTTATATGCAAGTTGGTTGGTACTGTTCATGTAGAAGGAAACTCTGTTCAATACAAAACCACTGTCATGACTGAATGGTAACACTGTTCATGGAGGATGGAAACACTATAGACGGATGGAAACACTGTTCTGGTGTGCAGATACTGTTCATGCCGAAGTTCCTAATCATCACTGGACACGCAACTATTAGATGTCCTATTGCCTTATCGGAATTACTGTTCACTCGATGGCATTACTGTTAATTGCCAGAAGTACTGTTTACTTCCGGAAGTTCTTGCTGATTGATGGTTAAAGTACACTAGTGGATCACTGCAATGGGGTTTTTCAACTGGAGTACTGTTCATGCTGGAAGTCACTGCTCATGCCGGAAAACTCTGTTTCATCGCTGGCGACACAATTCCCAGGCGAGAACACTGTTCACCTCAGAAAGCAGTTTTTCAAGGAGTGTACGACATTTAATTGCCTAGCCTCACTTTGGATGCTTTCTTAGTAGAAACTAATTATGGGATGTGTCGGGAAAAGTTGTACACCTAGCCTACTTTGTGATGTATTTGATATTTCTGGTCGTTATCATTGGATGTATTTGGGCTGTGGGAATAATTGTTTTTGTTTAAGGGATTCCTTAGGGGATTGTTTATTGAGGCCTCGCCCCGGTAAACATTCCTATTTTGACTTTTGTACTACTACTAGTGATTTATCAGATGCGCTGCTTTCATATTGAGGGTCGGGGTTATGCCCCATAAGATCTTGTAAATTCCCAATTTTTGTATAATATATTTACATTTTACCAAAAAAAAAAGTTATTGGCACCCATAATTGGTCCAACAATGTTGTCTTCCACTTCTATTAAGTCCAGTCCAGTATAATCAAACATTATCCTTAGTTGGTGTAAAAACTCGAACCTTTTCTTTCATTGAGTATAAATTTTTATGTTTGTTGAATAGTATTTTTAGATAAATAGTGATTTTTGGGGGACCCAACTTCGAAATATTGAAAAATATCCGAAATAAGTATTAGAGTCCAATGATAATGAAACGGATTGAAAATAAGTCTGAAATGATGGATTTTGGGAGTTCTGAAAGTTGAGGACTAAAATGCCCTTTTTGGAAAGTAAAGGGTATTAATGATTTAAAACCCATTCGAAAATTTTTAAAGCATCCAATCAATAAGTATTAACCCTGATTCGAGTATTTCATGGTCAATTTGATGATAAGGCGGTTGTGGAATGTTTTTGAGATTTAATTTGGTTAGTTAGTTAATTAAACGCATTAAAGGACAATTTGTTCTTTTTGTATGCATTAAAGGGCAATTTAGTCTTTTTGGTATTCATTAAAGGAAAATTTGGTCATTTTACATGGTGTTGGTGGAAGGATGAGTTATTAGAAGAGGAACAATAGGATGGTGACATGTGGAATCAATTGAATGAGTATAAAAAAAACATAAAGTAAGACATTTAACTTCATTCTTTTAACACAACCATGAGTGTTGAGAGAGAGTAAACGTAGAAGACTAAAAAGAAAAGTGAAAGAAGAGAAGAAAGTGTGAAGGTCGGCCAAGGAGAGAGGAATAAAAGGACTTCCATAGTTGATGGAGATTTGAAGAGATCTTGATCAAGTAAAGGTGTTCAATAAATACCCAAAAGATTGGTCGAAAAAGTGGTATGTTTTCCTAGCTTAAATTCCTAATTTTTATTATTTTTTAGTATGGAATGGATGTGTTTAAGATCAATGTTGCCTTGGTGCTATTTTTGGTGTTTCTTTGTATGAAATTGAATGAATATGACAAGATAGTAATGTGTAGTATAATTTTGTCTTAGGTTTGTTTGAATCAGTCCCATTGTTTTGGAAATAAATCATCCTACAGACCTCCAAATTGGGTGATTCTAACTAAAAATGAAACCTAAGACATAGCACTAAAAATTTCTATAAGAGATTCTGACCTAATTCTGGCTGAATCATATTAGAATTTGAGATTGAAAATGGTGATATGATGTTACCCTTGTGTTGGAGTAGCTTAGGATGTTTGGCACATGCTTATTGATTTAAAACTTCAAATGGCCTGATTTTTGATAATATGGAAACTAGAAACATAGGAAAATAAATGTATAGAAGACCTCAAAACCTAATGTTAACATCTACTATGTGAAAATTTAGAAACAAGTGGGGATATGAATTCTGGACAAGGGTCATAACCATGACTCATCATGTATGATAGTGATATGGTAAATTAAATTAGGCGAGATAGTGTTTTGAGGGAATTTAAGTGACTTTAGAAGTTATATTTGGGAACAGAGAACAATAAGTTAGCTTATAGAAGTAAGCGGAAATATGATTAGTATACATGTTACGCGATTAAATACTAATCTTAAATTCGGTTAAATCGAATTTATAGTTTTAATGTCTTATTTCTGGATTTGGAAATAAATGCCTAAGCAAAATATATTTTGTGTAGGTAAAGGAGAGGCACCAAACGTGTGAGTGTGTTTGGCAATAAGTTTGCAAAACAATGAGTGTTCTTTAAATTGATTTTATAAAAATGATTTCTATTCTATTATGAAGTGAATATTAAGTATGAGTTTTATGTGAATATTGCTATTATAAGTTTATTTTTTAGAAATATATGAATTGAAGTTTGAAAGTTAAATCTTATATGATTTGAATTTGCATTGAGATGATGTTGTTAGTTGATAAAAAGGAAGTGGTTTCTAGCCTATGGTATACCGATAGTTTTTATACATGTTATTATACCGGTATATAACGGTTAATCTAGTATGGGTAAGCGATGTTTAACCAGCTTCGTAACTAGTGGTTAATCAGTTATAGGTAAGCGATGTATACTAGCTCTGTAACTACTGGTATATCACGATTAACACCGGTAAGTGATGGAGAACTAGCTCCGTAACTAGTAGCTAACCAATTGCTGGTAAGCAATGCAGAACCAACTCTATAACTACCAATGTATAGTGGTTATCTTAGTTCGGGTAAGCAATGTATAACCAAATCCGTAACTAGTGGGTAACCAGTCATGAGTAAGCGATACAAAATCATCTTTGTGACTTTATGGCTGAGGGTACCAAATGACAAAGAAGTTAGTAATAAACTATGATGCGTAAGAAATTCATGACATTTTTAATGTTGTCACTATTTATTTGAAAAGCGATTTTAAAAACTTGATTTCAGGAAGTATGTATGTTTCATATTAGTATTGAATTATATGAATCGAGATGAATTTGTTTTAGCAAGGTTTAAATTGTTAATTATGATTTGAATAGAAAATCTAGCACTCACTGAACTCGTTTAGCTCACACTCTCTTTTCTATTCTTAAATGAAACCTCCAGATGCACGCTATGGAGCTTTAGTAGCAGGGACTCCACCCTATGAGTAGTCAACTTAGTCACGTGCTTCTGTGTAGGCATTTTTGCCTTGTAAATGTTTTTGGGAACATTTTCATTTTCATAAATATGTTTTGGATTATATTTTATGTAAAGAACACATGTATATGAACGTTTTAAAGTTAAATGCATGAATATGTCTGAGCTTTTTTTAAAGATCATTGAAGTAATTGTTGAGATTTCTTGTGAATGGACTTAAAATCCAAAATTTATAGTGGAGATTTTGAAATGATTATAGAAGTGTTTTTGAAATTTTACAAAGACTTGAAAGTTTTGGGAAGATTAAAATACAATCATTGTTTTGTCGAAATTAAAAAAAACTCCATTGCTTATGCATTTTAATGTTAAGTTAAGACTTTTAGGTATAAAGGACTATAGGCTTAGCTCCACGAGAGCATTCCATCTAGATTAGATATTAATTAGAGGGCCGCCGCGAGGTGCTGAGCAAACCGCCTAGTCATTTCAAGATAGGAGCATGTCAGTTGGTCTACCATGTCGTGTGATTCCTTATTATCAATTTGACCACCTCCCAATTCCTCTATTTGCATATCTAGTTCAAATTCTCTCAGTTGCATCTTGCTAAGATTTATACATGTTGTTATCTAGATTTCTAGATCTTCATCAACTAGGCTCATTGTATTACTTTGGGTTGTAAATTAACCGAGGATCCAAATCTGTAAGGAAAAAAGAAAACTAATAAGTCAATCAAATAAAATAAATATAAAAACAAAAAATAAAAATGACTAAAGTAATAAAATCTAGGCTTCCTTAATATTACTAGTCCCTGACAATGCACCAAAATATTAATGAATGTTTTATCAATGTTAAAAATACTGTAAGTGCACAATGTAGATGTAGATAGCATATTCAAGTATGAGTCGATCCCATAAAGACTGTAAGTATTAGTAATTACTTTTTTTTATTATCTAACCTATGAATCAGATTGTGGGCTTTAATTAAAAATTAAACTAAACAAATAAACCAAGAATTAAAACAATACCGAACTTAGAAAAAGGAAATCTTTTTAAGTTAATGTCCTAGTAGTAGCATGATCATCATTTGGTGATAAGATATAAAATAATTAAATGATTGGATGTAGTTCAATAACAAAATAATTTAAAGACATTATTTATCTTGTACATACCAAGATGTATATAATAAAGTCTATAAGATAAATATGCATTGCAAATGAAATTATGATGAGATTATAATTATGATTGGTACAATTTAATTAAATCAATTATCAAACCTCTTAAACTTTATTATATATCAAATCTTTTTTAACCTTGATAAAATATTTAATTTTTAATGCACAATAAATATTAATTCAATTAACCAAAATCTTAACATGTCCTTCATTAACAATTAACAATTAATATTAATTAAATGAACCTAAATATCCTCTAACTAGCAGGAATATTAATAGAAAGACCTTATTTGGCTGTGATGAGAAACAAAAATAGTGAAACAAATCACCTATTTTCATTACCTTAGTTTTATCTTATTTTATAAGTATCCATCTATCTAATAAATGAGACCTACAGAAAATGAATGGATGAACGTTTCAGGAACAAGTAATGTTAAATCTTTGTTGAGAGCTTTAATTGGTAATAGTCAATCGCTGTGACCATTTGCTTGCCATGCGCTAGAAATGCAACCTTAAATATGGGTTGTATCCTTATTTACCAAGTGTCTCACAGCTCAAAATCCTCGTAAACAGAAGTATGGTAGCAAGACTTTAAGTTCCTTCTCTTTCAACACAATACATCTCTATATGCTCTTCCTTGACTTCAACTACTCATGTTGACCAAATAGTGTATCTTTTTTATTGTCTATGTTCAAATCACTGAGGTGATTTCTCATAAAACCAAGGCTTAAACAAGAAAATTATATAGTAGTACAAGAAGCGTAGGGAAACTAAGAAATGCTCCCCAATGCAAACAAACCCACATTCTTAGATTGAGAGTAAAGTCACCAAAGGCTCGTGGTGCATTATAGCATAACATTTATTTATTCCGTCCTCTCACCATAAATATGCACAAAGAACAGTCTCTTGATAGACAAACATCAACTTCAAATCATCCACGTTCAAATTTACTTATACCAAAAAACCTAGCTTACATGGCCTCTGCCAACAGCTACGAATTCCCTTCCTTCACTTCTCCACCAAGCCACCACTTACAGCCGCCGCCAACACCTTCACATGTAAGACCAGCATCACCTTAATTAATGCCAACTTTTACTCCTCCACACGCGAGCCCTCCTCCACCTCATGTTCTTCCTCCACCAGTACCAGCTACAGTACTGCCATCCCTTTCTCACTGAGCAACCACGCAGTGGTTATAGTAATTATGTTCATTTCATTTGGATGCATTTTGTTGGTTGCATGACTTTTAGCAGCTCTTTATTGCTGCATCAATAATAACAAGAGGAAGACAGTTAATGAAACAAAACTTGTGCATATTGATAAGCATATGAAGATGAAGGAGGCCACTGTGCAAGGTCCTCGTGGGAAAGAAGAGATTGAGAACGATGTACACGCTGATGAAGTGATAAGGAAAGATGAAAATTTTAGTGAATGTTAGAATGCCAAGTCCGTGGTGAAGGGAAAAACTACTGATTTAGTACATAGGGTTGTAGCATCTAACTATTCTTATTCTGACAATGATCATCCCGCTACAGAACACAAGGCTTACTGATAATTATCATAAACTATTCTAAGTAAAATTCACGCTCAATACAATATATAACGTTGTGCCAATTTGAAATGGATAACTATAATGAATTAATTCTTAATAAACATAATGTGAAAGGCTGGAATCTCCTTTTGGTGTTCTATGTGTGTGATTTGATTGTTGCATATTTAATTTGTTTACTTACAAAAGAATTCTGAAAGTCGTAATTGCTTGCTTAATTGCTCTGTAAGAATTAACTGTAAATTTTAGTTAGTAGCAATCGTGAAAAAATAGAAATTTTGTGGAGCTTCAACCTTGCGTTTTTCAATTGGTATCAGAGCTTGGTTCACCTCATCCAAACTTGATGTGTCAAGTTGGTGCAAATCAGTGTTCCATATTTATGACTGTTAAAGAAGTGGTAGTAATCACTAGGCCACCTTTACTAGTTGCCTCTAACTATCCTACTTGAAAAGCAAGTTTGAAAGTGTTTATTCAAGCACAAGGGACTATAGCATGGACTTTTATGTTAAAAGGTTGGAGTCATCCTATGACAATTGATGAAAAGAATGAAGCAATACCTAAAGATCCGTCTAAATGGACAAAGGCTAAAGAAGAGCGAGGGCTTGGTAACTCAAAAGCAACCTTCAGTGTTGTAGGTGAAGGACATTTCAGTATGATATCAATTTGCGAATTAATAAAAGAAGCTTGGAATACATTACAAACCATACATGAAGGACCACAATCGGTGATGCCATCAAAACTTCAAATGTTGACTACTAGATTTGAAGAGCTTAAGATGGAGGAAAGTAAAACTATTGGAGAATTTCATAAGTTGCTACGTGATATCGCCAATCAAACATGTCAACTTGGCAAAAAATACTTAAATCTAAAACTTGTCAAGAAAACCTTGAAATTGTTGCCTCTTAGATTTATATTGAAGATTGTGGCCATTGAAGAAGCTCATGATATTAATATGTTATCTTTGGATAAGGTAATTAGAATTCTTACAAACTTCAAGATGAACATGTTGAGAAAAGTGTGAGAAGAATAAAAGATTGGTGCTATAAGCCAAAGTTGCTAAATTTGTGCATGATTTAGGAGATGACTGTGATGAAAAATGAAGATCTAGTGTTGCTATCAAAAAATTTCCACAAGTGACTGAAGAAGGTGAAGAAAGATAGACCTAAGTTTAGGCAGAATGGTGGGAGTTTATCAAAATATAACTCCAAACAACAAGGAAAAGCTTGAAAAGGTGAAAAGAAGGCAAAGAAGATACAATGTTGTAAGTGTTAAGGTTTCGGGCATATACAAGTGGAGTGTGCTAACACTTTTAAAAGGAGAAAGGGGAAGTCCTACACTAGAACTTGGAGTGAAAATGAATCTGAAAGTGAGCATGGCAGCGAAAAAGAAAATGTGAGTCATCATGCTGCATTTGTTGCTTTATATGAAGAAACTCCAGTTGGTTGCTTAGTAGCAGTCAGTGAAGAAACCGAATATGAAGATTCAGATGTTTCAGTATTAAACTCTAATTTTGATAACGAAAGCAATGACAGTGACTCAACATTCATAAAGGAAGATATCTACAAGGCCTATGAACTAATGTATAGCAAATGGGTGAAGACGTGTAAATAAAATAAGAAGTTAAAGAGGGGAAATTCTACCATGAAAGAAGTTATTCAAGATGTGGATATGAAGTTTTTGTCAACAAAAGATGAACTTAATGAAACCAAGATAAATCTGATTAACATAAAGAAAGGAATAAGAATGTTGAATAGTGGTATCGAGAAGTTAGACAAATTGTTGAAAATTGGTAAAAACAAAGGGAATTTTTAAGGTATTGGATATAAAGGGGAATGCTCTCAGGTAAATAATGAGCAAAATGGTGAAGTTAGATTTGTCAAAGAAGCAAGATCAATTAAGTAATGAGAAATTTTAAAAAGAAGCAAAATGTTGATGCCTACGTTTCACTATTTTGGTGCAAGAGGTCACTTAAGGCCAAATTGCTACAAATTACTATAAATGCTACAAAATAGAAATTCTTGGAAAAACTTTCAGCAACATAGACTACTAAAGTAGATTTGGTTTAGAAAAAATCAGTCACAAGCACTTATGGCTCTTAAATCCAAGCACATTGCTTCTCAAAATGGATGATATTTTCACAGTGGGTGTTCAAGGCATATGACAAGTGAAAGAAGCTATTTGATAAATTATCAAAGTTTTATGGATGGTTATGTCACATTCGGTGATGGGAAGAATGCAACGGTGATTGATGGATGAACTCTTTGCATGGATGGATTCCCACATTTAGAAAATGTGGTTCATTTGAATGGTTTGAAACCTAACTTGGTGAGTATTAGTCATCTTTATGACGATGACTTTTTTGTCAAGTTCACTAGTGATGAATGTAAGGTGTTAAACCAACAAGGAGATTGTATAGTAAACAGAAGAAGATCAGTAGATAATTGCTACATATTGTAGGTCATTACTTCTGCAATTCAGCCACATACGGTGATATGACTCTATGGAACCAAAAGCTTGGTCATGCCAATTATGACCTCATCAGCAAGTTAAGCAAATTTGAAGCAGTAAGAGGCTTGTCTATAATGAACAAAGATGACAAGACAATTTGTAAAGCTTGTCAAATGGGAAAACAAACAAGGAATAAACTGTAGTTCTTTCCTATGTAACCACTGAGAAGCAACTAGTCAATATTTGTACCAAACCTCTCGACTCTATGAGGTTTGAACTTCTTTATGAGGCACTAGGACTTTATGCTTTACAACTTTGAATCTTATTGAAGTAAAAAAAATTTTAAAAATCCTGTGTTACATTCTGAAGCTAAAGAGATTCAACATGTATTATCTAAAGTTATTGAGGAATCCTCCTTTGAAGACTTTTCCTCTACTTCGAAGGATGCCAGTGTTGTGCCTAACGAGCCACCACTAGCGATTGTCTCTAATCCGCATGTTGTTCCTTCCACTTCCAAGGACTGAGTGAAATCATTAGCTCATAAATCAATTCAGATGCCTCACCATCAGTATCCTGCTCGCTCCCCTATAGAGCTAGCCTTGTCCACCAGATTTTTTTCCTTAGCAGCCCAACAGAGATGGATACTCTCACTTCAATCAAGTTTGTTCTTGATCATCCCATTAATTTAGCTGAGTACAAATAATTCAATTTGGATGCTTTGTTGAATAAGCAGAATTTTTAAAATGTTGCTTTATTGCAACAACATTTTGATGCTGTGTTGGTGAGAGAATTTTACTGTAATTTGGATAAGGGAGTGTTGGATGCTACAGCTCTATGCTTTCATATGGTATATGTGAGGAGTCTTGGGGTTTGTTAATTTAATTGGGGATTAATCATATAAGAGTGGCTTTGAAGTGAGCAATGATACGCTGGCAAGTGTTTTAGCTGGTGTTAAATTAACATCTTGGCCTTCTGCTGCTACATTATGTGCTTCTAATCTGATGCAAAAATATTTTGTTCTTCATAATCTTTTGCTAGCTAATTGGTTGCCTAGTACGCATAATATGTTAGTTTATCCTTCTCAAGCTAAGCTTATGCATGCGATAGACACTAGGGTTAAAATCAATATGGAGAGACTCTGATTGCAGGTGTTGGTAAACAGCAAAACTTACTAGGTTTTTCTTATTTAATTACTTAGTTTTTGCAGGTGTTGGTAAACAACAAAACTTATTGGGTTTTCTTGTTTAATTACTTAGTTTTTGCATGCTCACAATGTATCTTATGTTGCTTCTGAGGTACTTAAGCCTATGTCTTTCATAAATATTTCTCCTCGAATTCTTAATGTCAACAAGCAAGCTTGGGTGGTTGATTTGTCATACTCATCATCTGATTCCTTCGCGCAGCCTACTACACCTACTGTACCTACTTATGCCTCTTTATGTGCCGAGATTGATCACATTGAAGGCATTTTCAAATAAAGAGTTCTTTGTTTCGCTTCGTCCCATGATTCTTAGGTTCTTTTGGTATTAATTTGTCCCAAGGGGGAGATTGAAACTTGCTAGCTATTTTTAAGTTAATAGTTAACTGATGAGCTTTGATTTTTTATCTATTTTATCATTGATTGTTTATTTCAGGGGGAGTTTCCATTTCTCTTATTTAGGGGGAGATTTTGACGTAACAAATAATGTCAAAAAGGAAGAGAATGTTAAAAATCCTTGGTTGAGGTTAAAATGAGGTGGTCATGCTATTAGGTGTGAGATATGTGAGTACGAGTGGATAACGTCAAAGAGTGGGTGGGGTTAGCTTCGTAATAGCCTTGTGTAAACCCATTGTACTAGGGTGAAAGTTAAGTAATCTAGGTGAGGGCTCGTAGATATAGGTCGTGTGTGTCAAACAATGTTAACAAATTTCTACTATTCTGTGTGTAATTTTATTGTTGCAAGTTTAATTTGTTTACTTAGAAAAGAATTATGGAAATCACAGTTGCTTGCTTGGTTGCTTTGTGAGAATCAACTGTAAATTTCAATTAGTAACAATCGTGACAAAACAGAAATTTTACTTCCAGACTAGTCTAGTAGATAGGTTTGCCTAGCTTATATATAGGTCATCTCGACCAATACTCTCAAGCGATGTGGGAGTATGACGCTCACTGCATTAATTCCCTCTATCGCAGAAGAACACGCATCCCGCGTGTGGTTCAGGTCACCTTCTACTAGAGGACTACCTTAAACTAATCCCACAGACTCGCGTGTGCCTACATACATGAGAGCCCGACTCTAATACCAAATGATGCAGACTAGACCTAACTAACTAAAAGATTAGTCTAGTAGATAGGTTTGCTTAGCCTACGTATAAGGTCATCTCAGCCAATACTTTTAGGCGATGTGAGAATATGACGCTCCCTGCATCACATGTAAGTGTCTTCCTTTATTGATTGTCTTCTTTTTGTTTTTCATTTTATCAGATGCAAGCATTTGAGGCGAGACGCTATGTTAGGGTCAAACGGATGTTGACTAATTCTACAAACTTGTCTACATTGCCACGTCGACACCAGCACAAATGTTAAATCTGGCTTTCACGCACTTGAGGGGAGCCCACCAGGGCCAGTTGGTCACAGCTCACACACGACTTATCTCTGAACCCTAATTCGGAGGCGGTGTTTTGATTCATTTTACGGTTTTACGATGCCCTTTTTCTCTTCATTCGACAAAAACTCTTGTCGTCAACAACCACACCGATGTAACTGAGGAAATACGTGTTGGCAGTTGGCACTGCTACTTCAACTAATTCGGAGAAACAATTCATTTTTCGTTTATTTTTAATCCCTCCCACACACACTCTCTCTATATGTAAATAGCTAATTTTCTTAATCCGTCCCTCTCTCAATACCGCAGGGCCCCCGCCCCCGTTTTTGTAGATTTTGATGGAAACGCTATAAACCACGACCACCCCTTGTTTTTACGGTTTCTCTTTCCATAATAATCAATGCTTCCATATTTATTTGACATGTGGAGTACTGCAACTTCTTGTAAAAAGCAAGGCGAATAATTTTTTTCTATATATGCGCATGGTACCACCCAGATATGCCTTATTGCTTTCCAAATTGTAGTTTTAGTTTACTCGGGAAAAGAACAGCTCACCATGCAGGCCTCGCTTTTCTTCACTAAACCTACCAGTAAATGGACACCACATCATCGAAGCTTGACCCACAACCTCAGCACGTCACCGTTCTCCATCGTACCAATCCGTTCACAGACCATCATAGCCGCCGTGAGTGCAACCTCGCCATTGTTGTTAAGGCGCCACCACTCGATGTCACCAGAGAAGGTAGAACTATTCAAGTCACTTGAGAGCTGGGCCGCAAGCAATGTGTTACCACTCCTGAGGCCCGTAGATCAGTGCTGGCAACCCCAGAACTTCCTGCCGGATCCCACTTTGCCGACGTTGGATTTCAATGATCAGGTGAAGGCCCTACGTGCTCGAACGGCTGAGCTGCCTGATGAGTACTTTGTTGTGTTGATTGGTGACATGATCACTGAGGAAGCATTGCCTACATATGAGACTATGATTAACACGCTTGATGGAGTAAGGGACAAGACTGGTGCTAGCCAAAGCCCATGGGCCATATGGACCCGAGCCTGGACAGCTGAGGAGAACCGTCACGGAGACTTGCTCAAGACTTACTTGTATTTGTCGGGTCGAGTCGATATGCTTATGATTGAGAGGACTATTCAGTATTTGATCAAGGCCGGGATGGTAAGTTTTGGCAATTTCTGGTGCAATTTCATAAACATGCAACAAACCTCGACATGTACTTTTTGCCTCAATTTAACATGGTTAAAATTTGGTTTTAGAGTTCTCGTTCTCTCTTATAACTAAACACCTGGAATTACATGTGCATGTAAATTGTAAAACAGGATCCTGGAACAGAAAACAATCCGTACTTGGGTTTTGTGTACACTTCATTTCAGGAGCGCGCAACATTTGTGTCACATGGGAACACGGCTCGCTTGGCAAAGGAGGGCGGTGATCCTATACTCGCGCGCATATGTGGTACTATTGCGTCAGATGAGAAGCGTCACGAGAATGCTTACATCAGGATCGTTGAAAAGCTACTGCAGGTGGACCCCACGGGTGGGATGCTTGCGATAGCCGACATGATGCGCAAAAAAATCACAATGCCGGCTCACCTGATGTCTGATGGGCAGGACCCACATCTTTTTGAGAATTTCTCCGCTGTGGCTCAGCGACTTGGGGTGTACACTGCCGATGATTATGCTGATATTTTGGAGTTCTTGATAGAGAGGTGGGGGTTGGAGAAGGTGGAGGGATTGACGGGCGAGGGAAGAGATGCGCAGGATTTCGTGTGTGGATTACCTCCCAGGTTTAGGAAGCTGCAAGAGAGAGCCGATGAAAGGGCCAAGAAAATGAAGCCACAGAGCGCGAAGTTTAGCTGGATATTCAATAAAGAGTTGCGCCTTCTGTGAAATAGAGATATCCTTTTTCTTTTTTAGTCAAGTACTCTAAGTTCTTAATTTTTATTTGCTTTCCTGACTGTGGAGCCCCGGAAAATCAGCCTCGGATAAATAATATTATCCATAAGAAAGTAAGTAAACTGCCCGAGTGACAAGAAAATTAACTTCCCAACAAGTCACAATTGAGCCGTAAAAACTTTGCTAATTCTAACTGGGTGTTTGGAAATTTTCGTATTGAATTCATTAATAAATTTGATTCAATTATATTAATAAGATTGAATTGAATTCAATTTACATTATTTGGAATAAACTCAGTAATATTAGAATTGAATTCAATTACACTTTTTAGAATACAAGTAAAATAAATTCAATTATTTCATATGACACATTTACTCTTACTAAAAAATAATCTTATTAAATAATAAACATTCACACTTACATAGAGCAACTTATAAACATCAATTTCATTATAAATAATATCATCAAAAAAGTTCATTATTAAATTGAAAAGAAAAAATTGCAAATGACATTAGAATAGACCGAGATATGACAATAATAAAAAAATATTATAATTTAGAAGCTTAAAACGAGTAGTAGTTATTTTGCATTGATAACTACAAGACATTATCAGCGTTATTGTTGTCATAAGTATTGTTGGATTTCATAGTTAAAAGAAGTCGTGGGTATTATGTTGAAGTAGTTATTGTGTTGTGTTGAATGAGCAGTAGTAATTGTGTTAAAGTTGTGGGTATTGTTGGGTTTTAGCATTAAAGAAGAACACTTGCAGCCTTTGGAGTTCAATTCACGTGAATTGTAGCGTGAATTGAATTTATAAAGGCAGTAGGTTTTAAACCCATGTATGAATTCAATGCATAGCTTTTCTTTGGTTCCAAACAAGTGAATTGAATTCAATCACAAGATTGAATTCAATTCACTATGTTCCAAACAGGCTGTAAGGGTTTTACAGTTTCTTCTTTTTAAAATATTTTTTAATAATTTATAACTAGAATCGTATAAACTTTGTATCTTTTCTGCCATTTAAAATAGTAAAATGAAGGGTAAATTATAAATAATTATAAACTTTATTTAACATTGTGATACTAATAAAATTTTTAAAAAGTATTATTAAAATATTTTAATTTTTAATTTATTTTAAAAATAATTTGGTATAAAATTTTCGGATATATATTGTAATTGTGACAAAATATGAAATTAATTGTTTAATAAATTAAAAATATATTAAATTTCTAAAAACTCTGAATTTAATCTAACCCTACAATCCCAGCTACTGCGCTCGGAGGACTGAGGAAATTCACATCAGATTGCGCCGTGGCTGACTACTATATTCCAGTAGGAACACTTTTAGTGGAGAACACTCATAAATTACAAAGGGATCTGCGCGTGTGGCCTAACCCAAGCGAGTTTAAGCCACAGAAATGCTTGAGCAGTAATTACAAGGATATGAGAAGGGTCAGCATTTTGAACTCATCCCATTTGGTGCTAGTAAGAGAGCTTGTCTTACAATCGCTTTAAGGCTAAAAAGACTCATTTACTGTTGGCTAATTTACTACAAACGTTCCATGTCTCTTACTCCCAGATTCACCAATGGAGAATTTTCTTAGTCGCCTGAAAAAACATGAGCCAGAATTAGAACTTTAAAAGTGACGAGTTTGGTGGTGGCATTTAAGTTCAGCCCAATTTAGCCTAAAGTTAATAAATACGCCCTAATTTGTTAAACCATGCTTGGGCTTTTTTAAAATGATTAATTATAAAAAAAGTTCAAATTTTCATTAATTTTAATTATAACTCTCACTTTAAAAAGTAGCAATAAAATATCTAAATTTTCAAAAAATTTTAATTTTAGCTCAAATTTTAAAAAGTGACAATAAATTGCTTAAGCTTTTAATTTTCTTCAATTCTAGTCCGACATTATCTGTTGCTCTCCTGATGCCCTCAACTCTTTGTTTTTGTTTGTTTTTCTGACGTTCTAAACTATTCTCGCATTATAACATACTGCACCAATAAGCTCTTCGGTTTTAGTTCGTTCTCTTGATGTCTTTAATGAGAAAGCATTGGGACTGTGTAATCTGAAAATCGAGGGGTGAGGGTGTCAAGAGAATAAATTGAAAACAAAGGGAAAAATTAAAATCAAAGCGTAAGGTCGTCGGGGCTACATAATTTGATTTAGGTCATTTTAAACAACGACTTTATTTTAATTATATGGTTAAATGATGTCATTAATCTTCATTTATTGTGTTAATTTTGGTTTATATGTATTGATATAGTTAAGGTTTCTAAAATATGTAGTAAGTCACGTCAACAAATTTAACGAAAATACTAACAACAAGCTAGAAGTGAAAAAAAGTTGAAAGTTTGAGTATTTTATTGTTATTTTTTTAAGTTTAAGATAGAATCGAAAAATATTAAAAATTTGAATATTTTATTATTACTCTTTAAAATTCAGGTCATAATTAAAAAATTGACATAATTTTAAATTTTTTTATAGTTAACTTTTTTTTAAAAAGATTTTAAATCTTGAGTCGAAATCAAACTCAGGTGTCGATGCTCGGTTAAACTTGAAGCCCGAAAGTCATGAGAAAATTAAGTCTTTTTTATTATTAAATTTTAAAAAATAAAAATCAAGCCTACTCTAGCTTACGCTAGACTCGGGCTCAAATAGAAATTTTCAGATCGAGCCTGAGCTTCACTGCCAAGCTTAAATGCCTCTTCTCATTCACCATAACCAGTCCAGTTTTATCAAGGGTAGAACCATTCGGGAAAACATCGTTATCGTGCAAGAAGCCATTCATTCTATGCGGACTACTGAGAAGAAAAAGGGTTGGATGGCAATAAAAATCGATTTGGCTAAAGCCTTTGATAGAATGAGCTGGACTTTCATCCAGGATACCCTCCAAGATGCTGCTATTCCTTCATATCTCTCTAATGTCATACTGTCCTCACTCTCCACTTACACCACCCAAGTTTTATGGGAGGGCAGTCCAGGACAATCCTTCACCCCAACCAGGGGAGTGAGGCAAGGAGATCCTATCTCTCCTTACCTCTTTGTTCTCTGTATGGATAGATTGACCCATGCAATCAATCTTTCCATCTCCAACGGAGATTGGAAACCTATGGTTCTGGGGGCAAATGGCACGATACTGTCACATGTGCTCTTCGCAGATGATTTAATCATCTTTGCTGAGGCCAACAAAAAACAGATTCAGATAGTTACCCAAGTCCTGCAAACTTTCTCCTTATTCTCAGGGCAAATCATTAATAAAGATAAGTTTGTGTTGTATATCTCGCCTAACATTCAAAGCGCCCAGGCCCTCACCCTCAGTCAAGCCCTAGGCATTAAATTAGTACCTGATTTGGGTACGTACTTGGGAGTTCCTATCCTACACGGTAGGTTACAAAAGAAAACTTACGATTCTGCCCTGCTTAAGGTACGAAAGCGAGCTAAGAGCTAGAATGCTCACAGGATATCTATGGCTGGTCGACTGACTCTTAGTAAATCAGTACTTCAAGCCCTCATTACCTACATTACGCATTCCTCCTTACTACCCAAAGGAACATGTGATGATATAGATAAGATAGTTAGGAAATTCCTATGGGGTAGTAATGACAACGAACGGACTAAGAGTTCTCTAGCTTGGGATCAGGTTTGTCAACCTAAGTCTAGAGGAGGTCTTGGATTAAGAAAAATGAGGGACGCAAATCTCGCCTTTATTCTCAAACTAGCTTGGGACCTCCTATCTACCACTCCCAAGTTATGGAAGTCCATTTTTGTTGGGAAATACCACCTGTTGCAGGAACACTTAAAAGAGGACTTACCACGCAGAAAGGGGTCCGCTCTGTGGAAGGCTTTCTATAACCTATGGCCCACAGTGAAGGCAAGCCTAAAGTGGACAATTGGCAATGGGCAATTAGTCCGCTTTTGGACTGATTCATGATTTTTCTCAAACCTCCCGCCCATCCACTACACTATGCAGCAGCCCCCCGAAAATGAAAGGCACCAATTAGTACAGTATTACACAGATGCACAAGGTAATTGGGACTATGACAAGCTTAGCACTTACCTCCCTCTGCAGGTTCTAGAAAACCTCATTGCAATACCTCCACCTCACGCCCACTCTGGTCCCGACAAGCCCGTCTAGAAGTGGACTCCGTCCGGGAAGTTCACACCATCCTCGGCCTACAACACCATGTTCAAAACGAATTGGAATCAAAAAGGCGATCACTGGAAACTCATTTGGTCCTTGAACATACAGGAAAAAGTGAAATTGTTCCTATGGAAAGTGGCACGACAACTCCTATGGACCAATGAAGTCAAAGCACAAAAAGGACTCTTAGAGGTTTCAACTTGCCATCTCTGCGGCCAGCTGGAGTCAACATTTCACATATTGCGCGACTGTTATAAATCCAGGGGAGTATGGCAACTAATTGCCCCAACTTTAAATACCGCATTCTGGTCCTTAATAACCATATCAGATTGGCTATTCATCAATTTAACTTCCACTTCCTCGCAGGACAATATCGCTTGGCAAATTTGGTTCTCCATTGCATGCTGGACCTTCTGGAGCACGAGGAATGAAGAACTCCATGGAGAAGCAACCAGCACTCTGCACTCCATATTTTCCAGAATCAAAGCCTCTCCAAAGAAACACACAGATGCTTTTCAAGTCACCGTTCACATACTGCCCCGCAACCCCATTCACACCCGCGACCTCACCAACCGCTAGCTTAGTCACCTCCCCCCAACACCTGTTGACATTGAATTGCGATGGAGCAGTAAACACCAGCATAGGTGACGTTGCAATTGGCGGAGTCTTCAGGAATCACTTGTGCACATGGTTTCACCAGGAAAATAGGCAAAACCACGCCTTTGTTAACCGAATTGTGGGCAATCCTAACTAGTCTTCAAATCACTGAATCCAAGGGATTCAGCAATATTTTGGTTGAAACCGATTCAAAAAGAGCACGGGAGCTACTCACCCTTGAAGATGTCGTCGACCCAACAACAGAACCGCTAGTACAGAGAATCAAAGCTCTTGCCAGACCCGATAGGGTAAAGGACTTCCGACATATTCCACGGTCTTGCAATACAGTCGCCGATCACTTGGCCAAATCCGCCTACTCCAATGGTCATTTTGGCCTTATCCTACTGGACTCTCCACCTCCGTCCTTACTTCCTCTCCATTCCAGCATGCTCCTGGCCAGCAGCACCGTCTCCTGCAACCACCCAGTCCTCTCTACCTATCCGCAGTCCACGTCTACACCCATCGCCAGAGAATAGGAGCCACACACCCGCACCCTTCGAGGAGGCCACGAACCCTTTTTTGATTAATCTCTATGGTCTATCCAATACCCGTACTTGGGGCTTTTAGTGCCCACTTAGGGCATTTCTGTAAATCCACTTGGTCGTTTGACCACCTTTCTATATAAAAAAATGTGAAATTAATGTTGTCTAGGAATACCATTTTCTGAGGACTACCTTTTACATTTTTATATTTTGGCTTTTAAACTAAAAGGGAAATCCCATGACATTAGAGGGTAAAACGCGCAATGGTGTTGAAGAAAGGCATCATGATCTTTTCTTTTTTCCGGCAGGTATAGAAATGTCGGTGGAGATGATGGACGGAAGGATTGTCACTTAACTCTTCTGATTTTATAGTTAGATTAATATTAGGGTAAAAACAATTATAATATGTGATAGTCACTGTCATATTAAGCTAATTTTTTACAAACTAAAACTTAAAATATTTTAGTGTCACTTTTTAAAATTAAGTTAACATTAAAAAATTAAGAAAAGTTAAGAATTTTTTCCAACTAATTCTAAATTGAATTAGTTATTTTAACAATTTAAAAATATCTATTAAACTATTTATATTTAAAATCTTAAATTTTGCCAAATTTATAATCTTTGTCAAAATTATCAAAAATAACAATAAATTATTAAACTTTTCATTTGTTACAAAACTAACTTGCCATTAACGTTTATAATTAGTGGTACTAACGTAGCATGCCATGTAAATAGAACTCTTTCATAGGCTAGCATCTATGTGGCAAAATAATTTTACAAATCAGCAATATAAATAGCAAAAAATATGTAGCAATTTCTTAACTTTAATCAATAAAAATTGAGAAGCTGCTAAATATTTTACAGCAACAAAAACAAAAACTAACACCAAGTGGGTCATCATTAGTGGCACTAGTTTCACCAGACTTTCTATTAACTTGTCCATGATGTCCATGGCTTACTTCCATAAAATCTCCAGCAATATAAGAGACATCACGAGGGATTGCATTGGTTGCCTCTTTTAATGACAAAGTCACTTCTCATCACTTTTCTTCTGAAAAATAGATCACCATCATTGTTCATCAATTGAATGGAGGCAACTATACTAATTCCAACAAATTTCAACCTCATTTCTAAAAAGGCAATAAAAATATGTTATATTACTTTAAGAGAAAAAAGTAGGGAGAAAAACAAAGAGCAAAGCTCTACAATTTGAGCAAACAACAAATTCATTTAATAACATGATACATACAACTCGTATTGATCCACACCTGCGAGTAAAAGAAAGCCGAATTGGAGATCATCTTCCTTATTTTACTCTCTCCATTATCATGTTTTCCATATTTTCCAATTTCAAGGGAAAGATGGAGAAACTTTTGCAGGGGCATCCTTTTCCTTGTTCCTTCATGAAAATCCAAGATCTCCTTCAACAGGTATTATGATACAAAATCAAAGAAAAGCAATTGCATTTAGGTTGACGTCTTAATGAATCTACTATTGGTGAATGCAATTAAAAAATTATCACAATATATGAAAGTAGTTGTTTCGGTTTCAATAATATAGGGAAAGTAGTCTCAAATAATCTTCATTATTTTAAAGGCCAAGACCTCCTTTTATGTTTTAGATTAAAAAAAATTAGGGATCTTCTATATTTCTTTTTATATATAATATAATTTTTAATGTCTAAAATTATTTTCACATAGATACTAACATGTTAAAGGCTCTTGCCCCCTAGGGGTGTGGCCTGATGGTTGAGAGCGGGAGTTGGCTTCAGCTAGTCCCAGGTTTGATTTCATGTGGGTGCGTTTCCTGTAAGAGTCTGGGGCAGCCAAGGGTTTTACCTGCTAGTGGCGGGCTCCGCCAGTGGTTTTTCGCTTGAAATGCCAAAAAATGTTAAAGGCTCTTGTTCAATTACAAGCTACGTCAACACCATTAACTATCAAGTTAACAATATGTTAATTTTCAATAAATTAAAAGTTCAAGCATTTTATTGCTACTTTTAATAGTTATGGCTAGTATTGTAAAATTAGCCAAAATTTTCAAGATTTTAAATATAATCAACCTATAATAATATTATAAAATTTTAATAAAACTAATTATAATTTTTTAGTAAAATAATTGAACTAAATCCATCTAATTATCATAATTCTATACTTAGTAAATATAAATAAAATTCTCTTTATATAATAATGTTGTCAATTTGTATGCTAATTATTAATCTTAGTCAACACAAATGATCAAACTTCTAATTTTTACAAAAATAGCTCACTATTAAGTACACTGTTAACAGTGTTGACATAGACTATCACTTAAGTTAGATGTTGTATATGTCAGCACAAATCTAGTAATAAAATAATATAATTAAAATAATTTTTAAAATAAAAAGGCCTAAAAACCTAAGACTCTTTTCAAGCATCAAAACCTAAATTCAAGCTTGAGAATTAAAACAAACCCAAGTAATACTAAAATCTGTAGCTTTCGTTTAAGCTTAAAAGTTTGTATTTTCTAGAGTCACCCTTTGAGACAGAGATGTCGATGTCATTCATGGCCAGAATGTCTATAAGTTGAGGATAGTTAGACATATTGATAATGGTGTGATGGTCATTTCAATAGTGAGTTAGAGGACAAATGTCTTTATTAAACTTGACTCTCTCTAATTTGTCCTTCTCAATTACTCTAAGAAACTTATTATAACGTCATTAACTACCTTTTGAGATATCAAATGTTGATTAGGACTATGGATTTAGGGTTGTGAGAAGAAGATTTTGAGTGAAAAGGTGAAGTAACTTATGGGTTTGGTTTAGTGGGTTGTGCTTCAATTATAAGAGGTAGTGTTGGCAGACCAGCATTTTCTAGAGCTAAGGCTTGTAAGATTAGTGAAGAGAAGAGTAAAGTAACTAAAATGGCTTATGATGAGAGACATTTTATGTAACACCCCACTCCTGCAAGACCCGAACCCCACATCGATGGGTAATGTCCGAGCTCGTGCCCCGTGAGGGTGGTGTGCTAGAGCACTCAATCACTCAAAAATCGGTATAAAATTTTTTTCTTTTATTTTAAACCACAAATATAAAGTGCAGAAATCCCTAACCAAATCGGCCCATTCTATTCGAAAACTTTTTCAAACATAACAATACAATCAACAAAATTTTCAATAGCCATTTGGGCCCATTATAAATACAAAACATTTCCAATTCCACAAATTTTTACATACCGTAATATTTAATTACAAAAGATACAAAAATTTGCGGAATATACAATTCAATATAAAATAAAGAAATACAATGCAGACGCGAACTGATCCCGACCTCTTCTTTCACTCACATGCAGTAGATATACTCCCGCTGCCTAACGGGGTATTCTTCTGAGTCCTGAAAATAATTGCAAATTTTGGGTGAGTTTTGCGAACTCAATGAGTGACC
>JANZXP010000006.1:13879884-13910934 GCA_027576715.1 Erythroxylum flavicans
ATTAATTAAAATTAATTATTACTAAAATTATAAATATCTTAATTTAATTTAATTTATAAAATTAATTTAATAATTATAATTAAATTTAAAATTATTTTTAAAAATAAATTTCAAATAAAATTTGCTTTAATAATTAAAATATATAAAATAAATATTAGTTTATAAATAATAATTTTAAATTATTTTATTTTTAAAAATAAAATATTTTTATTAATACTTTATTAACAAATATTATATAAAAGATTAAAATAAATTTAAATAAAATAATTTATTTTTAATTTTTATTTAATATATATTTATTATTAGTAATAAAATATTTATTTAATTTTAAAAGTAAAAGTTTAAAAATCACAATAAAAGATTAACTAAATAACAAATTAAAAAACTTTTAAAAAGAAAGGGGCAGGCGAGGGATAAAATTTTTAAAAATTTTGCAACTTAGTCCTTATATTTTTCAAAATTTTCGTTACTGGCCGGTATTTATACCTAGTACCAACCTACCCTGATTTTTTACCGTTCTCCGATTGATACGGTACGAGATTCAAAATGTTGCATAAAATTAATTCAAAATTAGTAAATTTAAAAACTCATTTCTAAATAAATAATTTATCATTTGATCTACAAGTCTTAGCATGTATTCTTACTCATCAAAATATTTAAGTCCATACCAAAATTCATTTAAATCCAAATATTATCCCATTTTAACTCAGTTTTTTAACGTTTATAAAATGTATATAAATATGCCTACATCAAATTTATATAAGTTGTAGGATGCGAATAAATGGTAAGTAGTTCTTGGCACTAAAATAATTCTGGTAGGAATGAATTGTAATTGTGACAAAAAATATGTTGGTCATTAATATTTTCTATTTGTTGTGACATAATATAGTTTGGTTCTTAATATTTATCATCACTAGTGTAATGAATCTTGTACCGTACCGACCGAAAATGGTACAAATAGGATGTTTCGATACCAGATCCAAATATCGACATGTAAGGGGCTGTTTCATTTGATACTAGCCGGATACCAGCTATATACTGGCCGGTACTAAAAATTTTAAAAAAATTAGGAGCATTTTTGCAAAAAAATGAAAAATTTTAAAATCCTACCCCATCCTAACTCTCTACCTTCTTCTTCCTCTCTTTATTTTTTCTCCACAATACAACCGATAATTGGAATATTGGCCATATACTGACCGATGCCGAAAATTTTAAAAAAACTAAGGGCATTTCTACAAAAAAATGAAAAATTTTAAAATCCCACCCCCAACTCGACTCTGCTACCTTCTTCTTCCTTTTTTATTTTTTCTCTCACACTCTCACTCTCTCTCTTCTTCACTGTCATCATCTCTTTTTATTGTTAATAATATAATATTTAAATTCATATGTAAATAATAGTTATATTTTTCTACAAAGAATAATTAAAAATATGTTAAAATAAAAATTAAGAGGCCTCAAATTTTTGTCTTTTTTATAAAATTATTAATATAAATATAACAATATTTTATTATTAATAACAGTTATATATTAAGATAAAAAATATATTTTTATTATTGAAAATTAAATATTAAGATAGAAATTATATTTTATTATTGATAATAATTATTTTTATTTGATATTTTGATGTAATTATTATTTATTATATGATAAAATTGTAATATTTTAAATATATTGTATTTTTCTTAATTTTATATTTTTATGATGATAAAATAATCTTTTTCATATTAATTGTGGTTATTATTTATATGTGGAATATGTGAAAATAATATTAAGAAAAATAAATAAATTGTTATTATTTTAAATTTCTATTAATATGACTTTTTAAGACAAAGTTAGTTTAAATTATACACTACAATATTGAAGGATTATTTTGTAATTTTTTAAAAAATTAGGGACTATTTTATAAATTACTCGAAACGGTACTCGATATTGACCGGTGCTGGTACAATACCGTATTAGAATCTAGTCCGATACCAAGTTTGATACGGTATTTATAATGTGACTGTCACACGATATTTTATTTTTTTGTGACAAAAACTTTTGTCATTAAGAAGTCAATTAGTTAGTGTCTATTTAATATTGTCACAAAAACGGAACTATTACTGTAGTTATTACTATTCGTAATTTTTGTGAAAAGAAATTTTGTTGTCACTTGATCATTAACTTTTTGTTACAAAGGTCATTGTCAATATAAACATAACAAATTAAAAATAACTATTTCTTGTTATAATAAAATATTAAAATTAAACATTTTAATGATTAATTTTGTCATTATTGTCAAATTTTAAGTACAAGATCACATATCATGCATTCCATCGTCGTTTTTACTTTTATTAGTGTGATTACATAGATATCAATATTATAATACAACTATTCTTAAAGATATGAGTTTTAATGGTAGACCAAATTTAATGGCGAATAACTTTTTAGGTACGAGGAAAAACATTAAATTTGTCAATATTAATTAATTAAAATGTATTAATTAATTTTAAATAAATTATTATCTTATTAAAAATATACAATTTGTGGATTTAAAAAATTTGTAACTACTAATTTCACCTTCAAAAAGGGGATAATCCGATATGACGTATTGACTAAATACTACATCCATGTCTATTTATTAGTTACGTTAGCAAAAATAATATTACAAATTTTGAAAAATTAAAAACGCCTCCATTTCCAACTCCTTGTTACTTTCTCTTTCCTTCTTCAGCTACAATCTCTCCCTATCTCTCGCTAATCGGCGTTCTGTGCAAAACTACACCAAAATGAAAGAGAAAGATTCTCCAAGCAGCCCTCACGGCTGTTTCTCTCTCTCTCTCTCCCTAAGAATCTAAGTACACTCGCCCTCTGCCACCTGTTTTTCACTCGTGAATCTCGATACGTTTCAAATTCTATAATAGTTTACGTAGTTGGATCTCTCTACGCCTTGACAATGTTAGAAAACGAACAATACTTCTGCGACTGACTAAAACGCACTATGCTGGTTCGGGACCCCACTGCATTAGAGGTATTTGGAGACGTTTTGTTTTTTTAATTTTTTTGGTTGTTTCTTGGATAAAAGTAGAGTTGTGCTATGATTTGAATTGGATTGGAATAAGGTTTTATTGTGACTGTTTGGCTGATTCGGTGCAAGGGTGTTGCTAGCATTTGAATTTAGGGTTTTGTTATTGTGGCAGAGCAATGTGTTTGGAATTTTGCTGCAGATTAAGAGAGGTTGGTCGCTTGTGAACATAATTTACTCGGTTATGGTCTTTACTTAGTGCTGTGATTTTGGAATTGTTGTTAGTGTGGACTTGAAGGGTGGAATTTGAAGAGCATTGCTAATTTGAAGAGTTTTTTATTTGGTTGAATTTGTGAGAATTATTTATTGTTTTACTGATTTGAACTTAACTTTTTGGTTGTGGAAGTAGATATGAGGTGAACGTAATGGGTGTTGCAATGGCTCGTAGTAATTGATTTTGTTTTCTTTTATAGGATTAATTAGCGTTTTTCTTGTTCAAAAACTAGTGTTGAAGTTGGTGGGTATAATTGTTCTCTACCCTTAAGTTTTGAGGTTGTGGGTTGCATGTTTTTGTGTTGAACTATTCAATGGGATTGCACTCAATCCTTCCCATGTTTAGTGAGATTTGGTTTGGTCTATTTTTCTGTCTTGGAAGTTATTCCTCAGTTGATATAAGTGCTTTTAGGCATTTGTGTTTCCAACTGGTGATGCTAAATGTTTTGTTTCCCGTTTCTGTTTTTTCAAATTGATTTTCTTTTGTGTTTCACATATAAACATTTTGTGCTTCTGAATATACAGAAATAGGGCCCTCAGGAAATACGTTCCTGTAGATGAGGCACCTTCTGCCAGAATGAAGGCTTTAAGCTTTTCTAGAACGGTACCTGATAATGCCCAAGTCTTCGATCAAGAGACTAATCAAACAATGGAACCTGATGTAGACATTGATCTAAAAGTAGTTTATTTTTTGATCATGCATTTCCTTTCATCTGGACCATGTCACAGGACTTGCAGACAGTTGTGGGAGGAACTTCGTGAACAACTACTTCTACCTAGAAGGTATCATGCTTGGTATTAGAGAAGTGGAGTAAGTACCGGTGATGAAGATGATGATGTCATATCATACCCCTTAAACTACTCCAAACTAGTGGAGAGGAATGGAGTGTGCTTCTATTGTTACTGTGTGTCTGCATGCTCGATTGTAGACTTGTAGTGTATTTACATGTTGATGTATCTTTTCTAAACTGGCAATTAAGGCAATGATTCCTCTTTTCTTTAGTGATGTGTTATGCGAGTTTTTCCTTAAACCATGTATTAATCAGTTGCAACATTGTTCATGGATTTGAGGTCTTTTATCTAATTGTGGAACATTGTTCACGATTTTTCTTTAATATTATTAGTTGCAAACAAATTTAAATATTTTCTTATAAAATATTCAAACTATATATATTGATAATCCAAAAGTAATATTTTACATATCAATAAATATTTGCTAAATATAATTTTGAAATTTCATCAACATAAAAATCAAAATAAATAAAATTTTAAATATAATGACAATCTTGTTCTAAAATAATAAGCAAAACTCTTAACCTATTCAAAATTAAAAAAAAGTTTTTGCAAATGTTCAATCATTATCATCGTCGCCTTCTATCTTCACTTATTGAATTTGTCTCATCATCATTTATAAAAGTATCTTTATCACAATCAGTTTCTTCATCTTCTTCAACACTCATAGTATCAATATTTAACGAATTTCTTTCAATAGTTGCAGCATCTAAATCAGATCTATCCAAAGATATCGGATTATTATCATCCTCTAAAGTAGATTCATGAAGTGTAAAGCTAAAATTTTTATTTTCATGGCATGACTCATCTCCTATACCATCATCAGGAAGATCATACAAATCATGAGGTTTTATCTTGATAACAACCTGCCAATCGAGCTCCTTAATATCTCTTACATAGTAATCTTGTTTAGCTTGATAAGTTGAAACATATGGTTTGTTAGTTTTTAACTTGAGTGATACATTAACCACAGGAAACCTAAACCTCTCAACCTTATATCCACCTATATGATACACATCCCACTAGTCAGCCTTAAATAAAATGACACTATCTCCCCGATGATAATTTAATTGTATGATATCTATCAAAACACCAAAATAATCCAAATTGCTGGTATTCACATCAACTTTTACAAAAATTTCACTATTTTGTAATTTCAATTGCAAATCTTTGTCCTTTGTGTTAAACCTTTAATAGTTGATGAGGAAGCTTTCATACTGATAAATTCGCCTGTCTGGCCCATAAGCTAAATGAAGTAATTGATCACTAACCATTTCAATTCTTTTATCGTGCAATTCGGACGGACCTATAATAAGTAATGAACATTAAATATTATATTATATAAATTATAATTTATAAAAAGTTATAGGTGAAAATATATTTGTAGTACTTACATATTTCTTGAACTACTGATAGAATTCTTTTCGATATCTTCTTTCTACATTTCTAGGATCCTCTCTCGTGAGTTTTTCTTTATACATGCTTCACATTAAAAATAAGTAAAATATAGTAGTTACTTAAAGAATATTTAAACCATTAAAACATTACATAAAATGACTAATTTCAAAAGTTAAGAGAACTTACTCCACAAACTCTCTGATTTCTTCACAATTTTCTAGCACATACATTCTAGCTTGAGCCCGTTCAGCTAAACTCAACTCATCATATTTTTTTTCGAGCAAAGGCCTACCAACTTGTGTAAAAACTTGAAACCCAAAATGAGAATGACTATCACTGACCTCATTATTTCTTCTAGCACAATTCAACCTAGTTTCAATTCTATGCAAATACCTTGAACAAAAATGCATGCATTTTTGCAAAATATATGCCTCAACAATTGATCCTTTTGGATGCTCCTTATTTCTCACATATGATTTAAGCCTACACAAATATCATTCTATAGGATACATCCATCGAAATTGTACTAGCCCAGCAAGTTTAGCTTCATTTACAAGATGAATGGTTAAATGCACCATTATGTCAAAAAATGAGGGAGGAAATATTTTCTCTAATTTACAAAGTGTAAAAGGAATTGATTTTTCAAGTCTCTCCAAATAATCAAAATGCAAAACTTTAGCACATAAACCTGTTAAAAAGTACACAACTCAAGTAATGCTTCGTACACCTGTTTACCCAGCAACCTATATATAGCCAAAGGGAGATATCGATGAAGAAATACATGACAAATCATGACATTTCATTCTATAAACTTTGCATTCAGTAAGACTCACAACACATCGAGAAATATTGGAATAATAGCCATCCGAAACTTTTAGATCACTTAAGAACTGACAAAACACTCGTTTTTCATCTTTAGACAGTGTATAACATGTAGGGCGAAACACATACCTGTCATCACTTGTGGGAGTTACATGAAGCTTAGGATGAATAACCATAGATTCTAAATGAAAATGAGTATTTGCAGTATCCTTTGTTTTCCCTTCAATGTTCAACAAAGCCCCAATTATGTTATCACATACTTTTTTCTCAATGTGTATGACATCCAGATTATGACGCAACTTCAGTGTTCTCTAATATGAGAGTTGAAAAAAAACTCTTTTTTCTGTAATTTTCAAGCAGTAGAACATCTTCACACTTTCTTTTCCTTACAGTCTTTCCAAAATTCACTTGTTTAATGAAAATGGTAGAAGTAAGACAAAAAGAATACAAATAAATTATACGAATAATTTAAAATCAGTCAAACTTCACCTGAAAAAATTGATGATATTGTTTAAAAATCATCCCTTGATAATTGTTCCGGTGTGCTTTAATTTTCTTTGGTAGCATCAAATGCTTGAGCACTTTTCCTCCAAGAATGATTAGTTGGTAAGAAGCAATGATGAGCAAGATAGCATGTTTTACGCCCATTTTGAAGCCTGCGAGAAGACGTTTCAAGATTGCAAACAAGACATGCTAACTTGCCTTTGGTGCTCCATCCTAATAAACTATCGTAAGTTGGAAAATCATTTATGGTCTATAACAGAGCTGCACGTAACTAAAAATTACTCTCTAAAAATGCATCATATGTCTCTACACCTGTCTCTTAAAGGCCTTTCAACTCATGAATCAATGACTCTAAGTATACATCAATATCATTTCCAGGAGCTGTAGGACCAAGAATCAAAAGTGACATCCTAAAATCAGGATCTTTCATGCAAAGCCATGATGGAAGGTTATAAGGAACTAATATAGCTAGCTATACACTATAAGAAGTGCTTATACTCCTAAATGGGTTAAGACCACCACTTGCTAAACTAAGTCTAAGATTACGTGGGTCTGCTACGAAAAAGGGGTGCACAACATCAAAACTTTTCCTTCATAATTTATTACAAAGTTGTATGCTTATGTGTAGCTATTTCCACTACACTACATCACTAGACCACCATTAGTACTATAATTAATATTCTCTTGATTTTTTTCTACTCGTTGACTTCATGATTTTTTTCTTATAATTTGTTTTAGCCGCTTATGCTGTTTGTTCTTAATAAGTACTTATTTTTAAAAGTGTAAGATGGTTAAAATTGGTAATTATATGCGAAATTGCAAGATAGTTAAAAATGGTAGATTTTTATCAAATATGGATTATAAGCAAAATGAGCCTAGTATGGTAGAGGAGTCATAAGCTATAGAGACTCTTAATCAACAGTCCGATGCTACAGTTGGAACTTCAAATAATGCACCTAGGCCAGAATGACAAGTTGTTATTAGCATTGGTAATGTGATCTTCAAAATTATATGATTGTACATTTAAAATTTTAATGTAATATTATATATGTCTATTAATTGTTATTTGTTAAATAAGAAATGTAAATTCTAATAAACGTGGACGAGGACCAACAATCAACTTTAGACTTGCAAAGAAAAAAGCTTAAGGAAAACAAATTGATTTTAATTATCCTCCTCCGTACTATAAGGTATATGGTAAGCATGCCAACCTTCAAGTCGGAAGTTATTATATGCATTCGACAACTTGCACCACTTCGTGTCCTAGTTGGAAAAACATTTCTGAGGATGATAAGAAGGCAATGTGGTTATTATTAAAGGTATGATACTTTTTTTTTATTCACAAGGTAAATGGTTGTAATTGTCTTTTTTCTTCCAATCTTTTACCTTTCTTTCCTTTCAGAACGTTTCAGTCTTGTCCTAGAAAGAAAGTCAAGCTATTTACGTGGTTTAGGTGTTAAAGGGATAACATCTAAGTCCTGAGAAGTCAAATTCTAGCTGAAGCTAAGGCCACAAAGAAACATGCAAGTGATTTAGATGATAAAGTTGCAAGACTTATTGAAATTACAAAAACACAAGATGAAAAGATTCAAGCTCAAAATGAGAAGATTCAAGCTCAAAATGTAGTTATTGAGAAGCAATTCACAGAAATGAAACAAATTTCAACTGTTTTTACAAATTTGACAAATATTAGAGTAATTCCTAGTTTGTTACTCAATACTTCTGCCTCATTTGTAGATCCATCAAGTGTTATAACATCATATACCTCAAATAGTCATGTAACTTTATAAATTTATAAAATTTAGAATAGTTAGTATCACTTCTTATCCTTATCGTTACGTTATTATAAAATGTGACTAGTAAATTTATAGTTCAATATTTTATAAACTAATTAATTGATTCTATTTTTTATTTATTTTGTAGGAAACAAATCAATAGTTAACTTCATCTGGAAGAATAGCTAGGAAAAGTTACTTTGGAGAATTTTAGCTTAAATTAGTATGTAGTAGCTTGGAATAATTGTAATAAATAAAATTGTCTTGGATATTAAAATTTTCAATTTCATATATTGGAAATTAGAATGTTGTACATTTTGGTGATTTATATATATACTAATAATTTTTATTTGCTTGTGTGGTAATATCTTGGCACTAAAAATCTGTATCATTTGTGACAACTTTTATTTTATAGCCACCAATGCAAAATTTTTTATTGATTAAGCAATTAAATTCTTAAATTTAATAATATTATTTATGACAAACACGAACACGTTAGTGATAAATTTATTGTAAGATATAATCTTTATTTAGTGACAATATTATTGTAACATATAACTTCCATACTTGTGACAAAATCTGTTAGATAATATAGTCATTGATGCAAATTCTTTTACCACTAATGTAATTCTATTATTGAATTGATAGTTTTATTTGTATAATAATAAATACATTAGTGATAATATTTTTTGTAAGAATAAAATTTCCATTTTTTGCGACAAAATAATGTTGACACTTTTTCCTCAAAATATTAGTGGCCAAGTAATGAACACTAATAAAAAAAACGAGTTACAAATATTTTGTCACTAGTTCTAATTATTTGGTTGGCGATAATATTGTCACAATAAAATAAATTACTGTTATGACTTTATTCATTTCTACTTCATATTATTTGTGTCTACTTAACTTGTCATAAATCCGTAAAGCTATTTTGACCATATAGTATTATCACAAATTCCATAGTTTTTAGTGTCTATACTTTTGTCACAATAAAATTAAGTACTGTTATGACTTTACTCCTTACTACTTTATATTATTTGCATTGACAAACTTGTTATGAATATGTAAAGTTACTATGACCCTATAGTGTTGTCACATTCTGTAGTTTTTAGTATCAATACTTTTGTCATAAAAGTGTTTTATAATTGTGACCATTTTCTTAAATTAGTTAATATTTTAATATTGACGGAGGTATTTGTGATGAGAGATGTGACTTCAAAAATTGAACACTATTAACAGTTGGGACTAATATTATTGCTTTTAATGACGACTTTTAATTTCACTAAAAATACAATTTCTTGTAGCATTTATAGAGATGAAGTTCTTAAATATTTAATAAACAAATGAGTTTAGTAAATATTTAAACCTCTTTATCCATATTTTCACAATAACAGGACATCAACCATAGGCTTTCATTGTTCATACAAATAAATAGTGGCTTATCCAGATAAAATAGACATAAGATGCCCAAAGAGATGATTATTTTAAAGGCTTTATTGATTAAAACAAGAAATAATAAATTAAGCCACACAAAACACAAATATGTTTCATCAAAATTTTGATTTTGATGCATAAGTAACAAAATACACCATAATTCAACTTTTGTTTGCTTCTTGGAAGAGGAATATCATGTCGTTCTTGTGAATATGATTGGTTGTAATAAAAAAACCGTAATCCATTCCATTTCTTCAAATTCTCAACTTCCAAATTCCATTCCATTTCCACGACAAAAACAAATTATTGTTAGCAATTATTCTCACACCGTTAGTAAATATAATTAAAATCAAATATCTTAATTTCAAACTAATCAATAAAATCCATTTTCAACTTAATAGATAAAATTCATATTTATTAGAATACAAGTCTAAAACTGATCTGATACTAATGTAAAAAAAAATTCATTTGCAGATATCATAATAGGATCGAAACATACTTGTAGGTCAAAAATAAAAATCACCAACAAATTTTTGCTTTAGTCTGTATGATAAGAGACTTGCAAAATCTCAAAACTTGTAAAACTCCTTCTATATTTTTTAGGGATTTTAATTTTTTTCCTTTTCTAATCACTTATCTTTTTAATAAATCATATCTTACATATTATTTTCTAAAAGTTGTGACGTTTACAATTATAACGTTTCATTTTATTAACTTATTATATATGCTTATCTATTATAAATTTTCTTAAGAAGTTCTAAAACAGTTACTCCCACTAATAGAATTACATCTTCATTTTATTTTATTAAGCTTATATATTCATCTTCGTCCACCAATAAATGTGAGAGAACTTAACTCTATTAAGGAAAAAGGTAAAGAAGTGACTAAGAGTACGTATATGACTTCATTATCATGTCATCTTTGTCAACAAGCAAGAGGAGGATTTAGGAGTTTGGTAGAATATGAAAAGAAATTTCAAATTTAAGAGGTATACAAAAATGGCTATCTTTTCCCTCCTCCCTTCATCTTCATGTGCATATTTTTGGTTCTTTCTTTTGGATCGGTGGCAAAGTAAATTTTGAAAAATTTTAACATTTGTTGTATTATTAATTTTGCTTCTTCTCTCATTTTAAATCAGACTCTGGTGATAAACTTTTCCTTTCTACGTGTCACGCTTAATCAAAAACTTTTCTGTCAGCTAGAAATTCAAATTACCTTTGCTTTTCTTGCATCTTTTTGATTCAAATTCAACTCTCATGTATTCACAATCACCTGATAACAATTAAAAAACAATTTTATTAATTTTAAATAAAAATTTCAACACATGAAATAGATTTGTATCAAAAGTTAGCCTAAAAATAATAACTTATCAAATTCTCCCATACCAATCTTTTGCTCGTCCTTGTCAAACTACATTTGCAATCAATTGGCCAACTAATCAACTTTCTTTATTTCAGGTCTCACAATAGCAAATAGTGTACAATTCAAGAGTTAAACATTTTTTTAATCAATTAATACCCCAGAGTTAATAATTCAAGTAAATATAAACAAAGTCAATTTAAGGTAATCACATTTCAAAAACTAGCACATAATTATAGCAAACTCTTGCAGATCGAATTTTGCTCCAATCACTCAAGTGTTTATTGGTTCAGTATTTCACTCAAATTCTTTTAATACAAATATTCTACCATATGCTTACTTTTTCACCAACTTTTCACCACTTGAAATACAAATATGCACAAATCAAAAAGGCTTTATTCAATGTTGTATTGGACTATAGGTAAAGGTAAGGATTAATAAACTGAAAGGGAAAAAATCATAAACATTAGCAAAGCATCTAACTACACAATTTCAATCACAAAGGAGTCAACAAAGTCATTCCGTATAGAGATAGATTACACTCTATAATTTGTTTTTCACTGTTTTTATTTGAAATATACTGATATTTAAGATTAGGAGACAATAGTATAACACAGAATTCAAGTCTCAATCTCTTTAATTTCCTTTCATCTTTTTCTTTTCCTTACCTTCCATATTTCTCCAAAATAAGTTTTGACATAAATTGTGGTTAGAATGCCTACTTACATTTGTGATGCGTGAAGATATTAAAGGTTTTAGTTATATATTATGGGTTTATCAAGAAAAAGGGTTTAGCTCAAAAGGTTTAGCAAAGGATATTAAATTAGGTTGGCTTTTTAAGTTACAGGTTTTAAAAAAAGAGGGCCTTTATCATTTTAATGCACGAATGTATAAATGTGATCTCAGGTCAGTTCCAAGCAAGTTCTAGCAAAAAATTCATCTTAGAAGATAATCACACATCAAAGAAATACATATTGATATAAATGTTTCAATCTTTTAGGCCCAAAAACTCATAGATTGATGCAGTCACCACAATTATACTCCATGTTTAAACATATGATTGCCAAACCTTGACAAAGTATATACACTTGTATTTCTTAACTAAGTGGCATATATTGTCCTAAAAAAATTAACTCAAGTTATGCGAACTAATTAAGTCATTAAAAATGATAATGTAGAAAGTGTCAAAGTTGGCTAATCAATTGCAAACAATTCAATAAGCATCCAAAAATTTTCAATAAAGATTCCTAAATATTAGTTATATGGAACATATCCCACCCCTACACCTAATCGATACATAGTCCCCAATGTAATTATATAAAGTAAAAGAAGCTAAAATAGAAAAGAGAAGAGGAAAGAAAGCTTCTCTATAAGTTAATCACCTAAGTTATGGGGTTGGTGGGTAAGGAGGTTGGAATCCTTGGTGTGCCCAATATGCTATAAAATTTTGCTCCATTCGGTGCATTTGACGTTCAAGTCAAGCCAGGTGAGCATCCAAGTTGGCCTGATACTACTCGACATAGGTGAGACAACCCGACTCTTTGCTGTTGGATGTGGGTTGGAAGTGACAGTTGGACCCAGATAAGTAAAGGATAACTGCCTATGACTCATTTCAATGATGCCCATCCTGCACAAGCATTCTAAATCTAAAGGTACGTCAAAAGCCACAAGCATGTCAGTGTTTTCAGGATCTAATAATTTCAAATTAACAGCTAACTGAGTGATATATAAACCCAATATTAATGATTTAAATTTCTTGTTTAACATATATTGAATTTAAGTCAGAAACCAAAACCTCAAATTAACAGGAATTTGTTTGTACATACACTATAAAAAAATAAAATTCAGCCTTAGAAAGTGTACTAGCAAAATCTCGTCACCTCAAAAAATTGTATGCTAAGCGTCGATGTATAATTTTGAAAACATGATTTTTTAAATATGAACTCTTAGATGCACTGGCATTATATGGTTGAAGATCAATAGACTGTTGAGTCCATAGCTCAGAAGCATTAAAATCAATATGATAATCGCAACTGGAACTTACAAATGGTTCATTTTTAATGTCATCGGCTAGTATAAAACCCATAGCAATATTAAATTCAGCAATAGATAATGCAAATTCCTGGCCTATAAGTCTAAATTCAACAATTTCCTTAGTAAACATTTCAAATTCTTCATAGGAATTTAATTGAAAGGTCCTGTAAAATTCTCGTGTCAATTCAACATAAGTAGAATAGTCAACTTTAAAAATGCATTCTATCAAATTTGTCCAACTAATTGCTCAAAGGAATTACGAATTTGTAAAGCATCAAGAGTAATAGTCGTAAAATACTTACATAGGTAAATTTTTTGTTGGCCCAACTATTGAAATCTCTGATTGTCCTTTGGTAGTGGAAAAGAAGTGAAATCCCCACTTCGTGAGTTCCACTGGCTTCTCTTTTCGATTTGCTTAACTTTTTGGGTTCGATTTCGAGTTGTAAAACCCTGGGTTGGTTCGGTAATTGGAGGAATGAAGGGACTTGGCATCATAACTGTGTTACCCGATGGAGGTTGAGTGTTAACCAATGTAGGGATGGGTAAAGCTAACCAGTGTGAGTCGTTCTTCTTACATGGCTTGTTCCCAAGTTGTAGAATTTTACAAACCTGAAATCACTAAAATAAGAGCACAAAGCCAAAGAAAATTTGAACTGATGGGTGGCTTTGGTTACGGTGGTAAGGAGGGTAAAATTTTTGGGGGTTTTCGTTGAAATGGTATAGGGGTTGGTTAAATTTGCAGTGGATGGGTGAAATTGCAGTGGGTGAATGAGATTGTAGTGGGTGGGTGAAATTGTAGTGGGTGGGCGAGATAAAATTTTTTAATGTGTCAATAATTAAAATAAAATTAAAAATATTGACATATGAAAATACTAAAAGGAAGGCTAAAAGCTCAAATTGGGGCTTAACCTTTTTGAGTTTGAACAGTTTAGGACTTAAACTTATAACTTGCTCATAGAAGGTTTAAAATTTCACAAATCTGCTCAATTTAAGAATTTTTTAGACAAAAATTAGGGCGTGTTTTACACGTGTTGTTACAAGCAGGTCAATTAGTCTTGAACAAAATGGATTTCTATTATTGGGAATAGAAAGGAGGCATATCGATGCATAGTTAAATGCATGATAACCAGAATATATAGGAATCTAAAATAATCTATGGTTGTCAATCAATGATGGGAACAATAAAAGAAATCGTGCGTTGCCATTTTTAATACCTACTACTACTCGTAAAATAGCTACTTAATTGGCAAACACTCCCCCAAATCACACTTAACACCATTCTTGTTTAAGCATTTAATGGCTTCTTTTTGTAACTATTCCAATATTAGATTTTTTTAACCTTTTTTATTCTATGTACTAAGAACTTGTTCGTCTTCAACTCTTCTCTGCACCATAATAAATATTCATACTTCTAAAGGCAAGCAAGAGATCAGACTTGTACTTATTGATCAACTCTCCTAACTAGCACATCCATGACTGGTTTCACACAATACCATTCCACATCCAAGCCCCAAAAGCCTCAGAAAACCTCACCCTTCTTCTTCAAAACCACTAACCTATGTTCCTTAGCTTTGACTCTCTCTCTGTACCTTCTCTTAGTTGTTCGGAGCCTAGCAACACGGCAGTGTCACCCTTCGAACAAGCACCAAAATTGCTACAAACAGCTTCTCGATCCCATGTAACCCCACCAAAGACACATCCGGAATAGAGAAACTCAAGAAACCCCCTAGACTTCTCATCCCACTACGTCATCGATGATGAAACCACTGTGTTGTCTTCATTAGAGTCGAAAACCTACCTTCTATGCAATGTGAGCTTAAGTGAGTACACCCCATGTGAGGATGAGAAAAGATCACTCAAATTTAACCAATATTTTTTTTATTAATAAAAAACATGTTTGACAGAGACAAGCCATGACTTTATATTTGATTCTGCAGCAATAATAGGGTGTTACCCTACTAAACTTTGTATGAAAATGATCCAAAACTCATAAGGCATCACAAAAAATCCTTAAATTAATGATCACCAAGAGAGATTACTTTCCAAATTTCAGTTAGACGATAAGAACAACGCATTATCTTTCATTTTGTAGCTTGGAGTTTTCCTTCTCCTTAGCCGATGTCCACACATACGATGAACCTCACTTGTGGCTGTGTCTTCCAATTCTCAATAATCCAAATCTTTAATCCCACTAGCTGTGTTTTCCCAATCAAAATCTTCCCTTTCCTTATTTCTACACCACTTCTTCTTTCTCTCTTGTAAGCTCCATATAAGCTTTTCCTCAGCACCAGAACCCTACTAAGAATTCCAATTTAACAATAGGCTATGGAAGCTCATGGAGCTTCCGACCATCTTTGTCCAATTTGAACTCGTCTATCAATTTCAAGAACTTTGAAATGGAAAGGTATTTAACCAAAGAGAGCATTCTTTTAGGCTATGGTCCTCAAAGATCATTTACAAACCAGCACAACTCTTCTCCAAAGAGCCGAAATGGAGACTCTGATATTAATTTCAACGATGTGTTTAGAGGGCCACCAAGACGACTTGGGTGGTAAGAATGACACAGTTTCAATTCACCATAGGTGGCCTGGTATAAGTGAGAAACTAGTGTTTGGTGATGAAGTTGGTACTAGAATGTGTTACCAGAATGATGAATTCTTTGATGATATATTCAAAGGAAACTAGTCTCTGAGTTATTCTCTGAGGAAACATAACAGAGATCCATCTTGTTTAAGACTAACTGACCTGCATATAATGGCGAGTGTAAAACACACCTTAATTTCAGTTTAAAAAAGTCTTAAATTGAGCAGAATTGTGAAATTTTAGACCTTCTATGAGCAAATTACAAGTCCCAAACTGATCAAACTCAAAAAGGTTAAGCCCCAATTTGAGCTTTTAGCCCTAAAAGGAGTGGAATAAAATTGACAGCTAAAAAAACAAATTTAACAAATTTTAAAAAATGAGAAATACTGAAAAATATAAATAAAATTGAACATGAAAATTTTAAGCTACGCCCAAATGCACTTCTTTTAAGTCATTAGCTGGACGTATTCATCGACTTACCTGATCAAAGATAGACTGGGGCTATCAGCTCTATCTCTTCCACATTTTTGGCTGGAGAATTCTTATAGTATGGTTTTAGGTGGTGCGTATTAACCTTAAACATCTTGGAAGTATCTAAACTTTAAATTTCTACTGCACCATTAGAAAATACATTAGTAACAAAAAATGATCCAAGCCAGCAAGATCATAATTTTCCTAGAAATAACTTAAGCTTTGAATGATAAAAAAGAATTTTTTTGTCCTACTAAATATTTGCTTCCTTAAAATCATTTTATCATGAAAAGCATTAATTTTATCCTTAAAAATTTTCACATTTTCATAAGCCTCATTACGGATCTCTTCTAACATTTTATAAAGGCAAATGACAAGGTTTACTAAAAACTAACATGCACGGTGACATGTCTATTAGAGTTTTGTAAATAGCTCGATATGCCCACAAGGCATCATCCAAATGTAAGCTCTAATCTTTTCTGTTTGGATTCACCACTTTTTCCAAAATTGATTTAATTCCTCGGTTGGAGACTTCAGCTTACCCACTCGCCTGTGGATGATATACAGTCTAAATATGATGTGAAACACCATGTTTCTTCATCAATGTTCTAAAAATTTTATTGCAAAAATGAGTTCTTCTGTCGCTAATCATAGCTCGAGGTATTCCATACCTAAAAAAATGTTAGATTTGACAAAATTGACTACAATCTTAGCATCATCTGTATAAGTATCTTTCGCTCAATCCAAGACTAAATTGATATAAGTCTTACCAAAAGATGAAGGAAAAGGAGTCATAAAGTCAATTCCCCATATATCAAAAATTTCACATACTAGGATATTTGTAAGTGGCATTTGATCTCTTCGTTCCAGACTACCTGCTCTTTGACAATGATCATAAGACTTACAAAACATGTAAGTATCATAAAATGATTTGGGCCAAAACAAACCACATTTGAGAATTTTACAAGTTGTTCTTTTGGGGCCAAATTGTCCCTCACACATAGATGAATGGCAAAATTTTAATATGGAAGAAATTTGATCATCTGCAACACACCTTCTAATAATTTGATTAGCATAAAATTTCTAAAGATGAGGTTCATCCCATATCTAATATTTGGCCTCTTGTTTAATTTTATCTTTTTCAGCTCTAGATAAATCAGTAGGCAACGACTTAGTCACCAAGAAATTTACTATGTTGGCATATCATGGAATTACCTGTGAGATTGCAAAGAGACTTTCATCTGGAAATTCATCTTGGAAAACATAAGATGTATTAGTTAGAGTGATCTGGCTGAGATAATCAGCCACTAAATTTTTAATGACCATCTTGTCGCATATTTCCAACTCAAATTCTTATAGGAGTAAGATCCACCGAATCAACCTTGGTTTTGCTTCTTTCTTAGTCACCAAATATTTTAGAGTTGTATGGCCTGAATAAATTTTTTCTAGCATTGTTAAGTGTCATGGAGGCATAGTAAATGACATGAGGTACTTTGTCCACTTTTTGACCCAAAACTACTCCAACTGCATAATCTGATGCATCACACATTAGTTTAATAGGAGTGCCCACTTTAGTGGCTGAATTATTGGGGCTGTTGTGAGTCATTCCTTAAGTTCATCAAATGCGATTTTGCATGGCTCATCATAATAAAATTTCACATCTTTTTAGAGTAGTCTACAAATGCGTTTAGCAATCCTCGAAAAATCTTTAATAAATCGCCGATAGAATCCTGCATGACCAAGAAAAGAGCGAACTTTTTGCACAGTCACGGGGTAAGGTAAAGATCTTATAACATCTATCTTAACCTTATCAACCTCAATTCCCTTAGAAGATACTATATGACCCAAAATTATGCCTTGATCAACCATAAAATGACATTTTTCATAATTTAAAACCAAATTAGTCTCAATGCAATGTTTAAGCACTTTCTCAAGGTTGATAATGCATGTTTCAAAAGATTCTCCATAAACCATAAAGTCATCCATGAAAACTTCCACACAATCTTCCACAAGATTAGAGAAAATACTTACCATACAACTTCGAAATGTCGCTGGTGCATTACATAACTGTTGATGGTAAAACCTATATATTTTTTTATGCTCAAAAATCGCAAGTGAACGGGTCGTGACTTGTAGTAAAAAGAGTGGATATCGATCCCACAGGGATTGATGCCTAGACACCGTTTAATTTAGACACAACTTTGTTTAAGAAACTAAATTATTAAATGCAAATAATCTAGAAAATTAAATTAAAATTAAAATACTAATGTAAACAATGGACAATACCAAAACTGTAGAAAATCTAAATTCAAGAATCTAAATACTAGAGATAACTTTTTTTCCTATTTTGTCTCCCTCCTATTTTATCGATTGAATTATCTCACCCTAGATTTTTGAATGTACTAATTACCCTCTCTTAAGGTGTAACTATATATCCCTAATCGAATTAACGGGAATCAATTGAACGATCCCTCAACCAACCCAATGACTCTACCGATTCAATTAGTTATCAAACTATCCTATGGGTAATTAATTGAATAGTCAAAATCTCTCTTCTAGCTATTCAATTAACATGATGATTGCTAGTCTATAGGTCGCCAACTCTCGTTGTATAATCCTACACAAATTTCATCTCATTCACTCTCTCGATTTGTTGCAAGATGACAATTAAAAGCAACAATCAAAAAAGACAATTGCATTCAATTCAATAAAATAGGAGCTCAATATAATAGTTCTAAAAGCAATCCCTAAAATAAATGAGCCTGACATGGTCTCCATAACATCATCAACATTCAAATAATCCATTTTTACAAAGAATAGAAGAGATTAAAGTGAAAAAAATTAAATAGAAGGACTCCTTCTCTTCTTTGCCAAAATCTGGAATTTTGATGTTGATGTGCTATTTTGCCCAATCTTGATAATGATCTTTGTCTTCAATCATTCCTCAATGCTCCAAACATGTGTTCTTCACTCAAAGATGGTGTTTCTATAGGTGGGTGTCGTCTCCCTTAAGATGGAAGCTTAATTCCCTTTTTATAGTCTAAAAGTCCTAAGTTTAATGAAGCCTCACAAATTTCCTCGAATAGTAATTCCCACGAGCGTGGGAATTGGCATGATTCCCACAAGCGTCGGAATTTATCATAGACGCATCTCTCATTTTCTTTTGTAATTCCCACGTAATGTGGGAATTTGCATGATTCCCTCAAGCGTGGGAATTTGTCACAGATGTACTCCTCATTTCTTCTCCTCTTTGATCTTTAGTTCACCCTCTAAGTTGCTCCTTCCTTCTTCCTACCTAAAAATAGTCAATTCTTACCCTCAATTAACATCAAACACAAAAGAACAAAAATGAAAATCAAACTTAATGAAAACATATAAAATGAATCCTAAAGTAGAACAATAATCAACAATTATGCTAGAAAACACATGTCAATTACTTATAAAAACATATCCTAATGCACACCTATCAATAACCCAAATGGCATTCTTCGAACTCTCCACCCGTTTTGAACATGAGTGGGTATCAACTCACCATCACTATTTTTTATTACAGTTAAGTCAGTTTTCTTTGGAACTTCCTAGATTAGACTTACCCAGTAGCTATCCAAAATGGGATAGATAATCTTCGCATCAAGAAGCTTCAAGATTTCCTTTTTCACCACCTCCATAATGGGTGGATTTAAATGAAATTAGGGTTGCTTTACCTCTTTGGCTTCATCTTCAATCAATTCGGTGCATATAAATGGTGAGACTTATGCCTTTTAAATCAAATACTGTCCACCCAATGGCTTGTTTGTGTTATCTTAACATCTGAATTAGTTGTTTTACCTGCAAAAGAGTTAGTTTATTTAAGATAATAACAGGTAAAGTACCTCGCTCACCCAAAAATATGTATTTTAAATGGTTAGGCAAATTTTTCAGCTCCAATTTGTGCAGTTGAATCAACGAAGACAATAATTTTGAATTGTTTCGGGACAACTCCATATAAGGTAATTGCTTCACCATTTTCTTAGTTTTCTCCAAATTGCAAAACATGGCTTCAAGCTTGTTATTAGGAACCAACATCTCTATAAGTAACTACCACTGTAACGGACCTCCAATTTTAAGAATTGTCTCAAGTTCATCTCTTCCATTTAAGGAAGAATTTTTCTACACCCAAGTGTCAATAAAATCCATAGAAACAACAAGTTAATCATCATCTGAAAATTTCATGGCACTTTATATATTGAATTTAATTAATTCACCATCAAATTCCATAGTCAACGATCCATCATGAGCATCAATTTTTGTTCTAGTGGCTTTTAAGAACGATCTTCCAAATAAAATTGGAGTTGAAGAGGATATATCCTCACTACATATCTGCAAAATATAAAAATCATATGGAAAAAGCATTTTGCCTACTTGAACCAAAATATCCTCTAACACACCCTTTGGATAAACATTCGATCGATCCGCTAATTGAATCACTACAGTAGTCTCTTTGAGGGTCCCATGTTTAAAGACTTGTAAACATCATAAGGCATGACATTTATTGATGCACCCAAATCTAACATACATTTTTCAATTCTTAAATCACCAAATTTACAGGGAATAGTGAACATACCTAGGTCCTAACATTTAGGTGGTAGCTTTTTCTTTTGAAGTATTGTAGATATGTTCTCTCCTAATTGTACTTTCTCATCAAATTCTAATTTCTGTTTCAAAATGCAAAGCTCCTTTAGAAATTTAGCATAATAAGGAATTTGCTTAATGGCATAAAAAAAGGAATATTTACTTGGACTTTTCTGAAAGTCTCCAATGTGTTTTTCTCTTGCTACTCTTTCTTTGCTTTGGCGAATCACTTAGGAAAAAGAGGCCGCATAATAAGTTTCTGCAGATCTGAATTTGTTTTTTCTCCTTTTTCCTTTTTTGGCTAGTTAGGTAATTCTTTTCTTGCTTCTTCTTCAATTTCCCTCTTAGATATTTTTGGAGAAGGTTCCTTCAATTCTTTACCACTCCGTAACATGACAGCTTTCGCAATTTGCTTGGGATTGATTTCTGTTTGAGCAGGAAATTTTCCAGAATTTTGCACTCTAATTGAATAATGGTTATTGCCATTTGGCTCAATTGATTTTTAAGATTTTAAATAGTAGTTTGAGTATCTTGCTGAAATGTTATAGTGTTAGTGGCCAATGATTTAATTATATCTTCTAAAGAGGACTTACCTTCTTAATTGGGTGCGATTTGTTGATGTTGTCTAGGAATATAAGGTTGCCTATATTGCTGGAAATTTGAAGTAGCTTATTGTCCTTTAGAGTTCCCATAACGCAGATTTGGATAGTCGCATCAACCTAGATTATAGGTGTTTGAGAATGGATCATATTTCCTTTGAGTTTTCCTAGAAAATCCTCCCATGACATTGACTTGTTCTACTATTTCCTCTTGCAAAATTGGGCATGAATCATTAAAGTATCCTAACATTAAGCATATGCCACATGCCTTTGCTTCTTTTTTCTTTGTGACCGTAAGGTGCCGACCAAAGATGTAAGATCGTCTAATCTTCTCCAACGCTGACACATTCACCTCATTCACTTGTTTTGAACTATGGCTAGAGCTATCCCAAATTGTTGTGTATTGGAAGATATGTTCGCAATCAAATCTCTTTTGGCTGCCGGTGTTTTGTCAACCAAAGCTCCACCACTTGCAGTATCGATCACACTCATGTTTGTAAGCAAAAGACCTTCATAGAAGTATTGAATCAATAGTTGATTGTTTATTTAGTGATGGGGCAGCTCGCACAAAGCTTATTGAATCTTTCCCAATATTTATATAGTGTCTTACTCGTGTGTTGTCAGATGCCACACATTTCTTTTCTAATATTGGGCAGCTCTTAAAGCTAGAAAATATTTTTCAAAGAATAGTCTCTTCATTTCAGGCCATGTCTGCATATTTTACCAGTGGAGTACTACAACCAATCTTAAGCATCATCTTTAAGAGAAAATGGGAAGGCTCTTAATTTGATTTGCTCCTCAGTCATATTCGTAGGCTTCACACCCATACAAACAACATCAAATTCCTTCGAATGCTTGTAAGGATCCTCTCCCGGTAGACCTCGAAAAATTTGTAATAAGTGAATCAGCCCCGACTTCAATTCAAAGGTATTGTTGTCCCCTAAATTCAGAAAATTGATGCAATGAGGTTATTGAGCATCTGTGGGGGTAGCTAATTCACGAAGGGTATGATTTGCAGCTATCTTTTCTTTCTTCTATACTTGTTGTCTCTGTTTTGTCTGCTTTTGTGATTTTTTGGCTGTCCTTTTTATCTCTGAATCGAATAGCAACTCTATTGTTTTGTCTACTCGGGTAACATCTATATACCGTCAAGAGATCCCTAGTAACGGTGCCAAAATTTGAAAATGTTGTCACCTACAACCAAATTAAAACCAACTCTAACAATGATATATGTAGTTAGTGAAGAGTTGAGATCGTTCCCAAGAGGAATCTATTGGTAAGTGGTTCACGAGTTAAAACTAAAACAAATTGGGGAGGGGTTTAAATAACGTGGTTATAAGGAATTAAAATTAAAAAAATTAGAAATAAACATAAATAATCAAATCTAGAAAATTAATGAACAAACCTTAATTTCAGGTCAACTCCGTTATGAAAATAGTATGGATCGTCGAGACAAATTTAAATTAAATCCATTAACAAATACTCATTGAATGATGTTCTCTCTTAGGATTAAATGAATAGAAACATGTATTCTAATAACTCTTTTTAACCAACAACTTAGATATGATCTTAAGTTTGATTAATTAATAGCTTTAAGAACTAAAAGAATCAGTGAGCAAGACAATACACATACAATATTTATTTAATCATGTATAGATAAATATCTTTCTTAGAATTTCCAATCCCTAATGTAAAAGATGGTAATCCTATTTGCCACTTTGGATTAGCAAAAATGAACATCAAATCCTACTAATCTGGCTGTAAATTAAATCAATCAATTCCTAGTTGCGCACCCTAGAGATCAATCAATTCAATCATGAAAAGTAATGTGAAAGATATTTAATATTAGTCAATGAAATAAATTTTATTCAGAAAATCTCACACATACTAGATGATAATGTTGGTTTCCTTCAACCAAGAAGAAGGATTTAACTACTCATAACAATGATGAAACTTGACAGAAGAATACCAAAACGTTTAGTATCTATATCTATTTTTCCACAAAAAAAATGAAAAACTCTCCGAAAGAAAGCAAGAAAGTGAATGATAAGTTATCGAGGGGGGGGGGGAACAGTCCTCCCTTTTTAAAGTTATTTGATCAAATACACTCCCCCATGAAATCAGGTAGCAGATCCCCATATAAGGAAAACAACTTAATTCCCAAAATAAGTAAAATACTAAGTCTATCAAATATCCTTTCAAATCAGACTCTGGTGATAAACTTTTCCTTTGCACGTGCCCACGCTTAGTCAAAAACTTTTCTACCAGCTAGAAATTTGAATTGCTTTTCCTTTTCTTACATCTTTTTTATTCAAATTCAACTCCCATGTGTTCAAAATCACCTGATAACAATTAAGAAACAAGTTTATTAATTTTAAATAAAAATTTCAACACATTAAAGAGATTTATATCCAAAGTTAGCCTAAAAATAATAACTTATCAAAAATTAAATAATAATTTAAAATGAATAAGGATAATTAACTAACTAAAACAAAGGTTAGACTCAGAACCAGTCAATAAAGATAATGGTAACTAGATTTTAAATTCTCCCTAGGACTCCTTATGCAAATAATACTTCAAATATCAGGTTTAATATAAGGTTCATTGGACAGTAAAAATTCCTCAACTATTTTAATATCTTTCTCAATATTTTTTATAATTAATTCTAGGTTGATTAATTAAGATATGTTTCTAATTAAAAGTCATATAATTGCATTACCTGATTTCTGAGTTTCTCAATTAGGTTTCACTACAACAAATAGGTTCTTTCGCGACGAAAATAAAGGTCACTAAAAAAAGAGAAATTGTCGCAAATATTAATTTGCGATGATTTCGTGTCGTCTCCCAAATCATCACTGAATCCTGATAACAAAACATAATTTGGAATATTTGTATCAAATTATGTCTGAGATTCCTGCAACTCTTTTTAATTATGATACATAAATATTTAAAAGGATCTTTCAATCTTAGTTGTATGAAATCAAACATAAATTACCATATCGATAATATTAATTCAAAAAAAATAAAGAACACATAATTGAATCTCAAATTCATACCAACAATAATAATTCAAGAATAATAAAGAACACATAATTGAATCTCAATAAAACTAAAGAATTAATTAAATTATAAAAAATCACTACAAAGTCCATTTGATCTATAATCTTACCCTGGTACTATAAAGGGTTTAATTCCTAATCATATAAGACACCACATCAAAAGTAAAAGGAAAACATAAAATTAAAGGAAACAAGATGAAATCCCTTTGAATTTTTAAAAAATTCATTTTATATTGATGGAAATTCATTCTGAATGGGCCTCCTTGCTTATTCTTCATTCTTTCTATAGTTTTAGATCTTCTAATTGTGTCTCCCAAGCATCCTCTCTACTTTGTCATTTATATATTAAGCATTAAGTTTTCGAGGTATACATGGGCAAACATAACTATAAATTTGGTCATATACTTAAAAATCATGAGATCCTTGAATTTAGAGCAAACACGAACTTAAAATATAAACATAAGCAAGTACACAAAAGTGTACTTTTGAAAAACGTGCATGTTCATGGCTGTGTAACTCTCTAAAACTTTAAAACAAGTTATCTTACATGAAACATGACCATGTCCAAGTGCACGGGCAAATATGTGGGCATGTTCTTACGTATGTGCTTTTTCTATAGCTTTATAACTTGGTCAAAACAACTCTAAATCACTTGAAACTTATCTAAAAATTGTTCGTTTTACTCCAAATAAGTGAATTACATCCTGAAAATAAAATATGAATTAATTAATTACAAGAAATAATAAAAATACTTAAATAAACAAGTGAAATACACAAAATATAAACCTAAAAATAGGAATAATTAAACACTTATCAATAGCCATTTATATCATATCTTCTTATTCTATATAATGTTGTAATTATACCATATCAAGAATTTTAAGATTAAAACCATTGAGAAATCTAGCTTTAGCGGCTTCTCCATTTTCCTCTACATTAGCTTGAATCATAACAATCTCCACTTCCTTATGGTATGCCTCAATACGCTTTGACCATTGAGTGTTACATTATGATTTCTAAAAATAATCCCTATAATGGTAATTTTGGGTAAAGTGCCCCCTCTTGATTGCCTTTATATCATCCTAACTTTTAATATGTCTCTTATAGTTTATTTTCTCTTTAATACAAGATGATCCCATCAAATAATAATATAGTCAATAAACCCAATATCAAAACGTTTTAACCCTTTTCTCTATGTAATGACACTATTTAAAAATTAGTTTCATCTTATTTTCCCATCCTACGTAGGCCACATGGTCATTATTCCTTTAGAATGAAGGAGTCTTCATTTTAATGTTTCTAAGATTGCTAGCTCACTCAGGCTCCCTTTTATGGACTCACTTAGGATCACTTGCATTAAGTCCGTCTATTAGCTCACATTTCACTTTAAATATTTTAATTTTCTCTACTAATATTGCTTACATACTTTTACCTTTTACTAATTGTTCTTTTCCTTCAACAATTCTTTAAAGAACTAAATAAACTCGAACAAAAACTTCACCCTTATAAAGTCCAAGAAATCTAATTAATTAACGGTTAAGGAAAGAAAGTAAATAATGAGTTAATAAGTAAGGGAATCAAGTAAAACTAGGAAAGATCAATAAGAATTTCAATAATGTATTAAGAAAGTTTTCTTGAGGTAATAGTTTTTGCACTACTTTCTTTCATTTATTTTCTTTTGTCTTCTTTAATGTTAATTTTTTCCCTTTTCATATCACTTGAACAATTTGGAATCAATCATATAGAAAATGAAAAAATTGAACAAAGAAGAAACCCTAACACAAAATAATAAATAAAAGACTTTAAACAAAAAGATAATAGAATTTGACACTTTAGAAGATCATAAGAAAACTGAACTACTAGACAAGAAATATAATAGATTTAAATCATATAAAATAACGATGAAAAAGGATAACCACACTTGATTTGAACCAAGGTTTAATACAAAATGATGCGAATCCATTTAGAAATATACCCTAGATAAACCATGAACAAGAATCAAATGCCAAAAGCTAAAATAGATGTATAAAGACAATTGAACAATTACTTATAAATAATAAAAAAATTCTTTAAGTATTTGAACACAATAAAGAAAAATATTATTTAATAAGTTTGAAGTTCAGTAAAGAACAAGAAAAAGAAGCACTTATAAACTTTAAAAAATAAAGATGTCAAAAAATCTCTAAAATTGAAAAAAGATTCTCTTAAGTATAAAAAGAAAACTATTTTAAGAGTATTGGTTTTAGACATTTTAAAGCTAATATAGACACAATTTGAGACAAGTTTGTGTTTGAGACTGTGGATCCTTTTGTAACTTTATAAAATTAGAAATAACATGAGGCACACTTACCTTAGAGATTGTAAATTCTTATGTAACTTTTACCAATAGAAAATAGCCTAGGTGTGATCGTATTAGAGGTTATGTTCTTTATTGAAACTTTAATTCTTATATCCAATAAGGGGCATGGGTTGGGACACACTCATGAATTAGCCTATGTTTAACCCAAGATAAATGTTTTACCTCTAAGCTTTCTCTTATTCCAACTCTTATAATAGAACCAAATCTACATATAATGGACCCCTTATTTTGGCTAGTTGCATTTGCATTATAAATAGTCAATCTTAAGACATAAGGAGACACCATAATAAACCAAAAATAGAAGATATTCTAGGTGTGAGTAAAATTAGGAATTTGGTTAGGCTCAACCTAAATTTAATAAGCCAAGATCGAGTTGAACAGGCTTTATGCTAGGTTCAAACTCAAGATGGCTAGCCTAAACTAGTTCAAGTAAGATAATTATTATATTATTATTAATTTGTGCTTTTGTATCCAATTGGTTGGTTGTAATTTTATATATAACAATATTATTTTAATTGGTAAAGTAAATTCTTTATCTTTATGTATTTTTTAATTATATTTGATGTTTTAATACTAAAGGTAAAATTCCTAAAATAATTACTATGCAATTATAATTACGGTGAGATTATAGTTATGAGATTTAATTTATTATTATGTATTATTCTTAAATTATTCCTAGTTATAGTGTCATCAGTATAAGATATTGATGAAATAGTAAAACTAGCATACATTATATTTCTTTCTTATAAAGAAAGTAATTAATCTTATAAATGAAAATATAAAGATACTTAAACAAATGTGTGGGTGCTTATTAGAGAATAAGTTCACTGAACTAACCTGATTATGAGTATCTTATATGGAATATTACTAATGTATTAGTGGATTTCCTTATTATGTTAATTGTCTAATTGATCCTCAGACTTGAGATTACCAGAGGATCTTATATTATTTTATTGCTACTTATGGGCTATTCTAATTAGGTAGCTCAGTTAGTAGTACTTGGATATATTATGAACCATAGGGAGATAGTTGAGTAAGTTAATAAAGATTTTGTCACTCTAAAGTAATTAAAGAGAATGTTCCATTGTTCTTGACTAATAATGATTTAATGAATTCTCTAGATATAGTGAACTAAAATTTGAAAAAGGTGTTTCCAAATAGCAATTGTAAATCAACTACTAATTAGCAAAAAAGGACATGATTGGATTTAAAAGAGTAGACATTATATCCATATTCTATATCTAATTGAAACATTACGCTGAATTAAAGGAGGTTCCAATTGATGTTTTAATGATAGCAAACCATAATTACTACTAATGTATTTATTATTTTTATGAAAATAAATATTAAAATAAAATGAAGTCATAAACTTAAGAAGATAGTGATGAAGTTAATAAAGAAAATTTGAATTTTGTAACCAACAAAATGAGGATCAAAAAAAGAAAAAAAGAAGATCAAGGCTCATAATGGCCATTTCACATTTTGTATTACTATTTATGAGCCCACTTTGTTAATTTGATGATCTAAAACGCTCAGCATGCATAATCATTTCATCTTATTTCATTGCCTTTTAATCTTTCAAAAAATCTTTGTGGAACATTTTGGAAAGTGTTTTAATCTTATTTGGATTAAACAAATTAGTTCTAAGTATTTGAAGTTGTTAAAATCATATTTTTTGGTAATTGGTCAACCTATATGGGTTAGTAGTCAATCAATATAAGTTAAATTTGAAGTATTGAGAGTTTTTTTTATAACATTGACTGATGTATTGGTTGGCCAATTTGTCATATTGGTGAACCAATATCCTTTACTGGTTGACCAGTGTCCAATAGCTAGTGGATCTAATGTTATAAATGCATATTGGTTGACTAATATAGTATGTTAAATATAGCTGTTATAACTACTAATTCTTAGCTTAAATAGCTATTTGGAGATCCAAAACTATATAAATTGGTGTTTTATCATTGGTTTTAGCATCCAGAAGGCTTTAGATGTTGTATACACATATTTTAAAGAGTTTTTCAATCATCCAAGTATCATTGTGTCATATTTAAAAAATAAATGCATATTTTGAGTTTGAATGTTTGGTTGGGGCAATATATTATTATGTTTGGGGGTGATAGAAGTACAATTGAGGTTCTTGTTCACTTCAGAAGAAATATTGTAAGAAGGATTCCTTTTTACCAAAAAAAATTGTACAAAGATTATTCTTTGCCTTGAAAGAAGGATTATAGTGGAGTTCTAAGAAGAATATTGAGAGTAGAAATTTACAAGGATTGTTTTTCAAGCTATTATAAATCAATTTGCATTCTATCTTTCCTATCATTTTTAAATTATTATTCAATTATTTGATTAATTTACATTAAACAATTGCCACATCCTTATTTATATTGATTATTGTTAATTGAATACATTAGTTAGAAAAATTGTTGAATTTTATAAATGCCTAATTCACCCTTTGGGGCCATTTGGGACTAACACATTAGATGACAAATGATTAAATTTTGCATCATAGCCATGCATAAGTAGGTTGTATCAAACCACTTTGACATTTCTAATTTCTTGGTGGTCATGACTTGTTGTTAGATGTCAATCTTGATAAATGATTATAAATTAATTAATTAAAAAATAAAAGATAAATTAAAAGGAGTTTTAATTTTTCTAATTCTAATTATATGGATCTCACATAAAGAGTAGTTAAAAATAGAAAAATTACTGTAAATTAAGTTGAATTTGATTGTGAAATTTAAGAAACTTCAGGGATAAAAAATGAAATATTTTATTTTATTTAAATTAAATTATAATTAGAGTTCGACTGTAATTATAATTAGAATATTTAATTTTACTAATAATAAACTCCAATGCTTTTTTTCTACTTACTGGAAATAAGTGTAAGAGAATAGCACTTAGTCTTATATTCCTCTAAAATAGTTGAGTTCTTTTTACTAGTCTATGAATACCCTTAGAGGTTGGATACTTGGACGGCTTGTGATTAACACTTCATGAAAAAGTTTTCAGTAAGAATTCACATAAGGTACAATTTAATAATTATATGATTTATGTTTTTCAAGTTATTCAATTATTTATATTTGATCGAAAAATTGTAAAATTTTATTTTTTTACTGTAGCTATGTTTGGATCACCGTTAACAGTTTTCTTTACTTCTAAAATAGTTTCTTAGTGTTTTCTCGAAAAATCAATCTGCATGTATCCCACTTGTTTTCTTTACTTCCAAAATAGTTGTTTTGATATTTATGAAAATATCATGTCTCCCTCTTGTCTTCATATTTTTGGAAACTTGATTACCTTGTTTTGTGGTTGCAAAATTTTATTATGGTTTCTAGGAAATATCTTAATCATGCTCGAATAGGTCTCTTGGTTTTGTTTCTAGAAATTTGAATCAGAATATACCTCACAGGTTTTCATTGAGTTCTAGAAAATCATTGATGCATCTCCCTTTAGATTGTAATCTAGATTTGTGTTTGTTTATGATTGAATATGTTACTAGGTATGTTGTTTTGATCGGAACAATGGCTGGCGATGGATCTTCATCAGCATCGGTCTAATTGTTGGGAAACTGGGTCCGGATCTGATCCGACCACAGTAGAATAATCACAAAACTTTTTCGTGACTTTTGATTTCCCAAAAAACCAAGATCTATTTAATTCTATAAAATGATTAACACAAACCAAAATAAAGCAGAAACTTAATTCGTAACTTATTTCGAAGCTTGATCTTTGTCTTATTGTATCCCTCGAACAGTTCCCAAAACTATTCTGTCTCAACCATCGTAGCTGCACAAATGTCTAGCCTCTAATGGTATCCGCATAACAGGTTGAGAGAACTCTGTAACTCTTACAGAAAGGGTTAAGTATGAAGTACTAGCTCCATAGAGCTTAAGCCTATTTATAATAAGCTTTGGACAGTTTAGTAATTTAATTGAAATTAAATTCTAATTTCAATTAAACTTTAA
>JANZXP010000006.1:13928296-13938807 GCA_027576715.1 Erythroxylum flavicans
CAATTTGCAAATAAGCCCTTATGTACATCAACTTTTCCAATTAAGCTTTCTAAGTGTCCAATAAGTCTATAAATCATGTCTAATCACCTATAAGGCATTAGAACACATTTAACTTGGCTACCATGGCCACATCCATCTAATGGACTCGATTTTACACACTTAGAAGCTTATGTGTCAGAAATCTTCAAGATTTTGCATACTGATGAACTCTAAGTTCATGTAAGGGCCTATAACATTATATATCACTAACATATATTACTGAAAGGATTCAAATACATTTTTGAACTCATATACAATCATGTATATATCAATATACAGTAGTACTTCCAAGTACAGGCCAATACAAAAAGGCTTAAAGAGTCCGACATTACAAAAGACCTAGAGGGGAGCTCCATTTTCTACCACTTTGGGAAAAAGCCAAGGAAGAAGAAGAAGAGAGAAAGAGAAGAAGGGGATCTACCTTGGGTGCTGCCACTTCCAATCCTTCAAGTTGTATTTTCTTCTTTCAATCTCTTTTTTCTTTCATATGATTTATGAGATAGGATTGATGATGATGAATCTTGATTCAAGGATGCTCTAACTCTTATTTAGGGATTTAGACTTGATTCAATGTTAATCTAATTGTTTTTGTGTTAATTAATTTAGGTGTTGTGATTATCTGTTGTAATTGCATGCTTTAATAATAAATCGAGAGATTGAACTGAAAGTAAAATGATCGGGTTGGTTAATTAGAATTAAACGACCTAATAGACCATGCAAATAATAAAATCAGTAATTATACAGAGAAAGATCTCGTATAAGGACCGGGTTGTTTATTATAATGCTTAAAAACTAATTAGGCTATGAGCTGAATGTTAATCTAGAAATTACATGTTCAGTAACTCGACTTAATTCGGATCTAGTGATTATAACTTAGGAGAGAGTAATCCACCCTTTAATATTTTATAATTGAAACCATATTAACACAAAAGTGACTAGGTTAGTATTGATGATAGGATAAATCCCCTTTTCATAATTTCGTAATTTTTGTGTGATTTCTCATTGTCAATTTGGTGGTGCTCAATTTGATTCCTTGTGTGTTAATTTTGACAATTTAATTTTCAATCAATCCATATTCATGAATTTAATTTTTTGTTTAGTTTTTCTTTTTAATTATCCTTTTAGGCCTTAGATAACTTGGAATTAGACTAGTTCACCAAATCCTCAAGGGATTGATACCTCATATACTGCATTCACAACTTGTGCACTTGTGGTATATTAAGGGTTTTATAAGATTAAAACTTGCTCAATAAGTTTTTGGTACCATTGCTAGGGAGTTATAGGATTAGTTTGATTCTTTTACTCTAAGGAGTTTTTCGTCACTCTTATGTCTGTGCACTTGCATGAACACAAGAGTTACCAGAAGTTCGAGTCGAATAGTAAAAACTTTAGGACTTGACATTGCTGATTAGAATGAGCAATCCAAAGAGTTAGACATGAAGAAGAGGAGAATACTAAAGCAACCATGGTTTAGGAATTTCATTAAGAGTTTCAGCAAGGAGGAAACCAATGGAACCAACTACAAACCCTCATGGATTTCACGAGAACGGGATTTAATGTGACCAATCAAGGTGTCGCTAGACCAGTTATTTAAGCACCTTCATTTGAAATAAAACCAACCTTACTAAACATGTTTCAAACAAATATGTAATTACATAAACTAACCAACGAGGATCCTAACGTGAACATAGTAAATTTCTTAGAAATATATGATGCCTTCCGATATCATGGAATGTCGGAGGATGCCATTAGGATGAGGCTCTGCCCTTTTCATGCTAAAGGATAGAGCAAAGGTATGGTTTCATTCACTCATTCATGCGAATGTCACAACTTAGGAGCAATTGGTGCGTGAATTCTTAAACAAGTACTTCCTCCTCACGAAGACCACCAAAATCATCAAGTGATGGGGTGTCACTCTATGAGGCATGGGAAAGGTATAAAGATTTACAAAGGAGGTGTCCTCACCACAATTTACCAAAATAATTTCTTTTGCAAACTTTTTCTAATAGAGTGAACACACCTATCTAAGGCATCATTGATTCAGCAATAGGAGGATATTTAATAAGGAAGATGGTGGATGAAACAAAAGAGTAGTTGGAAGAAATGGCTAGTAACAGTTGTCTTTGGGCAACAGATAGGGATAGATAACCCATAACCCTTTGCGAGCAACAAGGAGCTTTAGTTATTGACCCGATTATAAAAATACAAGCTAAGATCGACAATTTTACTCGATAACTAAACAATATCAAAGCTTCTTCCTCAGCTCCTGTGAAAATTATTTAGTAAAAATACAAGCTGTGTAGGCAAATAAACTATGACACCATTGATTTTTTCCCTGAGGAAGGATCATAAACTAGAACCAAGTGAATTGTATGGGAGTGTAATATGGTCGAGGAGGGGGGAACAACCCTTACTCAAACACCTACAACCCTAGGTAGAAGAATCACCTGAATTTCTCTTAGTCGAACAATGCAAAAGGTTAATTCTGACCTCAAAGGCCATCTGGTTTCCCACAGGAGAAACAAAATTCAATGGATTCTAAGCTAGATAAGATTTTGGAAAAGATTGGGGGCATAGAGGATAGAAGGAAATTTTAAATAAGTGACAAAGAATCGTGCCTCATCCAGACACAATGTAGAAGTCCAAATGAGCCAGTTAGCAAACGTATTGTCGACATGAAGTGTAGAAACCCTTCCTAGTAACACTAAGATGAATCCAAAGGAAAGAATAATGGAGATCACCCAAGCTGTTAAAGACAAGCCCAATAAAGTTAAAGATGATGGAGAAAAAGGAAGCGAAAGACCAATAAAGCTTCCCTGTAAGTTAAATATAACCTGACTGAAATTAAAAGATATTAACCTTCGATTCCATACTCAATTGACGCAATGAGGAAATCAAAAGAAGCTTAATTTAATGATGTTCTGGATATAATGGAGCAATTAAAAGTGCAATACGCTTTAATTAAATCTATAAAAGGGAAGTTGAAGAACAAATTACTAAGCACAAAGATCTCTAGTGAAGTGATAGCACTACCTGAAAAGTAAGATGATTCGAGAGATTTCTACATCCTATGAATTATTGGTATTATTAGAATAGATAAGGCATTTACAGATCTAGGAGCCAGCATAAGTATGATGCCTTATAAATTGTATAAGAAGATGGAGTTAGGAGACATAACACCCACTCGATGTGTGTTTAAATAGTCGATAAATCAAGGATGTTTTGGCTAAAGTAGACCAGTTCAACTTCCCTATAGATTTTGTAATCTTGGACATCAAAGAAGATGTGGAGACACCCATTATCCTAAGGAGGCCATTTTTAGCCACTGTCTAGTCTATCATAGACATTGACAGGGTACTTTGATAGTGGGGGATGACAAAGTGCCATTTAAAGTGTCTAAGATTAAAAGCAATTCTCTCAAATCTGTGAGGGCTATAAAGAGCGATGAATTTTACAAGGAAGTTAGGCAGGGTTATCCTTGTAGAAACTCATTAAAGCAATCTCCAATTCGGAAAAAGACTTACCAGATGAAAAAATTGAAAAAGAAGGGCGGTAAGAAGTACAGTCCGATAGCTCAGGTGCAATTTATGATAATTCTAATGGCGTATCCATCATATGACCCATTTAAACCACTATGAGCCAACAAAGAACATCGAGCTAGTGATGGTAAACAAATCTTTATCTCTTCCCTAAATTCCTCATACATCTCATTCCAGTGGGACCATACATTAAGCAAGCAGTCATGTGCACTTAATCGAAAGGCAAGGTCTAATTATCGTGCCGTGGGAAAAGAAACTGATCGCTGATTATAGAGCACCTTTCCTGACTCCTCAAAGGGGGAAGGTAATTGTTTCCACACTCTTAGCTTGCAAAAATTTATTGTACCTAAATACCTAGACTTTGAGATAGTAAAAAGCATTGGTTTAAGGGAATAAGTTAAAGCTTTAGGCGAAAGAATTCATTGGAAAAATTTTATGTGATTTAATTATGCTGTTTATGATGAACTAACCCTAGAATTCTTCACCTTCCCTCAATACAATTCACCTAACCCTAAAAACCAATGATTTCATTTACGAGGTCAATCATATAGCTTAGACTATGAAATTTTGTGTGAAATCGGTGGATTTCCTAACTTAAGCATAGTATATTAACACGATGACTTATGTGCCACCCGCTATTGGACTGAACTGACTAGACTGGAGAGCTTTGACACTAAAAATGCCCAGAATAACATTATTCGAAGCCCTAGACACTTATTATTACACAATTTCATGTGTCAAACTATATTAGACAAAAGCAAAACTAACAAGAGTTCAAAAAAAGAACTTTTCTTCTTGTAATGCATGGATCATAGCATCAAAGTCTACACCTCCACTCACATCTTTAATGCAATTACTACTATTAGACGAAAAAAGCAATAATTTGGTCTTGGGCACTTAGTTACAGCTATTGCAGAATACTTTGGTGTCAATTGCAATAGACTAACTGTCCATCGTCCTAAGTTTCACAACACTCGTCACTTGACGAGAGTTGAAATCTTGAGGTCCCACAATATGGAACTTCAAGATATCAGTGCAAAATCTCATGTTAAAATTAGGGTAGGACATACTAGTTTGATCTTGGCATCACCACAGTAGGAGGAGGACTCAATCAGTGAGGAGTTAGAAGAGAAAGAGTCAATGGGATGGGAGAATGTAATGGAAGCCATTTAAAAAATCCCTAAGGTGTTGAAGGAGATGGCTAGAGAACAAAAATGCCAAAGCTGAGATATACGACATATTCACAGATATTTCGAGGCTCAAAGTGTTCAACTACCACTTCCGACACCATCACCACCTCAGTCACCGTGATGGATCTATGCTCTAACCCTTATCTTTTCAATTATATCTCTATTATGTTTGTATGTTTTCATATTATGTTATTTTTATTCCTACCTTATGTATTGCTTGTTTGTTCTTCTCACATTGAGGACAATGTGTTGTCTAAGAGTGAGCAGGGTTGTGTGCATTATATAGTTTTATTTGAATGTGAATTTTGTATTTTGTATGTTATTTTTGTTTAGGATTACATGATGTGATTCATATGAATGTGTCAATGGCTAGGACTTAATAAAATCATTTTAGCTTTAAACATAGTCTTTTAGGTGCTAAACTTTATTAGCTTAAGAAATTAGTGTTCTAGGTTGTTTCGGTTAAAAATGCATAGTAATTAGGATATGATGTTAGTTCATTCACTTTAGGAATTTACCACATTTATTTATAATTTTAGGCCAATCAAATAAGTAGCGTCATTAGTATCTTTTGATGAGAATATATATATATGTATATAATGTGTGTAAATCATATATAAATAACTATTCCACTGGCCCTTTTTTAAAAAAATAAGGTTATGACTAGAGCTAGTAGCTAGTTGAAAAAGGCTATAATGACATTCCAAACAAGTCACTTAATAAAAACTTGACCTAGTTGAGTAACCGAGGAACATTCATCACAAATGTTTGCCTTCATGTCAAAAGGCTAGGTTCATACTAATAAAGTTAACAAAAATAGTGTGTTTTTTAATAAATCCTACTGATATTGTGAATAGTATGATTTCTTATGAAAAGCCACTTAAGGATAGTTATAATTTTAATTGGCTAACAAATTATTAAAGCGTATGTGTAATTGATAGGAGAGAATGAATGTGACATTAAGTCCTGATTAGTATGTATATTTAGTCCAAAGTACTTAGACGCAGATTTCGTAAGTTAATAAGTTATAACAACTTAAAGGATTATGCTTATAGTTAAATTTGTTTCGTGAAGTTCAATGCAATTGTATCATTGTTGTATATGTATGTTTTGTTGTTAGGTGCGTTTTATGTTTTTCTTGTTTTGTTTTGTCTTAAGGACAAGCAAAAGTTTAAGTGTGGAGATGTTGATAGTTATAGGTTCCATAATTTTTTAACGAGTAGTTTAGTATGAGTTTAGTTGTTAAATTGAATGATTAGTGCACGTTTAGGTTAGGATTATGCTATTTGGTTAGATATTTGTGTTTCAAGTGTCTTATGGGATAGAGCATGCTATTGAGCTTAAATTTTATTTATTTAAGGTGTCTTAATGTATTTGTTAGTGTTTAAGAACAGATACTAAAGAACGGAGGAGAATCGGAGGAAGCTCGAAGCAAAACCCAATGTCACAATTGCGACAGAAGCTTGGTGGGTCTACCACGATAGTGGGCCCATCTACCACAATTATGAAAAAAAGCAAAATCGAGTGCCATAATTGTGGCCTGCATAAAACAAATGCAGACCAACGTTTAAAATGTGATTTTTTTAAGTGATATTTCAAACTTTTGGGCTCGAGTAAACCCTAATGTTTGCCCTAAATGGAAAAGATATATAAAGAACAAAAAGAAGACCTAAGTGGGAGCTCCATTTTCTGCCACTTTGGGAAAAAGCCAAGGAAGAAAAAGAGAGAGAGGAAGGGGATCTACCTTGGGTGCTTCCACTTCCAATCCTTCAAGTTGTATTTTCTTCTTTCCATCTCTTATTCCGTCGTATGATGTATGAGATATGATTGATGATGATGAACCTTGATTTAAGGATATTCTAACTCTTCGTTAGGGATTTAGACTTGATTTAATGTTAATCTAATTGTTTTATGTTAACTAATTTTGGTGTTGTAATTACATGCTTCAGTAATAAATCAAGATAGTGAACCAAAAACAAAATGATTGGGTTAGTTAATAAGAGTTAAATGACGTAATAGACTGTGTAAATAATCAAATCTGTAATTATATAAAGAGAAATCTCCTATGAAGATCGATTTGTTTATTAGAACACTTAAGAACTAATTAGGTTGTGAGTTAATTGTTAATCGAGAGATTACATGTTCGACAACTTGATGTAACTAGGGTTTAGTGATCATATCTCGAGAGAGAGTAATCCACCCTTCAATAGTGTAGAACTGACACCATATTAACACAAAAGTGACTAGGTTAGCACTAATGATAAGATAAATTCCCTTCTCATAATTTGATAAGTTTTCTTGTGTGATTTCCCATTGCTAATTTGGTGATGTTTAATTTGATTCCTTAGGTGTTGATTTTACAATTTAATTTTCAATCAATCCATATTCACGAATTTACTTTTCTATTTAGTTTTTTCTTTTTAATAGTCCTTCTAGGCCTTAGATAACTTAGAATTTGATTAGTTCACTAACTCCTCGAGGAATCAACACCTCATATATTACATTCATAACCCATGCACTTACAATATATTGAGGGTTTTATAATATTAAAACTTGCTCAACAGAAAATCTGCAAATCGTGAAGATACATGATTGGATACAAGGCCATATATCCAACCGTGTAAGTCCAAATGTGTCTTCTAATTGCATACACAGTCGTATAAGTATATACAGGGCCATGTATCTCTTAGGTTTTGCTAAATTGTTGTTCTTCTTTTGATTTCTTGTCCAAACCTCACCTTAATCCATCTCCATCTTGCTCCATAAAGGAAATTGAGTTTGAACAACAAAATGTTGGCTCAATGAATGTGCTCTTAACTCATTTTAGCTTTTATGCTTCCTAATTGTACCTAAAATCAAATATGAACTAAAATGAGCATCTTAGGTATTTCAAAAAAACAGTCACTAAGTGCTAAGAAGTGAATGTATAAACAATTAAGCACACATCAAATTATAGAATAAAACCTTCTTTCCAAACTTAAATTACTTCCTTAAAATCATATAATCATTGGACACTCTAGTTTTCTTACTATAGATTGTCAAAGTTTTATAAGCATCCAACCTTAGCTTCTCTAATTATTATAATTGCAATTTTCTTCTCTCCCAAACTTTAATGACGTCCATATTGTAACATCGCATTGCCTAATAAGCTTTATATTCAATCTTCATAGGTAAATGACAAGCTTTATAAAAAATTAATTGATAAGGAAGCATTCCTATTGTTGTTTTATAAGTTGTACAGTAAACCTAAAGAGCATTGTCTAGACGTCTATTCTGATCCTTTCTTCCTAGATTTATTTTCTTTTCCAAAAATATATTTCATTTCTTTAATAAATACTTTTACTTATCCATTTGCCTATGGATGATATTTAGTGGCTACTTTGCACTTTATACTTTTTAAACAAAGCCCCTACTACTCTATTGAAAAAATGACTCCTTTGATCATTAATAATAGCTCGTGGAACTTTGAATAAATGTTAGACTTTGTAAACCCTACAATAATTGTAGAATCATCAGTCCTCATGGTTTTTTACCACCTCTTCGAAACATCATCTCAGTTTGAAATTCCGCAATAAAGCAGGGTCTGGGGAGGTCTGATAGTACGAAGTCTTACCCCTACATAGTAGAGAGGCTATTTCCGGTAGACCCACATGCAAATGTGATAATAAAAAAGTGATGCATGTAAAAAGGGTAAAAAGGTAAAAGTGAATATGTTAAAAGATGGGGTAAATGAAAAGAAAATAAATACGTTAACAAGTTTTGTGTACTAAGGAGCTATACATTTCATTTAGACTAAGAATTCATCTGAATAAGTTTTAGAAATAGGTAAAATGTTTTCATCCCTTACCATCCTACACTAATGGTCTACCACTAAATTTTATGTTCCTTTTCAATCTATTATTGCCAAATCAAATTCGTTCAGTAGTAAAATCCATCACATTAACCTTTGTTTAGACTCCTTTTCTACTAAATGGTATTTCAATGTTACATGGTCATAATAGATAATAACTTTAAAGGAAAATAAATAAGATATAAATTTGTCTAATGTTAAGCCCCATTTTTAAAGTCTAACTCGTGATTTAAACTTGAGCGCATCACTCTATAGAGTTCTTGTAATGGAATCTTATTAGCCATCTTAGGTTCATTTTCATTGTCATAACATCCCAAAATTCCATATTTGAACACTCGAAATATGACAATATATTCTTATGTTTATATCCTCAATCGTCACCCTAAACATATCACTCATTTTATCTCTTATTTCCATATCAAACTAAGTACATTTCAAGCTTCATTCAAGCCTAAATGTATCATAGGAAAGCATTGATAAGTCCAAAACTTATAAATGTACATGATTTGGGACAACAGGCATAACTTTCACTATGGATGTCAGATTAAGGTCATTCAAGTACGATTTCGAAGAGGAATTTAAGTTCTACAACTTTTGTAAAGACCTAAAGAAAGATTTTTCCATCTAAAGAGTCAAAATTTCACATTTATGTAGGTATCCCAAGAATGTCTGCCCAGCGGACATGTATCTCCCTCCAAACAGACATGAACGGAGTTAACTCTGAAATTCCCAAAAAGGTCCGTCCAGTGGATATGAAGTCTGTCCAACGGATTTTTACTAGCCAATTCCTAGATTTCTAACTCCTAAAAGTTACATAGAACCCATCTTATGCATATCTATCATTCCTACTTCAATTTCCACATTTATTCCCTTCATTCTTACTTTCATTTTAGCTCAATATCCTTTACAACCAAATCATAATTTACATTTGGTCATCAACCTAAAAACATAACATTGAAAATTATACACATTTATCATAAATTTATGCATGTTCAACTCCTTTTATCACCTTCATTTCATTTCTAACTTATCACTAACTCTTCCCATTAGTACTCTTTTTCTGTCGGATCAAGTTAGAAAAGCGTTATAAAGTGTCCAACATGCACCCTGTGTAGCATCATTAACTTGTAAAAAGCATATCTCTCAACTTTGATGTCCAAACATTACAAACTTTACATCATTGGACAGCTAAGAGGATAACTACAATTTCCAGGAAGACAACTTTTTCTAAATCAACCTAGATTAATATAGTTTTTCCTGTGAAGATAGAACACAGATTTTACCTTTATGAATGCTTGAAAATGCAATGTGGAAGCTTGGAAAATCATAAGAAAAACATAAATATGTTTCGTTAACTTCAAAAGAAAGGAGTTTTACAAAGCTTTAATAGGTATTTCAAGACACAAATGCATTGTTTGACTCATAAAACAAAATACAAAATATACATGAATTAGTAATATTTGAAATGCGGCTAAAGCCTTGAATTTTTGTATACTAACTTAAATACAAAAATATGTATACTTGGAGTGGTGCCTTGACTCTCGATCACTCGATCTCTTGCTCGTCACCTGGAGATGGGGAGGAAGGGGGTGAGCTAAAAGCTCACGGGTAACAAGTTTATAGTAGAGAAATAAGCAAAACTATTGAAAATATTCATGCCGTAATAAATGCATTGAAACCATAAAACATGTATTTCTCAAACTTGTCAAACAAATCATAAACAACATAAGACATGTAGTTCTCAAACTTGTCAGACAAATCATACATAGCATAAGCAAGCATAATGGTTTGGGTAATCCATACAAACATGATGGAGAAGCCTTATAGCTAAACCATATATGTGAGGGAGTTCTTGTGAAGCTCCAATAAACATGAGGGAGTTCGGAATGGAGC
>JANZXP010000006.1:13938907-13961696 GCA_027576715.1 Erythroxylum flavicans
ATATACGTGTTCTTCATCACTTTCACCCTAATTCTTCCCATTTCATAGTCTCTCACTACCAAAATCACCAAAACAAAACATGAACCTATCCACACTTCTCATGTATTGCTCGAAATTTCTAAGAAAAGTTTCGGTGTCCAACATGAGTAGTGTGATCCTTTCCGCATAGGAGAGATGTCTATATTGCCATAGATTCACTTTGGATTTGATCTTCTTAAATGGTGATAGGCCATATGAATATTTCAGCTTGTACGTAGTTATTGGGACACCTAAGTAACGTAGAGAAGCCTCCTGAATACTTAAACTCGTGATATTGCTCAACTCATCCACCTACCTAGCATTTAAAGAGAAGCATATTCTGCTTTTGTCAATATTAATTGTTAGGCCTGACCATTTGGAAAAAGGATTCAAGGTGTGTTTCTGTTGAGTGTAATTTTGTAACACAATCTACTCATTTTACGCTCAAAAACTGTAAGTGAATGAGTCGTGACTTGTAGTTAAAAAGAGCGGATATCGATCCCACAGGAATTGATGCCCAAACACCACTTAATTTAGAAAAGACTTTGTTTAAGAAACAAAATTTTTAATGCAAATAATCTAAAAAATTAAATTAAAATTAAAAGATTATCACAAAGCAATAGAAAATAACAACGTGCAGAAATTCGAAATTCAAGAATCTATAGACTAAAGATTACTTTTTTCCCTATTTTGTCTCCCTCCTATTTTATTAATTGAATTCTTTCTCACCCTAGATTTCTGAATTTATTAATTACCCTCTCTCAAGGTATAACTAATTGTCCCTAATCGAATTAAAGGGAATCAATTGGACAATCTCTCGACCTACCCAATGACTTTACCAATTCAACTAGTTATTAAACTATCCTATGGGTGATCAACTGACTTCGCAGAGATCTCTCTTCTAACTAATCAATTGACATGATGATTGTAAGTTTATAGGTCGTTAACTCTCATTGTACAATCCTACATAATTAATCTCGCTCACTCTCTCGATTTATTGCAAGATAACAATTAAAATCACCAATCATCAAAGACATCTTCATTTAATTCAATAAAATAGGAGTTCTAACAAAACAGTTCAAAAGCAATCCTTAAAACTAAATTAGCCTAATATGGTCTCCATAACATCATCAACATTCAAATAAACCATGTTACAAAGAATAGAAGAAGTAAAATTGACAGAAAATTGAATAAGAAAACTCCTTTTCTTTGCCAAAATCTGGAAATTTTGGTGTTGATGTGTTATTTTCTCCAATCTTGATGATGATCCTTGACTTCAATCCTTTCTCAAGGCTCTAAACATGTGTTCTTCACTCAAGGATGGTGTTTCTACAGAAGGTTTCGTCCTCCCTTGAAGATGGAGGCTTAATTATGCTTTTCTAGTCCAAAAAACCTAAATTTGATGAAGCCTCGCATAATCTTTCAGATTAATTCCCACGATCGTGGGAATTGGTAAAAGATGGACTCTTCTTTTCTTTTCCTCTTTGATCATGGGAATTGGTAAAAGATGGACTCTTCTTTTCTTTTCCTATTTGATCGTGGGAATTGGTAAAAGATGGACTCCTCTTTTCTTTTCCTCTTTGATCTCTAGTTTAACCTCTAAGTTGCTCCGTCTTCCTTCCTACATAAAAATAGTGAATTCTTACCCTAATTTATCATCAAACACAAAAGAACAACAATGGAAATCAAACTAAACAAAAATATACAAAATGAATCCTCAACTACAACAATAATCAACAAGTATGTAAGAAAACACATGCCAATTACATAGAAAAACATAAACTAATACACATCTATCAACATCCCCACACTTAAATCTTTGCTTATCCTCTAACAAAATTAATACAACCACTCAATTCTATCACTTCATTTTCATAAAGATCAAAGCATACAATCCCTCAAATTTAAACCAACTCAAATATGAAGTTAATACATATATTATGACTACTCTTTCATTAATGTACATAAGCAAACTCAACAATTAACACCATCACTCAAAGATAAGTAAAGATGCAAAATGATTTTTCCTCGCAGTTTTCACTCATTTCTCTCAAGTGTTTAATGGTTAGTGTTTCACTCAAGCTTCCAATAGGAAACTACACTACCATAGGCTTGCTAATACACCAATTCTCCTCTACAATAATTGCATGCATAAAGAGATCAAAAAGACTTGTTTAAGGTTGTAATGTGGTAAGGTTTAAGGTGGGTAAAGAGGGAAAAAAGGTTAAGCACAAGCATTAGTAAAGTAAAAGGAATATAAAACGGGATAACAAAACATAACTCCGAGATATACAATTATGACCAATATTCTGCACTTATTGGTGCTACTTACTTGTTCTTCTTTTTTTCCTTTTCTTTTTTATAATTTTTCTTTCTTTTTCTTTCTTTTTTTCTAAATATATGGAAGAATTATGAATTAAAATAGCACTATATACACTGTAATCCACAGACAGAAATATACTCAACTCATCTCGATAAAATTTTCACAACGATCCCAACTAATGTATTATTTAATACTCTACTAAGCTTGTGAACGTTTAGGTTCAAAAGGTTTAAAGTTTTAAAATTTCAGGTGTTTTCAAAAAAAAAGGTTAAGGCTTAATGGGGGTAGCAAAGGATGGTACAAAGGGTAGGTTATTTAAGCCAAGGTTAATATAAAAAGGGCCTAAATCATCTCTATTAAGCATGCATCCAATAGTCTCAAACCGATTCAAAGCAAGTTCTAAAGGTAATAAATAGCCTATGGAAGTATCACTCAACAAAGAAATAGAATGACTATAGATGGAGTCATATGGCTAAATCCTCACATTGGCTCAAATGAAAACTTATTATGCATCTCTACACTACCATATTGTTCAAGTGTCAAGTTGTGACTAAGCTTATGTAACTAACTACTTTTCATCATTCTATATGGTTCACTTTCTACTCAAGTAACCTAATCTGAGTTCAAGCATGCATTCAATCTAACTCCAACTAGCATGACAGAATCTTATGGCCATATTCATTAGAATGATTCAAATGCGATTCCATTGCTGACACAAAGCACTTAATATGCCTGACCATGCATCCTATTTAACACAATGCAAACAATGCAATTGAGAAAGTCAATGTCACCATCCCACACTTAAAGTTCATATTATCCCAATGTGACAAGTCAACCACCAAATAAGGGACAATGACCTCAAACTAAACAAAAGAAATTGAAACAAACAAATGAAATCAAACCAAACAAAAGAAAATGACATGAAACCAAACAAAAGAAACAACATAAAGCAAAACAAAAATTAAATGAAATGAAAAACAAACAAGAGAAACAACAAAATTAAAAAATAAAAGGGTAAGAAAAGCTTATTCAGATGATGGTGGCGACGGTATTGGTGAAGGAGCTTTAAAATTGTTCCTCCGATAGAAGTTGAGGAACCTCTTCTCAGCCTACATTGCTCTTTATGGACTTTCCGCATTTGGGTGCCAAGCTTATATAGTTGAGATGTCATCTGTTATGAATTGACAGCCATCTGGTCGAGGATTTGTTGATATCGGTCGACCTCCGCTGGTGCACTGCGTTTTGCGTTTACTGCTTCCTCCTCTGGCTCTGGAGCTGCTAGGGATATAGAGGGTTGGTTTGCGTCTGTATCTTGGCCTCTCCTATTCCTTACTACAGCACGCATCTGAGGGTTTTAGAGTTCCATAGAATGGAACTCTAAAATCTCAAAACGTCTCAAATACGATATGTCAAACATATCGTGTGGTGTTGTACGCACCTCTTCCACATTAAGGTTATAATAAAGAGCCAAAGCGGTAACAACATGTGCCATTCCAAAATATGAACTCTTTTTATTATCAACACTTACTATTGATCAAAAAATTCTAAAAGACGTGTCGATTTTATCTTTTTGATCCATGCACTATAAACAGAAAAGTTCTTTGATCGAACATTTGCTATTTTTAGTTTTATTGAACATAATTAAACAAATAAATTTATACAAGAGCAAATGTTTGGCACTACAAATTAAAGAATTCGGTGCATTGGGTAAATCCAAATTATCTTCCCCGTTAGAGTTTTCCAATAAGAATCCACATTAAAATCAGTGTGATCATCTAAAATTTTTGTATTTTGCAAATCGAAAAGATGACGCATGACATTGTAATCCAATTTGTAAATAGTACCTAATAATCTAAACCAGAAGATGTCCATTTTAAGGGTATATCAGACAGTAGTGAAAAACTAAATGGTCATCATAGGATGGATAGGCATGTCACACCGGATGAACCTATTCTAACCTATATTTGTAGCTAGATGCTCAATTTTTGGCCTCACTCTTATGTTTTCTAACACTTCAAAATCAAAATTGCGAGGAGTGACTATTTCTCTATCCCTAAGGTTGCGGAAACGCATACCTTCTTCCTCCAAGTAAATTGGAAATGGAGAGCAGTAAGTTGTCGCTAAATCGCGTTTGCCTTCATCGGAAACTTGCGAGTGGAGTTCATCAACCGGTCTCCTAGCCATCATCTTCCTTGGTGCCATTATAACAGGAAAATCTACAAAAATTGAGAAGAAGATGAGTGAAATTCGTATTTAAGAGAGAGAGAGAAAAATCTTACCCAAATCCTTGTATTTTTAAATGATTAATGCATGAAAAGATAAAAGGATTGTAAGATTAATGAAATGATTGAAGAAAATACAAAGAATCCAGAGAAAAATTGAAGAGTTTTAGAGAGTGAGAGGAGAGAAATTCGTGGGTTAAAAAGAGAGGGAGTGAAATTTTAAAAGTGGTTGAAAGAAGAAAAGGGAAGGGAAACTTTAAGTTTCGCTCCGGATGGAATTCCCACGATCGTGGGATTACTTTCCAGAAACTTTCTGGAGAGATTCCCCACTAATTCCCATGATCATGGGTTTTCTCTCTAGAAACTTTCTAGAGATATTTCCCATAATCATGGGAATCACTCCAATTCTCACGATCGTGGGACGAGGTGATTCTCATAATTTCAAACCTTCTTCTAAGCTTAATATTAGTTCTCTATGATCCCACAACCTACAAACACTTCAAATTAATATTATCAACAAGAATTTCGAAAAGAAAACATGAAATCCAAACAAACTCCACATAAACATCAATCAACTTAATTCAAACACAACCATAACTGAATAAATCAAACAAACAATTAGACAAAGACAATCAAAAGAAAATAAAATTTCATAGGTTGCTTCTTATGCAACGCTTCTGTTAACATGCAACGCTTCTGTTAACGTCGGTAGATCGACTCTCTTCCTTGGAAACTCGGCCAGGATCAATTATAAGTGGCTTGCTTCCACCCTTTTCATTCAACATCAGTTTCGTAGCCTGTAAGCAAGCTACAAATTGCAAAATAATCAAAAGGATAATATGGATAACATTATGAAAACCAATTAAGCTCAATAATGTCCTTTTTTCAAATGAGCTATCAACATAATAAGGAATAACAAAACTTCCTGAATCTACCATTAAATCCAACAGTTTATCCTGTACGAAGGTGAGTTGCTCTCTTTCTGCCTTAATCACCTTCGTCTCCTCTGCTTCTTCCACTTCCCGAGCAGAGACTTTCATAACTTCTTCAAACTCTACGTCTGTTGTCATTTGTTCTTCGTCCTCTTGTTCATCAAAAGATTCGAATACATCAACTATCCTAAATGAGCTACTATCCTTCGGATTCTTAAATACATCATTCATATTGAAGGTCACTTGATCATTATCAATAAGAAGGATAAGATTCTTTTCATAAACATCTACCTAAGATTTTTCGATGTTCACAAATGATATATCAAGAACTGGTGAATAAAAGGGAAGGTTGGCATTCTTTTCCTCATACTCTTTCTTCATCTCTTGGTCTTCAATAAGATGGGGTTCAATATTGTGTTCCACTGGTTCTTTTAGCTCTTCCACATTCTTAAGTGTGACTGCCTCGTTTTGCTCTCATTGACATAATTCTATATTGCTCAGACAGTTTTTCACACTTCTCTTACAAAATTTACGAGAAAGCTGTCTTACTTGAATCTCCAGGTTATGAATAGAAGCAACACGGTTTTCAAAATTTTGATTAAATTTTGTTTCCAGTCTCTTCTGACTTTCCTGTCGGCTGAAAAACATCCTCTTCTGGTTCTCTTCCATTTATATTAGTTTCTCTATGATTTTGTTGAACTTGGAATCTGATGAACTGAACTCATCTTGCTGAAATTCAAATAGGTCTTTAGATCCCATGTGAGTACTTGCATTATTGGACCAATAAAACTCTAGCTGGTTTTGCCACCCAGGAGTGTACATGTTCTAATAAGGATCGGTACTTTCCCAACCATACTGTGCTTCATTGTAATTCGTAAAATTTCCTTGCTCCTTATAATATCTAACTTCCTTCATTGTTCTTTCTATTTCTTCTTGGAATCTAGCTCTTCAGATGTCCCATTCCTCATTTTAAGATGTCTAAATGTGTCTTGTGATATCGGATAGTTCATTATTACCAATTCTGTCAATCTTTGCGTGCTCTTTATGTTCATGCACCTGCAAATACATAAGGAAAAGTATCAAAAACTCTTAAATCAAAGTACTCTAAATTAAACAAGATGCTAAACAATCAACCCCAACAACGGCGCCAAAAACTTGATGATAAAACCTATCTACTTGTTTTACGTTAAAAAAACCACAAGTGAACGAGTCGTAACTTGTAGTTAAAAAGAGCAAATATCATTCCCACAAGGATTGATGCCTAGACACCACTTAATTTAGACAAGAATTTATTTAAGAAACGAGATTGTTTAATGCAAATAATCTGAAAAATTAAATTAAAATTAAAAGATTAACACAAAGCAATAAATAATACCAAAGTGTAGAAAAATCGGAATTCAAGAATCTAAATACTAGAGATTACTTTTTTCCCTATTTTATTTTTCCCTATTTTGTCTCCCTCCTATTTTATTAATTGAATTGTATCTTACCTAAGATTTCTGAATGTATTAATTACCCTCTCTCAAGGTGTAATTAAATGTCCCTAATCGAATTAAAGGGAATCAATTGGACAATCTCTCAACCTACCCAATGACTCTACCGATTCAACTAGTTATTAAACTATCCTATGAGTGATCAACTGACTTTGCCGAGATCTCTCTTCTAACTAATCAATTGAAGCGATGATTGTATATCTATAGGCTGCCAACTCTTGTTGTACAATCCTACACAATTAATCTTACTCACTCTCTCAACTTATTGCAAGAACATAATTAAAATCAACAATCATCAAAGACAACTTCATTCAATTCAATAAAATATGAGTTCTAACAAAATAGTTCAACAGTAATCCCTAAAACTAAATCAATCACTCATGGTCTCTATAACATCATCAATATTCAAATAAACCATTTTACAAAGAATAGAAGAAGTAAAATTGACAGAAAATTGAATAAGAAAACTCCTTCTCTTATTTGCCAAAATCTAGAAACTTTGGTGTTGTTGTGCTATTTTCTCCAATCTTGATGAAGATCCTTGACTTCAATCCTTTCTCAAGGCTCCAAACATGTGTTCTTCACTCAAGGATAGTGTTTCTACAGAAGGGTTTCGTCCTCCCTTGAAGATGGAGGCTTAATTATGATTTTATAGTCCAAAAATCCTAAATTTGATTTAGCCCTACATGGAATTGGTAATAGATGGACTCCTCTTTTCTTTTCTTTTCTTCTTTGATCTTTAGTTCAACCTCCAAGTTGCTTCATCTTCCTTCCTACATAAAAATAGTCAATTCTTACCCTAATTTAACATCAAACATAAAAGAACAACAATGAAAATCAAACTAAACAAAAATATACAAAATGAATCCTAAACTATAACAATAATCAACAAGTATGCAAGAAAACACATGCCAATTATATAGAAAAATATAGACTAATGCACACCTATCAATTTTCCATTGTTAATTTAGTAGTGCTCAATTTGATTCCTTGTGTGTTGATTTTGCAATTTAATTTCAATGAATCCATATTAATGAATTTACTTTTCAGTTTAGTTTTTATTTTCTTTTGAATAATCCTTTTAGGCCTTAGATAACTTAGAATTAGATTAGTTCACCAACTTCTCGAAGGATTGACATCTTATAAACTACATTCACGACCTGTGCACTTACATTATATTGAGGGTTTTATAAGATTAAAACTTGTTCAATAAGATACTCAACAAATCATAAATGAAAGATCACAATCAATAATAGCATCAAAACTTCAAATGGTGGCTACTAGATGAAGAGCTTAAGATGGAGGAAAGTAAAACTATTGGATACTTTCATGAGCGGCTGTGTGATATCGTCATTCAAGCACATCAACTCAAAAAGAAGTATTCAAATATGAAACTTGTCAAGAAAACTTGAGATCATTGCCTCTAAGATTTACATCGAAGATTGCAACTATTGAAGAAGCTCTGATATTAATGAGTTATCTTTGGATAAAGTAATTGAAAATTTCACAAACTTTGAGATGAACCTGTTAAGAGAAAACTATGAGAAGAATAAAGGATTGGCACTGCAAGCCGAAGTTGTTAAATTTGTGAATAATTCAGGAGACGACTGCAATGAAAATGAAGATATGATGTTGCTAATAAGAAATGTAAACAAGTGGTTGAAGAAGGTGAAGAAAGATAAACTTGAGTTCAGGCATAATAGTGGGAGTTCATTAAACTACAACTTCAAATAGCAAGCAAAAACTCAAAAAGGTTAAAAGAAGGCAAAGAAAATACAATGTCATAAGTTTCAAATCTTTGGGCATGTGCAAGTGAAATGTGCTAATACTCTTAAAAGGAGAAAAGGAAAATCTTACACTAGCACTTAGAGTAAAAACGAATATGAAAGTGAGTATGGCAGTGAAGAAAAAATTGTAAGTCATCAAGCTGCGTTGGTTGCTTTATATAAAGAAAGTCTAATTGCTTGCTTAGGAGCAACCAGGGAAGAAATTAACCATAAAAATATAGATGTTTCATTATTAAACTATAATTTATATAACAATAGAGATGATAATGGCTCAAATTTTTAAAAGGAAGATATCTGCAAGGCCTATGAACTGATGTATAGCAAATGGGTGAAGACGTGTAATTAGGAAGTCTATTATCTTACAATATGCATAATTTTTTATGTTAAGATATTGGTGAAAGGAAGGAATCCTAAAATAATAGAATCCTAAAGGAGAAAGGACTTGTGATATCTATCTAATAAGTAATCAATGGTGTGGAATTATCATTGATTTGTGTTTATGCATTTTGGGAGGTTTTCGTAGAGATAAAAGTTTGGTGGCAGACTTTTGCTTGTATAAGGAGTATATCATGTTAAATCCATTCGTCGACTTTTGATGCTGCAGTGCGTAAGGGTTTTGGTCGATGAACTACAGAGCATATAATAAACTTTTGTTTTGGAAGACTCTTCATTATTTTGATTTAATAAGGCTGCACATATAATGCAGTGTTTCTTTAACTCAAGTGTCTCTTTGTTTATGTTATTCTTGATTTAATCACTTGAGATACTTTCATCTTTGTTATCATTCCTTATTTCAAAATGCTCTGTTGTGGTTAGTATGATGTGGCAATGCTATTAGGTGTGAGATAACTTCCAAGGATGTGAGTAAGAGTGGATAGCGTCAAAGAGTAAGTGGTGTCGGCTCCGTAATAACCTTGTGTAAGCTTATTGTACTTCGATAAAAGTTGATTAATCTAGATGAGGGCCCCGTAGATGTAGATTGTGTGTTCTAAACTGCGTTAACAAATTTCTTACGTTGATTTATTTGTTGCGCACTTAATTTTTTTACCTTTGATCAGATTATGAAAATCGTAGTTACTAACCCAGTTACTTTTTGATAAACAATTGTAAATCTGCAACCGTGACATAATTGCGAAATTTCAACCTCAGGATTTTTTATTATTAATGTAGTAAAATCATATTATTTTGCATTATGAAATATGATTTACATAGAAATTGAAATGCGAACTCATATATAAATCTAATTTTATATAAATTTGATTTAAAATTCAATATCAAACTTATTAATTTTAACCCATTGAAACCGGATACAATTATATCTACCGTAACTACACACAAACCCGCTTTGAGTGACCGGCAGGTGGATGCCAACAACCAAAACCTGCTAGTCATTTTTGCGGAAGATTCAGCTACCCTACTGCCACGTCATACAACATTACTTGTTTAAGAAGTCAAATTGAGACAAAATTCGCACCGCCACTCTAAAACTACAGCCCCCAACTTGATGGAAGTGAAGCCACAATACCAAATAAAGGCCAAAACCAAATAGCGGGAGCTAGATATCTTTGCAGATCGGACGGCTCCAATCTGGCCTGTGACAAACTAAACGTGAAGCCAGCAAATTCTTCGACGCTACCAAAAAAAAATCCAACGATACTGTTTTGGCAATCGCCTTCCAGGGAGTATCAGTTTACTTTTCTTTGACACCCAAACGCCCAAATTACCAGAATCTGTTCTTTTGCGAACGCTCTCTCTAACATTCTCTTTTGTACTTCTTTTCGCCAAATTTTCTTCCACAACAGGTTTGTATCCATTTGATATATAATACGAGAGTCTAATCCAAAGGACAAAGCTCTGGTTCCTTTTCTGTTTATTATTGCCATTCGTGTTAATAACGTGATTTTTGGATGATTTATGGCTTCTGCATCTTTCTGTTTGTTTCTTTGTTTGTGCCATTGGTGTTTGTTTTGGCTATTGCTGCTTTCCATTAAGTTGCGAAAGGTCTGGACTTAATTGAGGCAACGTCTTGTTATTGAAATTTTGTGATTAATTGTTCAGTGAAAAAAAAAGGGACAAGCATGTTCTAGCTCTTTTTCTTTTGTCTTCTCATAATCATAAAACAACTTTGAGAATTCGTTGCCCGTTTGTAAGATTTCCCCAAACGAAGTAGATTCTTCCGTCTTTTTAGTTTTATCCCTGTATGTATGTGTCTATGATTCTTTCTTTGTTCTTTGTCAATTCAACTGGCATTGTCTTCTCGGTTACTTGGGAATATCTCTCTTATAGTACAAAGTCGGGCACTAAACCTTTGTTCTTAATGATATAACGATGTTACCATTTGTAATGTCGACATAATGACTGTATTATTTTGCTGACGGTGTTATTATTTATTTTCATTTTTGTCTAGGCCTCAAAGTCCTAACCCTGGAGGCTGCCCATTCATCTAGGAAACATAAGCACCGTTGTGAAAGAGACCAACATTCACAAAGAACCGTGACAGGGAGGGTTGGCCCTTACATGGGTTCCCTTTCTGGTAGTTTGATATCTGTGGATTATATGGTCAATTGAAGTTGGCGATTAGGGAGAGTCAGTTGAACACAATAGTTGAAAAGGGATAATAGAAAAGCAGTTAACCACTTTGCAGCTGCTTCAGGTGGAACAGCATATTGGTGTTCTCATCAGACATCACTGACTTTTGAAGTGGCCTTTCCTATATAATCGTGGCCAATGGGATGGAAGAAAGCCTTCTGTACTTTCTTTTTCTTATTCATTCTTGTTGGGTCCTTGAATGAATTGGGAAAAGTATGGCCAACGAATCTGGGGAGTGAGTCTTCTGTGAACATCAGCTGGCCAATTTTCAGTGCAAGCATATTCGTGCTTCTTGCTCTTGTCCTCTCGATGTACCTTATTTTTGAGCATTTAGCCGCCTATAACCAGCCAGAGGTTTGTTTCCTGCGTTTCGTATTACATTTTATGCAATTGATGATTAGTGGTTGTTTTTGTACTACTAGTCCAACCAAAAGGTGCCTCTGCATTTTTGTTCCAATCAGTATACTTTTTTGACCTTAACAACAATAAATTTGAACAATTTCAGGAGCAGAAGTTTCTGATTGGGCTCATTCTCATGGTTCCTGTCTATGCCCTTGAATCGGTACAATATTGCCCTCTCTCGTTTCTTATATTGTTGGCAACTTCTTTAGTCTTTTTCTTATGCCCATGTTGCTCACATGCATACAAAGATTATAATTTAGAGGTTATACAAGGCATATGTGATTTTTATGTTACCATCAACTATTCTTTAGGATTGAAAAAGTCACTATTTTAAACATGAAGAAAATAACGATAGAATTAGTGCAAAATGGAAGTTTGAATAATAATGCAATACTTTTATTTGTTGTAACTGTCTATTGTCCAACGCTTTTAAAGAGATTAACAGAGTCTGACATATTACATTCCAATATGCCTCTTGGGTCAGAACATGGTAGAAGATGTCTCAAAATTTTCTTTTCATCTTCTTTTAGGGGTTTTTTTCTTTAAGTTGCTCACCAGTGAAGTTTGAGAGTTGTGCTTTGATTATGTTGGATATGTTTATCCCATAGAAATAAGTAATCTTGTCCAGTTCACCCCTTTTGGGTCATAAAACATTAATGTATCATCTAGGTTACATTAGATCGATTGGTTGTCTGTCTATTATCATATTTAAGACTGATACCTCTAAAAAATTTGACGGCAGGAAGAATCTTTGAAAACAATCAAGCGTTTTAATATGGGAATGCCTTATGGCTGCATCAAATGTGCGATTCATGAAACTCCTACTCTTTAGAATTGCTTCTACGTTGTTACTGCTTGCAGTACTAGAAGTACATGGTTGAAGTCTTTGGGAACATGACCTGTATATTCGGTTAATCCCCATTATGATATCTTATTTTAGAAGTACAACACTAAAAGGGTCTCTTGCTGGGTATGACTACAGTAAGTTTAATTCCTAAAATCAAGTTTAGATCTACTTGATTGAGTTCAGTAAAGGCTCATGTCATATGATGCTTAATTATACTGCTTTCCATTTTTGGGAAACATTAAATTCTATCTGGAACTGGTTTGATTTGGATTTTCAATGTGTTTTGGCAGTTTTTATCTTTATTGGATTCCAGTGCTGCGTTCAACTCTGAAATCATTCGAGACTGTTATGAAGCTTTTGCATTGTATTGCTTCGAGAGATATTTGATTGCCTGCTTAGGTATCGAAGTTCAAGATTCTATTCATCTCAGTCGTTTGTTTGACTTCTTGAATCTAGCCAAATTTTGCATGTTTATCTTCTTTTATCATGACATTGATGTTTTCTTTGAAGGTGGAGAGGAGAATACAATTGAATTCATGGAAAGTCAGTCTGTGATCACTTCCAGCATGCCTCTTTTGGAGGAATCGTATACCTACGGAGTTGTGGAGCATCCTTGTCCATTAAATTTCTTTATGAGGAACTGGAAACTTGGTCCAGACTTCTACTATGCTGTGAAAGTTGGCATAGTTCAATATGTATGTGATTTTTCATTTAATCAATGCATTGTCTCGGTGTTGTGAAGGTACTTACTTTATTATCTATGTTTCAGATGATATTAAAGCTGATCTGTGCACTTTTGGCCATGATTCTTCAAGCTTTTGGAGTATATGGGGAAGGGAAATTTGAGTGGTCATATGGGTAAGATCCTATTTGTTGAACATCTGTTATGGACTCATTTTTTGGGTCTGTATACAACAGTCGCACTGCTCAATAATCTATAAACTAGGATTTAATAATATATTCTGCTTCATTATCCTGCTTTATCCTTTTAAGCTAGTTTAGATAGGAACGTATCTTTTAGAATCGGTAGTTTTCTTATCCTTTAGAATTGGTAGTTATCTTAGCATATCTTTTAGTTGATTTATTTTAGACTCTCCTATCTATAACGTGATAGTCCTATTTAAAGGGCAAGTACAGAGGAATAAAGATAAGCAGAATTTTTATCTTTAATCTAGAGATTGGAGCTCTCTCCTAACGAGATCCAAGGTTTCAGCCTCCCTTTGATGAGCTGAACTCTTCTTTACGATAGGTCGTTCTAAGAACCTTAATAAGGGAAAAGGACGACTCTTAGAGCCGGATTTCCCGGTTAATCGCCCTGTGACAAGATCCTTGGCAAAGGAACGTATCAACATCCCTTTCAACTACTTGAAGACTGTGCAAGTTATTTTGTTTTGTCTTCATTTTGTAAATGCAAATGAACTGCTGGAAGTGGGATATTCCAAACTGGGACGTGTAATTTAATCTATGCATAAGTATTTTTTGTGTTTATTCTCTCGTAATGCTCAATCCAATGACTGTTGCTAGTTTGTAATTTCCTTGGAAAGAAGCTAATATTTATCATTATGGTTGACTGACAAGTTTTGCAGTTACCCCTACTTGGCAGTTGTTCTCAATTTCAGTCAGAGCTGGGCCCTATACTGCCTTGTACAGTTCTATTCTGTCACTAAAGACAAATTGGCTCCAATAAAGCCATTAGCTAAGTTTCTGACTTTCAAGTCGATAGTTTTCCTTACATGGTGGCAAGGTGTTGCTGTTGCATTTTTATTCTCCATGGGAGCCTTCAAAGGTTCTTTAGCTCAGGAGCTGAAAACACGTATACAGGACTATATCATATGCATAGAGGTAACAATTTGATGACGTATTTATTGCTGATCAATTAAGCAGAGAGATGTGTCTCTGTTTCATTAAATAATCTTTTACGAATAGTTGTTGAAATTTTTTATACAACAGTATGTTTGGCACAAAAGGGGTATGTATAACACAACTGTGGGCCATGCTTGTGACTTTACTTCCTCTTTCATTTTTGATTGTAAAAGGAGGAGGGCAGAGGGGAACACTTGCTTACTTCTAAGGGTTTATTTTAGCTAATGTTGTTACAGGAAAGCAGGAAAGCAGTGAGCAGATACTTGGGTAGAGTTGGAATAGCAAAAGTGGGATGCTTTTTGCTTTGACCTGTTGCATTTATATCTTTTAGGCCCCAATGGACCAGAAAAAAATTCATTTATGATATGTTGCAAACATGCTACATTATGACATATTTTATGGTAGATCAATTTATTTTGTGTAGCAGGAGTGGTTCTGTAGCTAAAGTTGAAAACTCTGGTCCATTGACAGAACTCTTTTTTGATCTTTCGCTTTGTTTAATTGAATCTGACACCAGAAAGAAATGTTGCCATAATCTGTCCCTACCTTGTAAGACATCACCTATTAGGTTATAGTAGAAAGAAATAGCATAGCATTAAATTTGCCCTTTGCCTTTTGTGCATATCTGTATCAGGATATATTGTTGCAAGAGTTTCTTTTTGGTTACAATGGGAAGCATTTCCAAGAATTTCTTTAAGGTGAATGTGTTAAACTTCTTTTCTGGTATCACTTGTCAAACAGATGGGAGTTGCGGCCATTGTGCATCTTTATGTATTCCCTGCAGTTCCTTACAAGCGTGGTGAGAGGTGTGTTCGTAATGTATCTGTGATGACAGACTATGCATCTCTTGGAACACCTCCAGATCCAGAAGAGGTTCGTGATTGTGAAAAATTTACAAGAATACACATTGCTCGGCATGATGAAAGAGAAAAGCGTTTGAACTTTCCGCAGAGTGTTCGTGATGTAGTCCTTGGAAGTGGTGAAATTGTAAGAAGCTTAATTGGTCCTTAACAAATTTCAACTTCCTACTGACTGTTCGTCTTTCACTGCATCGCTTCTAACATCATGAGATGACAAACCTTTTTGCTTTTTAGCAGTTGATCGAGAATTTCTTGCTGTTTCCATATCCTATTTTTCCCTGGAGCATGATTTCAAATGTATTTTCTCGCAGATTGTTGACGATATGAAGTATACAGTTTCACATGTTGTGCAGCCAGTTGAACGTGGAATTGCAAAGATAAATAAAACTCTCCATCAAATATCTGAGAACGTGAAACGCATTGAGGAGCGAACAAGGAGTTCCAAGGATGACAATTATCTTGTCCCTTTGAACTCGTGGAAAAATGAGTTTTCAGAAGCTCATGATAAACTTCTGGAAGGGAGTGTTAGCGATAGCAGTTTGTCTAGCGGAAAGAGACAGCCACATCAACTAAAACCCACAACATCTCGGACAAAAACTAGGAGATAACGGTTTAACAATATGATTGTTCCTGGATGTTGCCTGTAAAGTCAAAGCTTCTATGCGACATGAATGTTCCCGGTATATACATAGGCATCAAAAGCTTCAATCCCTCCGCACCCCTTCAACATAGAATGCGTAAAGGTGTTAACGAGATATTGTTGTTTGGGATGAAGTGTTTTGGAAAAGGAGCTTTCATACGTTCTAACCCTATGAACTGTACAGAGAGCCTATCGCAGGTGCACTTGTTGATGGACGGAATTCTTTGTTTAAGTTATTATTGAAGCAACTATTGCTGCAATCCGAAAATGGGACCTCAGAAAATTTACCAAATGAGATCTTTTTTGGTTTCTGATTCGTGCTTTTCTCTTATTTCTTTTCATCATCAATTATAGTTATGCAGTTGATTTAGTTCTATTTTGGTCTCTAATATGTCTTTGTTGGATCGCTTTCCCAGTTTTGAAGTCATGGTCTGTTTCCGAACTCCAAATTACGGGGAATTGCTGGTCTCAAAATATTATAAATTTTGAGAAACATAAATAATCATGATATGCTCATTTGATTTCAGTAATCTCGCAATTTTACCCTGCTGAGATTTGAGAGTTTTTCAGTGAGTGAATTTAAAATTTTGTTCTTATTTTAAACATTTATTTCACCTTAAAAGATATTGGTAAACGTGAATATGCAAGCAAAAATAAGGCTGCAGGTGAAGCTTTCAAATCCGAGGTAATTGAAGGTAACTTTTATAAATCTCATCTTCCATTGAGCTGTCTTACGCCTCAGTTGTATATTTAAAAAGCTAGTATGTGCCTTATTTAATTACTCATTTAGCTTAAAAAAAGGTATTTTGTATTTTTTTTCAATTATGCTAGAAATATTTTGAGAGGTCTGAAGTGTATGTATGATTACAAAGTGACTTTATTTTATAATTTATCCAACTTATACAACGCAAGAAGTATATAAAGTAGTTTGAAACTTCTCTTAACAAAATTTCAGGATATTTTCCGTAAAATCAAAGTAACTCACTCAAATGTTGTCAGTTAATATTAATATTTTATTTTTATCAATATTATTATAATACCATGTGTTATCTAAGAAAAAAAATATTCTAAGCGAATAAGTTTATTTTTGTATAACTGATATATAGCAAGTGATTCGTCCGCCTTCTGTTCCGAAAGCTTTAAGGCTTGATTTATCATGCATTTTGATGAGACATGCACGAGATAGGACGTCATGCCTGTGGAGGAGATGGGACGTCTAACCTGTAGAGTTGATTCGTATTCAGAGTGAGGAGCTGTAAAGATATGCAACGGGGGGCGTCAGTTCAGACGCATGGGTTGGAGCAGTCGCTCCCATTTAGGTGTTTTATCTCCTTATCACTTAATCTTATTCACACAGTTTGCCGTTAAGATTTAATAGAATATAGTAAAAATTGATTAGAACATCTGATCTCTCAAACCTATAACCCTGTATGCATTATGGAGTCAATTTCTTTGATTCATCTCCGTATAAAGGCAAAAAACTTACAAGGTACATAACGGATACTTTTCACAAGCTTTTTGTTATGAAAATTCAACTCTTCACTTTGAGTACTACAGTTATACGCAATGTTACAAATATCGTGTCAGATTTGGTACCAGATTGGGTTCTAGTACAGTACTGTATTGGTATCGGTCAATACAGGATATCGTTTCGGGTAATTTTTAAATTTATAAAATAGTTCATGAATTTTTTTAAAAATTATAAAATAGTCCATTATCATATTGAACAGTTGTACTGTATATTTTTTAACTATGTCTCCAAAAATCAAAATAATAAATAATAATCACAATTTATATGAAAAAAGGCAATCATTATCATACAAATATAAAATTAAGAATAATATAAAGTGTTTAAAATATTACAATTTCCCAATACTAAAAGTATTCAACATTCAACCCATTTATAATTTCCTTCAATTGTAAAATACTAAATTTGTCCTATATTATAAGGTCAAACTATTCTTTTATTAGGTTGAGTTAATCTCCCGATCAGTCAGCTTAATCACTTTAATTTAATAAAATCTAAAGTTTTCTAATCTTTTCAAAATACTGATTTACACTTTTAACCTTTTCCCAAATCCTTAATGACATTTTTTCTCTAATTTTTTTAAATATAAGTTGAAAAGGCTTTATCATTAAACTTTAACTAGAATATCCTCTTGAAGAACGTGAGCCTTTGAATAGTTGGTAAGATTATTCCTTTTGACTAAAATGTTAAGAATTTAAAAGTTGTTGCACTAAAGTCCAATTTAAAAATGACATGTAATTTTGAGCCTCTGTAACACAGAAAGAGCAAGAAGTTGATTACATAAAAATGTACCTTGCTTAAGATATAAAATTTTCTCTCTAACTCATCACAGATCTTTGATCTTACAATTTCATTTGATTGCTTTTAAGAACAAGCAACATAAACTTTTCTCTTTACTCTTATTTTTACTTTCTAACTTGACTTGATGGGTAAGTGCATACCACTATGCTAGAAAAATAATTTTTTATTTTTGGTGCAACTTATTTCCATTGTTTAATACTATATCTATCCAACGGCCTACATCTATATCTGCTATGAATGGGTATAGGGGTATCGTAGTGCACAACAAGCACACTAATGAGTTAGAGTGTCGAGCATTGAATAGGGATAACAAGAGTAAGCATGTCAAAATAGGCCCGGCTTGGCCTGGCTCGAGCTGTGGATAATAGGTTTGGCCCAGTCAAACTGAGTCATGGGCCTGTTGGATTGGTGGCCGGGGCGAGCAGTACTGCCCGTGGCCCATAACCCTCAGAAACAAAACAACGTCGTTTTATTTGTTGCAAAATAATGTCGTTTTGTTCATGTTTAAATTATTTATTCCATCGATAAAACAACGTCGTTTTGCTTTAAGAGTAAAACGACGTCGTTTTCTAACTAGACAGTTAATAAAAAATACGAGACAAAACGACATCGTTTTCTTGCAAGCAAAAATGACGTCGTTTTACCTCTGATGAAAGAAACTCACGCCACGTCCACCCACCCAGCTACCTGTTGCCTCCCTCCCTCACACTGTCACACACTCGCCTTCTTCCCGTCCGTCAGCCTCTTGAGTCCTACCTGCCTCCATCTCCCTTCGTCCCCGATAAGTCCCTTTGTCCTCGAGAACTCACTCACTTCTCTATTCTTCTTCTTCGTTTCACTTTGTTCCTGTTCCTTCGATCTTCTTCTTCATATATCATATGTCAACTGTCGTGGCAACGCCGTAGACTCGCAAGTAAGCTCTCATTCTCTCTTCGTGATTTTGGTTTTTTTGTTGTCTTGAGATGTGATGTGGCTAATTTAAGAACTTCGTATGCTAATATTGGGAATATGGGATAATGCTTGTAATGTATTTGATGAAATGCCAATAGAATAGTTAGCTATACTCAAAATGCCTTCATATATGGAAAATCTGTGGCTAACAACGTACTATTTAATAAGGAGTTTTTCTAATTATTGTTCATAGTGGATGGATATGTTCTAATATTCACTACAGATTTTAGTTCCATAATTATTTATAGCATATTTGTAGCCGTACTAGAAAAATGTAGTTACAAATTTCTAAGTTCAGATAATCAATGAAGAAACATCAATCACAAGTAATGGTTTTTCGAGATTTGGGTACCAACACTTAAAAGAGCCCAAGGGAAACAAGTGATCAGTTGCACGAAAAGAGAACTTTTCTGGGCTGATCTTAGGCATTCACTCTTGATGGTTTAGTACGCTGGGATTGGTATGTGAAGATAGGATAAGGAGCCATTGATGTGTTAATAGTTATTATTCTCATTTATTCTTTTATCTAGTAACTTTTCCCGGACAACTACTTGAAATTGTTGTTTTTTACTGGTAATTTTGACTTGCAATGCGTTGCTAGAGCAATTGTAGTACTGAGATGATTACTTCTCTACTCCTCCAGGTTCTAAAGTTCAACCTCACGAAATCTGGGCTTTTCTGTGTTTCGCATTTACACTTGGTATTTTAGAATGAATTTTAGAGGAAAAGAAATAGAGAAGACAATTAGAAAGGAGAATGAGGAAATATCTTTTTATTATCCCATTTCATTCATCAGCTACTTTTTTTATAACGTTATTGTAACAAACTTTGGCTAGCAATGCCATCTCTGCTGTTCATAACAAACATTTCAACAGATATATTATTTCGTTCTTTACAAAAAATCGATGAACCTAGCTGGCCTTCTAGAATTTTGTATGCTTCTTCTCACCATTTGGTTTATAAAAGTTTCTGTTTTCCTGCATTGACTTACGGCTGGCTCTGCTGTTGGTCCTGCATCATGTTGGTTCTTCTATTTTTAGATCTGTGTACTTCATGATGATATTTTTATTCTTAGAAAAATATGTTGTACGTACATGACATTTAACATTATTGTACAAATTCACTCCACCACCGTTTACAATGGGGAAAGGATTGTGGTCAGTAGAAGATGTAGGAGATAATTGAGTTAGTGATGATGAATGAGGTAACAAAGTAATTAAAAGCCTTCCAAACCCCCAAATAATTTTATTTGATCTAATGTAAGGAAGACCAAACACCCTTAAAACTAGGCAAAGTCAAAAGCTTTCCCGTTAATCTGGTTATCCTCTCTTAGGGTGAAGGAATGAATCGATGTGAATCTTATGCAATTAACAATTATATCCCAGGAAAACTAACTCATGAAAAATGGACCAACTGAGCTGCGATGTCTCTCCTGTACTAATACATTATTAGTCATCATCATGATTTTTTGTTTCTTTAAAGTAACTAATTTCATTTATTGATGTTTTGTATTTGAAGGATCTGAGTTGTTTTCAATAGGTTATTTTTTAATGCCATTTATTTTCATTTCCCTTAAGTGCTGTATCTGAGTAATTAACCTCTTTTTGTCCATGCCCGAGTAATGATTTACAGGATGAATATCTTTCAATTTCAATAAACCCAACCCAAAAAGAGGGGGTAAAACATTACAAATAAAATACAAAACCGAATTTTAATATTTTATTTATAACCTCAAGTATTTATATGTTTTTTTAGATGGATGAACATATAACTTTACTTGAGAGTTCTAATCCACTATCGGAGGTAGAAGTGGAAACTTCTATTCCGATATTAAGTGACGATAGAAGTTTAAATAAAACTCAAGTTAATCAACATAAAAGTGAAGTTTGGAATCACTTTAAGAAGACTATATTGATCAACGAAATTGAAAAAGTAGAGTGCAATTATTGTCATAAGTTATATTCAATTGGTTTGAAAGGTGGAACATCTCATTTAAAGAGACATACGAAATCATGTACTAAAAGGAAGATGGTTTTAAGAGGTCAAACATTTTTAAACCCTAACCTTTTGAAAGGAAAAATGAAATGACTATAACAACTTTTGACAATAATAGATCAAAAATTTTGATGGCTAATATGGTTATTGGAGATGAACAACTATTGGCTATGGTTGACAGCAAGAGATTTAGGATATTTCTTAATTCATTCCAAACGACTTTCAAGGTTCCAAATCAGAATACATTGAGAAATGATATTTTCAAAATTTATGAGGACAAGAAGAGATAAACACTAAGAGCATTGTTGAGCGTTCAAGGACGAATTGTCATAACAACGGACATGTGAATAGCCGATAACCAACAAAAGGGTTACATGGTAATGACGATACATTATATTAATAATGATTGGAAGTTATGCAATAGACTTTTGAGGTAATTTATAATCTTTAATATTATTATCATTTAATTTTTTCATTATTTTATGAATTTATGATTCATATTGGTAAGCTTTTTCATGATAAGATCATTTATGTGCTGACATCGCAAATAAATGAAAAATTGGCAAACTTGTTGAAAGACTGTTTGATGAATTTGAACATCAACAACAAAGTATCCTCTATCACAGGCGATAATTGTAGCACAAATGATGCTATAATTGAAAAGTTGAAGGGTAAGATGCAGGTTGGGAGCTTATTGGCTGGAGGTAAGTTATTTTATATGCGTTGTTTTGCGCATATTCTTAACTTGATTGTGAAGGTTGGGTTGGAGACAATAAATGAAGCAATAGAGTGTATTTGGAATATTGTTTTATATTGGAGTGCAACTCCTAAAAGAGTTGAAACTTTTAAAGATATTGCACAAATTTTATGCATTCCTTACACAAAGAAGTTGGTTTTGGATTGTCCTACCAGATAGAACTTAACCTTTAAGATGTTGGAGTCTAATCCCACATGCTCAGTTATTTATTAGACTAGCCAAAAGTATGAATGGCAAAAGTGGCCCGGCCCGACCCAACCCAAAGTCAACGGGTTTGGCCCAATCAAACCAGCCCATAGGCCGGGCCATGGGTCTAAAAATTGGCCCGTGAAATGGTCGGGCCAGGCCATGGCCCGTGGACCATGGGCCATGGGCCAGGGCGGGGCGGGCCGTGGGCTGCCCACGGCCCGTGAAGAGGATGGGTGGGTCGAACCGCTGGCCGGTCGAAAACGACGCCGTTTTATTGTTATAAAAGGACGTCGTATAATGCATGTTGAAACGGTAAAACTTCCCAGCCTCCCAGCTCCCCGACCTCAGTCCCTGTCCCTCCCTCCCGCAGCCCCACTCCCAACCTCCCAGATCCACCAGTCTCCCTCATTTCCAGATGGCGTGACGCCACCGTCTCGCCTCACCTCCAACTCCGCCTCCGACCCTTCATCTCCACCTCCCTCGTCGTTTTCCCTTTGAAGATTAAAACCTCCCAGCTCCCAGTCCCAGACGATGTGAGACCGCCTCCGCCTCCGCCTCCCACCCTTCTTCTTCGACAGGCGGCAATCCGACT
>JANZXP010000006.1:13961796-13975728 GCA_027576715.1 Erythroxylum flavicans
AGTTATGAACCTAAGTTCAAGCTAGACTTATAAAAACAATGATGTATAAATTATCAAGAGATGTGAATAAATGAAACATACTTGGAATAGTCAAATTGAGCATGCATTATACATTACACACACACACACACATTATACATTACACACACACATATATATATTCCAAGTATGTTTCCTTTATTCACATCTTTTGATCATTTAGACATCATTGTTTTTATAAGTCTAGCTTGCGCTTAGGTTCATAACTCAAATATACTTGATTACACTAATTTCACAATTCATACATTCATTAATCACATGGTCTCCAATCCCATTTTCTAGCATTATAATGATCATATAATATCCAAATTCTCATTCTTCCTTACTTTCTCTATCTTGCTCATTTCCTTTGAATCACATTAGCATTTCTAAGAACACTTTTATTCCTTAACAACTCAAATTTTCCAAATTGTATAACCATTGATACCATCAATTCATTCCTTAGTTATAACCTCAATTTACAACCCAAATATATATCAAACACTTTATCAACTAATTCATCATCAAACTAAATTCATTTCAAGCTTCATTTAAGCCTAATTACACCATAGGGAAGTACCTTAGTATTTATTGTTTCAAACATCACTTAACAGACACATTTCACTTTTTTATGCCTGTCCACGATCATGACAGAACCTCATGGCCATTTCCTTGACAAAACCTCATAGAACTGGCCACGATCGTAGGGACACTGCCATGATTGTGATAGAACCTAAATAATCTAGGCTACGATCGTGCACTGAAGGCCATGATCGTGCCTTGCCTTTCTCCCTTCATGTTTTCCACGAAGTTCCACATACTCAAAACATCATTTACCCTTCAATTTTTCCAGAATTCATATCCCTTTATACAACTTCATTTCATACTAATCTAAATACTATATTAATTACATTAAAACTCACAAAACTTTACTCAGTTAATTCATTTTCATTCACTTAATCTCATTATACATGCATTCCTAACTTTTCCAAATTTTAACTCTTTTCATCCCATATCTAACACTTCATATCATCATTTTCTTTTAACTCTTTTTTTCACGTCAATTTTAACTCTAAGTCACCCAAAAAACGAATCATGAATCATTGTTTATCAATCATACAAGAATAGAACATATTGTATCGTTCTTTATCATTCACCATCATTATAGTTCTTCTCATTTCAAGAACAGTTTACTAGTCTTTTCTTTAACATAATTTTACCTTTTTTTGTCCTTAACTCCAATCTATTTTATCCCCATAACAACCTATAATACATGGTCTTCATATTCTTAAAATAAGAACATAAACACATACATTTATCCATCAAATTTTTTGCACTCATTATCAACACAAAAACAGGACATAAACACATCTCTTTATTCATCAACTTTCAATTCTCATTCTAACACCATTTTCACTATTAATCCATCTCAAAACATCCCTATAACATTTCATAATTTATTACTCATCATATACACAAAAATATGCATAAACCTACTTATTTCCTCATCCACGTTATAGCATATATTTAACTCCACTATTATGATCATTTCACCTTTAAACTAACATCACATATGTTTATATTTAAACAACCCATAAAGATTAAAGTACAACTTACTTGATTAAACTCCAAGCTTCTTCAAAATCACATAAACCCTAGCTCCTTCAACATACATGATCATCAACTTTTCAAGGAGAAATAGGTTGGGCTTTCATCATCAAGGTGAAGACAAGTAGATATTTAGAGTGGCAAGATGAAGGGTGTTAGCAAAGCTCAACATTGATGGTTGGGTTAGGAGAATATCGTGAATGGAAGAAGAAGAGAAGAATAGAGCAAGTAGGAAAATGCAAGAATGAAATAAAATGGTCTTTCATATGTGTATAACATGAGAGGTGTGTGGTGAGTGTCGATGACACTTGTCATTTAAAGACACTTGCCACATGTTTTCTTCTTATGGTTCCACTTGGCTCTTTTAATAACTAGTCATTTGTCTCCCAATTTCTATACCAATTGCCACCCAATTTTCCATGACACTTGTCATTAAATCCTAATGCCACTTGTCAAAAATTTCTATTCCCATATGTCACTTATTTCTACTACTATTTATTGTTTTGTCTTACCACTTGGCATTTTTTCTAGTTTAGAAATTTCCCAATTTTTCACCAAAAATTCTAAATGAACAAATATAATTACCAAATTAAAGATCAAAACTTAAAACTCACTATTCACATCATATTCACATCATAATTATTTAAAAATAATTTATACCCTGGAATATGTCAAATGAGTGCATATATCGTATATGCAATGTGCATAACATCAAATTCACGTGTGTATGCTAATGATATGCATGAGCATGAAATGCATTTCCTAATTTCTCAATACTATCTCTCATGTATAGTATTCTAGGGTTCTAACCCTTGGCATAGGAAAACGAGATACTACGTAGAGTCTAACTCATTACTATAATTGATTGTATTTTCAATCATCCTTCACTTTTACAGGAGTCACATTGTTTTTCAGCTAACCTTTGAAAAGTTCCTTCTATAATCTTATTCAGACTAGAAAACTCCTTGAAAAATTTTCGATCTCCCTGTTAATCTTTTTAGGAACCATAGCGTGGGTGTATGTAGTGGTTAGAGATGATTGAGGACACTACTATCCTTGCATTTAATAGAGTTTTATTTGTCCAATACTCTACCATAATCCTGATTTTGTCAATTCAGTGTTGGCATTCTCTAGGTGTGACCCTAGTTGCAATGATTAGGATGCTAAGATATATGAAAGGAGGCTCTTTAAGGCATAGGTTAGCAAATTTAACAAAAAGAGAAGCAAGGTGAGGTGAATCTTTAGTGACCATGATGATGATGTAACTTTATAAGATTGCTTGAACCAAAAACCTTCTGTCCTCAAAGGGAAGTTTTTACACTTATTATTAAGGCCATTTAGTATATAATTTGTTTTTAGTTTTTACAAAATGAAAAGGGTCATGAAAAGTTGGGATGTAAGCTAAATACAACCGACTAATCTTATTCTTATCTTTTGTTCAAGGGTTTTTTCCCTCTTTTTCTTTGTACTCTTTCTTCTTATTCCTCTTAATGTATTATGGTCGTAATAACCAAAAGACAAAAAGAATCCAGACCTAAGATGCAATCATTTTTTTAATGAATTAATTTGCGTTGGTGAAATTTGCATCATGGTCTATTTATGTTCCTTTCCCATATGGAATAAGGCTAGACTGACTGTTCAAAGTGATTTAACAATTCTTAGTTACAGTTGTGTCATATTTTTCAACCTTGAAATAGAAGTAAATTGGACCATTGACCAGCTTCTTATATATCTCTCTCTATAACTGTTCGTTGTAGTTAGGATATGAGCAATCAAAGAAATGTACCTGGGTAACTAAATGATGGCTAAAAGTGAATTCACCATCTACAAATCTAGTTGAAAGAATTGACAAGTAGGATTTCTCAATCCTTGTTGGTGTAAAGAATGTTTCCTAAACATAGAATAGTATCTTCAAATACCATATCATTTTTGCTTCAAATGTTCTAGTTATCCTCTCTTAGGGTGAACGAATGAGTCGATGAGAATCTTGTGCAATTAACAATTATATCCCAGGAAAACTAAGTCATGAAAAATGGACCAACTGGGTCGCGACTTCTCTCCTATACTAATACATTATTAGTCATCATCATGATTTTTTGTTTCTTTAAAGTACCTAATTTCATTTATTCATGTTTTGTATTTGAAGGATCTAAGTTATTTTTAATGTCATTTATTTTCCTTTCCCTTAAGATGCTGCATCTCAGCAATTTACCTCTTTTTTTCTATGCTCGATTAATGATTTACAGGATGAATATCTTTCAATTTCAATAAACCCAAACCAAAAAGAGGGGGTAAAACATTACAAATCAAATACAAAACCAAATTGCAATATTTTATTTCTAACCTCAAGTATTTACACGTTTTTTGTCAGATAGCTGAACATATTCCTTTGGTTGAGAGTTCTAATCCACTGCCAGAGGTTAAAGTGGAAACTTCTATTCCGACACAAAGTGACAATAGAAGTTCAAATAGAAGTCAAGTTAGTCAACATAAAAGTGAAGTTTGGAATCACTTTGAGAAGACTACATCGATCGACGAAATTGAAAAAGCAAGGTGTAATTATGGTCATAAGTTATATTCAAGTGGTTCGAAAGGTGGAACGTCTCATTTAATGAGACATACGGAATCATGTACTAAAAGGAAGATGGTTTTAGGAGGTTAAACATTTTTGACCCCTAACCTTATGAAAGGAAAGAATGAAATGACCGTAACAACTTTTGACAATAATAGATTAAGAATTTTGATGGCTAATATGGTTATTGGAGATGAACAACCATTGGCTATGGTTACAAGCAAGAGATTCAGGATATTTCTTAATTCACTCTAACTGAATTTTAAGGTTCTAAGTCAGAAGACATTGAGGAATGATATTTTCAAAATTTATAAGGACAAGAAGAGAGAAACATTAAGAGCATTGTCGAGTCTTTAAGGACGAATTGACATAACAATGAACATGTGAACAACTAATAACCAAAAAAAGGGTTACATGACAGTGACAACACATTATATTAATAATGATTGGAAGTTATGCAATAGACTTTTAAGATAATTTATATTCTTTAATATTGTTATCATTTTCTTTTTCATTATTTTATGAATTTATGATTCATGTTGGTATGCTTTTTCATGATAGGTTCATTTATGTGTCGACACCGGATACAAGTGAAAAATTGAGAAACGTGTTGAAAGATTGTTTGATGAATTTGAACATCAAAAATAAAGTATCTCCGTCACAGTCGATAATTGTAGCACAGATGATGCTATGATTGAGAAGTTGAAGGGTAAGATGTGAGTTGGGAGCTTATTGGATAGAGGTAAGTTATTTCATATGCGTTGTTTTGCGCCTATTCTTAACTTGATTATAAAGGTTAGGTTGGAGACAATAAAGGAAGCAATAGAGTGTATTCGTGACAATGTTTTATATTGGAGTGCAACTCCTAAAAGAGTTGAAACTTTTGAAGATGTTGCACAAATTTTATACATTCCTTGGACAAAGAAGTTGGTTTTGGATTATCCTACCAAATGGAACTCAACCTTTAAGATGTTGGAGTCGACAATCCTATATACTCAGCTATTTATTAGACTAGTAGAAAGGGATTCTTTGTATACCTGCGTGATCAATGGGATTTGGATAGAGAACTTTGTATGAAGTTGAAATTATTCAATAATTAGACTGAATTATTCTCAGGAACAAAATATCCAACTTCGCACCGTATCTTTAGCACTATGTCCAACATAAAGCATGTTTTATCATTGTGGATGTTTGACTCCAATACAGTGATTCGAACTATAGCGGAGCGGATGACAGAGAAGTTTAATTCTTATTGATCTAAAGTTGGAGATATTGTTGCAGTATTATATGTGTTGGACCCAAGATACAAGATAGACGGAGTTAAATATATTTATAATGCATTTGACAGTGGTGAAGCTCAAGAGCATCTACATACCATGAAGCAATTATGGTATCAATCGTTTCATAATTATGAAGTTATATTGCAACAAACTCATGATCAGGATGCAGACAGTTCAACTTAGACTTCAGTTTCAAGTTCGACTTTTTCTCTTGACCCATTATTAACATATTCTCTTTCAAATTTTTTGAAAGAGAAAAGGGCTAGGATATCTTATAATATAATGGACTTAGATAAATATGTTTTCGAAGATTGTGTTCTTGAAACTGAAGGTGAGTCATTCAATATATTGTTATGGGGGAAGGCATCTGTACATAATTATCCGATCTTGCAAGCCATAGTACGAGACTTCTTAGCTATTCCATCATCAACCGTTGCTTCAGAGTCTGCATCTAGTACTAGTGGTCGAGTCGTTACTCCTCATCGTGCTTGACTTCATTATCACATTGTGGAAGCTCTTATGTGTGCTCAACGTTGGTTAAATAATAAATATATTGATGATAAATTCTTTTTTAATATATTTATTTTATCTATCTTTATATTAACTTACTTAATATTGTGTTTTTATTTTCCTACAGCTACAGATATTAATGCAGATGAGACTAGTGAAATTAATCGACCAACTGAAGGTTATTTTGATCAAATATATGAAGATGAAGGTATTTTTAAATTTTTTTTATATAATATTACATTACTAAATATTGTTTTTATTTTAATATTATATTACTAAATATCATGTTTGTACATACAGATGTTTGGATTCAAACTGTTGACGATCTTACCAACAAGTACAATTAATCAATTAGAATTAGATGATGCTCTCTCAGTTTCCACTCTCTAGTCTATCCAGCTGCTGATTTTGTAAATTGTATCTTTTTTTATAAAATGATTTAAATAATCATTTGTGTGCAACAAAATTTTCTATAGTTAATGGATTTGATTTTATTAATTCTCTCTTATAATAATTAATAAATTATTTAAGCAAATTAAAAATTCTTAATTAATTGAATTGAAATTCTTAACTATAACTATTAACTTAATGACTTTTTATGCAAATTTCTAATTAATTAAATTAAATTTCTTAATTAATCATACCATTAAATACATCTTAAGATTTTAATTTTAAAATGTATTTTCTCAATAATGGTATGCAAATGTATGTAGTACTCTTCAATATAAACCTGACTTAATGACTTTTAACACAAATTGTGTTAATATTTAGCTCATTAAGTATTAAGAAGTTAGTGAGGTTATGCTTTCATTTAATGACTTATAGTTTTATTCAAATGAAATATTAAGTGGTTTAAATAAAAAGATACAAATATTTTTTAATTTAACATTCGATAAATTAATAACTTTATTATATCATAATTATATGTTGGTATAATTTAAAGTTGTGACATAATACATATATTAAAAAGAAAAAGTTAAAATTTTATAAAATTTATGAAATATGATATGCTTATAACACTTTAAAGACGAGAAGGATTTAAAGTAAAATTATATCAAAGTTTCGAGTAATGAATTACTCTTAGCAAACTTTTAATTAGAGTGACTTAAGAATAATTTTTCTAATATTAGAATTTAGATAGGAGAAAAAAATTATGAATATACATTTAGATTAATTAGAATATAACTATTTTACAAAAAAAAGAAAAAGAACTATTTTCGGAAGTAATAAAATAAATAATTTATAAAAACGTATCAAAAGTATTTATAAAATGTATTCTAGTTTTAATAAAATAATAGCTATTTTCAATATAATATATTGTACTTATTTGTTTTTATAAGTCAATAACTTATATTTTATTTTGGAATTGGGATTAATAAAGTTATCAATTCATTTTAAGATTAATATAAATACATATATGTATAATGTATATATTGTCTAAATATAAAAAATAAAATAAGAAGCTTAAATGTGTTAAGATTAATTGTCATATTAATTAATTTCTTTTAATATGTGTAATAAAAATAAAAAATTTTAGACTTGGTTATTTAATAATAGATTACAATAATATTTAATAAATGTATTTTTAAAAAATCATATTAAAAAGAAATATAATAATTTATTAAACACCTAAAAATAATATTTGAAATAAATTCATTGTACTTAGATAATAACTTTTTTACATTTACAATATAATTAATTGTTATAATAAAATTACAAAATTAAAATTAAATTGACTTGTTTGTACAGGAAATAATTAGGACAACATTATCATTTCTACATATTTTTAATAGATATAAATTGATTCATATTTTATATCTTTTATTTATATAAATATTTTTGTATAATTTATAGATAATTTCATCTTACATTTTACTATAAATGATTATGCTATAATTGATAATTTATGAATTTTAAAAAAATACAACTACAACTTTTTGAAATTGTCTTAAAATAACAAATTTAAAAATATATTAAACGACCGGGCTGGCTGGGAACCGACAGGCTACCCGTGGCCTTAGGCCGTTTTAGCCCCGCTCGGGCCATGAGCCAAGCTCAATGGATAATAATAGAATTGCAATCTCTCGATTCACAAAACTACTTTAAACTATTCAATTGGATTTGAAGCAACCTTAAGAATAATTAACTCAATTAAAATTTCTCTTCAACTGTTTATTAATCTAACATTTGCGGGTCTGTTAAGTTGCCAACTCTCGTTGCGCAACTTAACACATATGAATTGATTCAGTCTTTCGATTTATTATCAAATATAAGCATAACTAATATCACAAAACATTCATATATTTATTGAATTCAAAAAGAATAAAGTTTAACAAAATAGATCAAGAACAATTCCTAATATGAATTTAGAAACCCATAATCACCTTCAACATCCTAATAATCCAAATCAACATCCAAGACAATAAAATAGTTTTGTTCTTGATCTTGAATTCTTAAAAAACTAGAGTTGCTGTTGATGTCTCCAATTTGATCTCTTTGATCATGATGTGTACCCTCCTTTTTGGTGTTTTTATTTTCTTTAAATACTTCCTGAGACGTTTAAGATTTCTTCACTTAATTAGGTTCCAAAAATAGCCCTAAAACGTCAAGAATACGAAAATTCTTATGCTGGAAAACACTGTGCACGATTGTGCATCCTGTCTATGCTCTTTATCACGATCATGCAAATTCTCTAAGTTCTTCATCTTTTCATCAATTTTCATATTTCCACTCACTAACAAACACATAAAAAACCTTTGAAACATAAAATTATAATCAAATCCTTACTTTCAAAGAATCAAATCATTAAACACACAAGCAAACATTACAAAGAACACAATTCTAAGTCCTAAACAGATAATTATCATCTAAGAAAAATGCTTAAAAACACACTTAAACCTCTAGAAAACATACTATAATATACACCTATTAGTTGTTGCTAGAGATGTGGAGTTTAATGAAGTTGGGATTTGGAATTGGAATAAAAGATAGCAAAATTAGTAAAAAGAATTTTATTAAAGGTAACTTTCCTCAAGAACAAGATGTAGCTAAAGAAAATTTTGAATTAGAATGTGATGATGATGTAATTAGAAGCAAAAAACTTTTAAGAGATATATGAGAGATGCAATGCAACTTCTTTGATGAAACCTACTCCAAATAAAGAAACAAGAAATTTAGGGGTTGGGAGTTATCCATTATCAATAAAAGTCACACCTGGAAATTAGTTAACATAACTAATAGTAGAAAAGTAATCAGCATAAAGTGAGTTTTAACTTTTGAAAACCAAAATGAATTATAATAGTTCCATAAACAAATTGAAAGCAAGATTAATTGTGAAAGGTTATTTTTAGCAAGCTAGCATCAATTTTTTGGATACCTTTAGTCTACTAGGAAGGTATGACAATATCAGATTAATCTTGGCTCTATGCAACTAAAAATTCTTAAAAGGTATTCCAATTATATATGAAGTCAACTTTCCTCAACAGTTACTTGGGTGAGGAAATTTATGTAGAGCAACTTGATGGATTTGTTATAAAAGGCTAAAAGAATAAAGTTTACTTGCTTAAGAAGGCCTTATATGGCTTAAAACAAGCACCAAGAGCTTGGTACAATATGCTTGATGAATAGTTAAGCAACCTGAAATTAGATAGGAGAAAATGAGCATGCGTTCTATGTAAAGCAATATGAAAATGATCTTTTAATAGTATCACTTTATGTTGATGACTTGCTGGTGATTGGAAGCAGTATAAAGTTGATAAATAAGTTCAAAGTAGAGATGAAAAAAGAATTTGAAATGATTCATTTGGGGAAATTTTCATATTTTCTTGGCATGGAAATTCATAAACTAATAAAGGAATCTTCATATTCCAAAAAAATATATTCAAGAAATTTTAAAGAAGTTCCAGATGGAGAACAACATAAGTGTCACTATTTTACTGGTGTTAAATGAAAAATTAATTGAAAATGATGGTTCATAGATAGAAGACGAAAAAGTATTCAAAAACTTGGTTGGTTGTTTATTATACTTGACTGTCACCAAACCTGAACTAGTTATGTACAACAAGCTTTCTTTCAATATTCATGGCAAGTCTAAATGAGTTGCATTTAAAAGTTGGAAAACGATTGTTGAGGTATGTTAAAGGCACCAAAGATACGAGAATTTGGTTTAAGAGGTTAAAGTATCAAAGTTAATTGGATATATTGATGATAGTGATTGAGCTGATTCATAAGATGATACAAGAAGCACGTCTGGCGGTTCAGTCAGTTGGAATTCAAAGAAGCAGGACATTGTGCCTCAAACAACTATAGAAGTTAAATAAGTTGCAGCAATTGTATTAGTCAATCACACCAGTAGGTTAAGAAAAATCATGAGTGATTAATTGCAAAAACAAAAAGGTCCAATTGATATATTGTGACACAACCAATCAGCCATTCTTATATTGAAGACACTAGTCTTCCATGACAAAATAAAGCACATAAAGATGAAATATCATTTTGTGAGAGATGCAGAAAAAGAAGAAATCAATTTAGTTTATTATTGTTTTGAAAGTTAGCTGGTAGACATGTTAACCAAGGTTTTGCCCAAGACAAGATTTGAAACATTAAGGAAAACAATTGGTGTTTCCAGCAAAAGTGCTAAGATTGTAACACTTTCGTTGTGACCTTAGAAAGCTTATTTTGATTTTTTTTTCTTATAGTTAAATGTAATGATAACATATGTTGAAGTCTAGCAAAAAATTAAGAAAAAAAAAGTTAGATAGTTCTAGAATGAAATATAACTAATGGTTTATTTTAAAATCAATCTTTGATTAGGTAACTAATCTGATGTAGTAGTTGTAATACCTACCTTTTGCAGTTGTAATACTTACTATATATATATATATATATATATAGTTGTTAAATGAGCAATATGGTTTTAAAGCCCTATTTTCTTGCTTGTTTTTCTCTTAAAAAACTTATATAAGTTTACACAAACAAACCTATGTTAAGATTAAATGAAACTTTGGGAGCTAAAATTAATTTCAATAGGATTAATTGCTACATATTTTTTTTTCCTTTTTACTCTTTTTTTGCCTCCACTAAATTCAGTTACTAACTCCATTCGTGGTAAATGACTAGCCTATTTCTTTATATAAATGTATACTTTTTTATAGATAACAAAAGAAATAAAGGAAATTGACTTGGTGCAACCCCAATCGAACATAATATGATTAGCTGTCTTTGAATAATAATGACAAAAACAAATACCATAATTGCTCACATCGGACACGTATATTAAACATCATCATACTTAAGAGCCTTGCAGCTTTCTTAATTCAGGGTCATAGCTGTATTGTGTTCACTAAGAAAATGGAGAGCAAAGGTGTGGTTGGGGACAAATACCGCTCCTACCTACATGGAGAGGGAGAGAAAGACACTAAATGGAGGTTTGGTGGCCCTCCAAACTACGATATCGTCAACAAGCTTTTTGAGGAGGGAAGAACTAAGGTATACACTGTCTCTCTTGAGCCTATATATGTTTAAATGTCATTTCATATTTAATTGCTAAGAATTTTTGCCTGTTCTCTGTAATCTGTTAAATCATTTGTTCACCGAAAGGTGTGGCCTCCTGGATCCATTGAAGAAAAAGTTCAAAATCTTGTGAAGACATGGGAAATGGAGGTTTTTCACAAGACATGCTTCGATGACTATAAATCAATAGCTGATCCAAAGAACTACACATCTAGCCTTAATGGTAATATCAAAACTATTCGATCTTGTTGATTTCACACCCTGATGAGGAACTTGTTGAACTCCATAATACTATCAAGCAAGTTTCTCATCTATCTCTAAACCCTGCAGGAAGGACACCAATAAGTTTGGAAGAAAAACGCATGCTCGGGGGAGGCTATAACGCCTTTATGCAGACATCTTTACCAGAGAAACTCAGAGGCTATAACCCTGCAGAAGAAACTGTGGATACTGCTCATGTGGCTTTTACCACAGCTTTCCCAAGAGGGTTTGCTTTGGAAGTTCTCCAAGTTTACTCTGGTCCACCAGTAATTGCTTACAAGTTCAGGCACTGGGGTTTCATGGAGGGTCCGTTCAAGGGTCACCCGCCAACTGGAGAAATGGTTGAACTTTTTGGCATCGGTGTCTTTCAGGTACTTGATGTGCAAGATCGTAGATATAAGCGGTTCCCACTTTCCGTTTCTTTGTTTCTACATTGAATTACTTCAATTTGATCAACTTATTTGAAATTTGTTTTCTTTAAAAAAAAAAACAGGTGAATGAAGAAATGAAAGTTGAATTTTTTATGGACCGGGGAGAATTGCTCGGTGGTCTTATGAAAGGTTCCAGCTTGGATGTAACAAATGCAGCTGTAGGAGCTGCTTCCGGCTGCCCTGTCTTGAGGGGTACACGATAGTATTATTATTATTATTATTATTATTATTATTATTATGTGTGGTCAATATCAATATCAGTTACCTCCTTAGTGTCTTTGTAACAAGTTTTCCTACAAATGGTGACTCTTGTGCCAGTAATAAGAACTCAACACAACTTCAACCAAAAAAGAACCCTGTGAATGATGATCTCTGACATCCCGCGACAAAACTTAAGAACTTCGTTCAAACGCAAGATCACCCTACATGATTCCTCGAGTAAACGTGTGAAAGAAGATAAATCCAACGTTGAAGACCTGCGGGGACCCAAAGTTTATGGCCGTGTGCGTCTAATACTGAATAATCTTACCTTATAGTCGACCTAAGAGACTAAGAACGTTTGATTTTAATTTTTATTACAATTTTTAATTATGATTTTTATTTTTCAATTTTTTAAAATAAATATAAAAACTTGTTAATATCAATGTAATTATATTTCCATTACTAGTAATAGATAAAACGTAAAAATAAATTATTTTCAATGTAATTTCTTATATAATATTTATTAATAAGTTATCAATAAAATTATTTTATTTCATTAAAATTAATAATTTAATATTTAATATTTATCTACAAATTAATATTTATTTTAAATATATTTTAATTATTAAATCAAAATTTATTTAAAATTTATATATTTTGCACATACTTTAAATTAAGTTATCTTTAATATTAATTGTTAAATTTATTTATTTAATTTAAATACGAAAATTAAATAAGTTATTAAGTAAAATTAAATTACTTATAATTTTAATTAATTAAATATAATATTAAAATAAATTATTCACAATTCTTATTAATAGTTAATATATTAAATAATTAAACAATACATATTTAATAATAATAAATCAAATTATGAAAAAACAGAACAAAAAACAAAACCTATCTTTTGTAATTTTCATAAATTTTAAAAATCGGTAAAAACTAAAACGCAAACAAGTTATTAAATTTGAAACAAAAAGGCCTAAGTGCCGATAAAAAGGGCCATGTTTTGTGTGGTCTAACTCGTAAGTCGTCGCCTAATATTTTACCAAACACGTCACTACAACGCAGCCTTGTTGGAGTAGGACCATTCAATTTTCAAAAAAAAAACCAATCCATTTCATCACACGAAACGTCCTCAATTTCTGATAATAGAAAATTATAAGCGACAAAAATTATTAGCTACTCAGTCAAAAGTCAGAGCATTACTTATATAAATAAAATTATATAACCATCCTCAAATTATACCAATAAAAGTAATATAACATTACTTGGTCATTCTTTCCTACCCAAAATATTGGTAATAGTTTAAGCATTCCTTAAGTTTGTAAACAAAATAATATCATAAATTGGAATATTGTCAAAGACGATTCAAAAGTGTTGTTAAAGTCCATAACTCTGCAACAAATAACAAGATTGGTTCAAGTCAACTAAAATTATTATGAAAAAATTTATACATTAGTTATTTGGTTCAAATTAATGCGTAACTTTATCATTCATTATGTAAATCGAAAAGAAAGTATTAAAGTTAAATTATAAT
>JANZXP010000006.1:13999108-14013994 GCA_027576715.1 Erythroxylum flavicans
AGGAGAAGTCGCAGACGCATGAGGAAGAAAGATGGCGACGACAAGGAGAGGAGAAGGCCGGTGAGGGAGAGCAGAGGAGATGTAGACGGAGAGAAGACGCACGAGAGCAGATGTAGATGGCGACGGTGACCAGAGGAGATGAAGACGGCGACGAGTGGAGGTGCAGCAACGACAGCAGACGCACGGCACGCGAGGAGGGAAGAATTAGAGGAAGAAAGGAAGAAGGAAGGTTCGAGGGTCCTTTAACCCCTGAATCGGAACGACGTCGTTTGGTATTATACCAAACGTTGACATTTTCTATTTTTTAAAACGATTAATTTGAATTTACTGACGGAACGCATTACTGTCGGTAACAAACCGATATAGCATAAAATTCACCGACGAAAACAATATTCGTCGGCAAAATGTCGATGCTATTTAATTGCGGGAAGAGTTCCCACTAATTTACCGACGGTTATTAAGTTTCTGTCGCTATATTCTGTCGGTAAATGTGCGCCAATGTTTTCTCTACACCTTTACCGACGACAATTTTGTCCATCGCAAAATAAAATTTTTCACGACAGATTTACCGACGAATATTTATTTTCTGTCAGTAATTAGCTATGAAATTATATTCGCCGGTAATTTTCTGTCACTAATGTATGATTTTCTTGTAGTGCTTTATATGTTAATCGTGTTATATAATTTAAATGATCTTAGATTTAGGAAATTAAACAAAAAAATTATGTATTTATTTTGCTATGCCCAATTTCCTAGCAATGATAATGGGTTGGCACTTTATTTTCCTTAAATAAGACCTAAAGGTCAAAAGAACACTTTATTAGATAAAAAGAGAATGGACTAAACAAGATCCCAAGACATATAATATCTACAACCTAATACAATGGAAGAAGACCATATAGTTATGATGGAATGTAGGAATCCATCTCTTATAGGGATGTAACTAAGCATTTCATGATTAAAAATCAACACCAACTATTTTGAGATCAAGCCAAATGTGATCAAAATGTTACAACAATATATTCAATTTGATGGATTATTGGATAAAAATCTCAATGCATAGATCAATAACTTTTTGGAGATTTTTAATAGCTTTAAGATCAATGTGGTCACCTAGGATGCAATAAGGTTGACGTTGTTTCTGTTTTTATTAAGAGACCAGCTAAGCATTGGTTAAAGGCATTATTTACATCCTTTTATTCACAAAATGTGAAATTCTTTCTAAAAAATTTAGTTTAATATTTTATGTCATCAAAGACAACAAAGTTGAGAAACGACATCATTATCTACCAATAGTTTGAAAATGAAATTCTTGGGAGACATAAGAGAGAATCCAAAGATCTACTGAGAAAGTGTTTGATATCATAACCTACCTATATGGATGCAAGTTTAAACCTTTTATAATGATCTAATCAATTTAATAAGGTAGATAATAGATAAAATAGTCATCGAGACTCTTAATAACGGAACACCAGAAGCAACTCTTGAACTTATAGACAAGATGACTATGAATAATTATAAACGACAACTAGGAAAAGCATGGACCTTTTAGTTGAACCAAGTGTAGGGTTTAACAGGAAGCCATTTCTTCTATCCATATTTATGTTCCTTTTTAGGAATTAAAGATAATACTCTAATATATCTTATTTAATTAAAATAAAAATAAAGCATATATAAAATCCTATTTAAAATAAATTAGTAATTATTAAAAACAGTCAAAGTCCATTATGGGTAATTTTTTAAGATTCGTTTAAAACTAAGTGAGAGCTAAATGATATAATTTAATAAGGTACAAATGAAATTATGTTAAAATATAGAAATGTGATGCAAATTAAATATGATGAAATACAATAAAATGTTATTAAGTGATGATAATGCGGTGGACACAAATAGTAATTTTTGATAAGGTTCATATCGTGGGTCGAGAGCATTACCGATAATAAGCTCCCACTAACTGCAGCATATGCTATTCAACAGACTCTGAATTATTAGGTAAAAATGATTTCTAACTTTTGAATTTCTGATCATGGTTTCTTGGAGTGGAAATGGAACATCATAAGAGTTATAAAACCTATCAAGTGGGCCTCAGACGGTATGATACCACATGACCAGAGCCAATGCATCATTTCAAGAACATGGTAGGGTGAGGTCTCTTTATCTTTACGACGATTGATGTTTTGCTTTAGACGTGTTTCCAATGGTGGTCCTCCACCTTCGATGTCCTTCTCTTAGGACCGACCCCAAACAGACAAATCCAATAGGCTTGATGCTGCATGTTTTTTTCTCTTGGTCCCTAATTTGATAACGCCTTCTGATAGAAAGGGCCCTATGTTTGTAGTTTATACTGTAGCTCTTTTCAATTGTTGTTTGCATTCTGTGATCAATGCTACTGGTGGAAGTAGCTTTCTCAATAGAAAGCTACCGTGGGCATTTGTGGGATTCTTTCAGTTTCCTACATACTTCTGGATGGAATATCTGTCTACAAAAGGATTGAAGTAACAACTCCCCATTTCTTTCTTTTAATTTACACTGTTCATCGGACAACAGAGCACGAGCAGTGGAATATGAACATGGAATGCTTCGTAGAAAGAAACTTGGATTAAAAAATGAATGTACCAAGTTGCTTTTTGCCACTTCTAAGGTAAATTATTCCATTGTGACTGAAACTGGCACGTAAAAGTTTTGATTTCTGCACAATTTGTTGATTTGCTTGCACTCTCACAAACTTAATTAGAAGAGTTGAATCAGAATAAGAGAAGCCTAAAGCATATCGACCTATAACAGATAATTCTGTTGTTTGACCAGTTATCTAATGAATAAGAATGCAAGATATTGCCTAAAACTACGAACTCAACAAGGTGATTTAATTAAAGGTTCAGACGATCTGGAGAAACTAGAAGACTGAACGACTGATTTTGGATTTGCAGCTGCTGCTTTGCTGTGACAATTAGGTTTGTCTACTTCCTCGATGCCATGTCTTATTTCTTTTAACATCGCAGTTACGTCCTTCATTGTAGGTCTTTCCTCTGGTGAAGGGTTGACACAGAGAAGGGCCACCCCAAGTACCTGAAGCATTTCTTGGAGCTGTGTACCTGAACGTAGGAGAAGTTGTTGGTCTAAAATTGCTGTTAGTTCTCTTTTCCTCTCTCTAATTTCTTTGCTAATCCAGGTGACAATGTGGGCACCTTCCGGAATCTGACTATCGGTGGGTTCTTTCCCTGTCAAGACTTCCAGCAGGACCACACCAAAGCTATATACGTCACTTTTCTCCGTGATTCTGAAACTGTACCCATATTCTGCAATTTTTGGAATTTTTGTCAGTCCTTTAAGCCACATTATTAGGGGCGGACTGAAGTCCGTCAGTGAAGAAACTGATTCCGACACTAAAATATTCATACCAAAATTCAGGCCTAACTTGGTAGAAATAATTAAAATACGCCTAGGCAGATTATATGCATCTGCTTTCTTGCACATAAAGACACATTGCAGAAAGTTAAAAATGCATGTCCTACTTACCGGGAGCAATGTATCCATAGGAACCTGCAACTGCATCTGAAGTGATTGAACATTCAGAAGAATCGAAAAGTTTAGCGAGTCCAAAATCTGCTATAAAGGCCTCAAATTGTTGTCCTATCAAGATGTTATTGGCCTTGATATCTCGATGTACGATTGGAGGGATACAATCATGGTGAAGGTATGCCAAACCATGAGCTGCTCCCAATATAATCTTGTACCTTGCGTCCCAATCCAAGAGCAACCTTTTCTCATGGAGCACTCCTGCCAAACTCCCATTAGGGATATAATCGAATAAGAGTAATCTTGTTTTCCCATTGCTACAGCATCCCAGTAGCCTTACAATGTTTTTGTGTCGTATTGATCCAAGAGCTTTAACTTCTGCAGAAAACAAATCTCTTCCCTGAGCTTCAGTATTTTTCACCGGCCACAATTTTTTCACTGCTATAATCTGTTGCATTGGAGTCTCAACACGGTAAACCATGCCTGAACAACCCTTTCCAACAATGTTTGAATCAGAGAATTGTGACACAATATCAGTTACCGAAAAGTTTAGTTTCTGAAATGGTGTAAATTCCCACTCCAATATGTTATCTTCTTTGTCCTCCCCGCGAAGTTTGATGAACAGCAGCACGCCAACAATGACAATCAACGATGCTGAAATTAAACTGAGAAGAGTCCAAGTGATAAGGTTTCTAATGGATATCCTGCTGTGGTGATTTCCACTTACATGACACGTTGCTCTATTGATGCAGAGTTCATGATTACCAGCATAAGCAGTTGCAGGCAGATCATGGAAGAACTTAGTATTAGGAAGAAAACCTGAAAATCTGTTGTATGAGATATCCAGAGAAACAAGATTGTCAAGACTCCCCAATACTCTTAGACTTCCTGTAAGCATGTTGTGAGAGAGATCTAAATTGGCAAGTTTTGAGAGATTGGAAAAACTGTCTGGAATAGGACCTCTTAGGTAATTCCTACTCAAGTTCAAGAGAATGTCTAAACCTTTTAATCGACTAATCTCACGTGGGATTGAAAGTGATATCCTGTTGCTGCTAATATCTAGCAACTGTAGATCCCTACACTGGCCAATTGACTTGGGAATTGAACCACTAATGACGTTTCTACTGATAATTAGCTTGTTCAAGGATATAAGCTTGCCTATGTTCTTCGGGATGGTGCCTGCTATATAATTACTTGAGAGGTCCAATACATTTAAGTTGACGAGAAATTCAAGAGATAGAGGAATGACACCTCGAAGCTTGTTGTCGTGCAAATCAACCATTTCTAGATGAGTGCAGTTGCCAATTTCAGGAGGAATTTGTCCAATAAACTCATTATCTGACAATTCAAGAAAGGTCAAATCATGTAGTAGTCCTATCTCCGGTGGAATTTGACCTGAAAAGTTGTTAGAACTTAGCCGTAAGCGGGTCAAGGCAAAGCATTGGCCAATATCAGATGGAAGTACACCAGAAAACCAATTTGATAATAGTAACAACTGAGATAAGTTCTTGAGATGGAACAAAGTATGTGGAATGGACCCAGTAAGGAAATTATGTGAGAGATCCAATGCTTGAAGTTTATTGCAGTTGGCTATCTCAGTGGGAATGCTTCCACTTAGCTGATTCTGCCAGGCAAAGAACACCAAAAGCTCACTCAGCTGCCCAATGGCAGGTGGAATCTCTCCAGAAAATCTGTTGTTATCAAGATCAAGCTGCTTTAAACCAGAAAAATTGCCAACAAAAGATGGAATATCTCCTGAAATTGCATTCTCAGACAAAAGAAGCTCCTCCAATGAAACTAGATAGGCAAGAGAACCTGGAATCTGACCACGAAGAGAATTAATTGAGAGATCAATGACTTTCAAACTAGAACAATTACCAAGAGCTTCTGGTATGCTCCCTGTTAGATTATTCTGCCATAGCAACAACCTCCTTAGACCTTTTAGATGACTCAATTCAAAAGGAATCTCTCCTGAAAGATGGTTTTCGTAAAGAAATAGATTCTCTAGACCCGAACAGTTTCCAATTTCTTCTGGGATGATTCCAGTGAGATTGGCAGTATACACTGAAAGAGTTCTGAGACGTTTCAGTCCCCCTAAACTTGTTGGTATTTGTCCAGAAATCCCAGTATCTGCAAGACCTAGAAACAACAGCCTTTTGCAGTTTGATATCTGCATTGGAATTTCTCCATGAATGCTCGGGTTGCCTCCGGCACGAAAGGTCTCAAGAGCTGACAATTGACCTATTTCTGAAGGTATCGCACCTGAGAGCTTGTTATCAAACAGTTCTAGCTGTCTTAGCCTTGAGCAATTACGTATTTCTACTGGGATCTCACCATGTAGTGAATTTGTGTTGAGTACAAGTGACTCTAGTTGAGATAGTATTCCAATTTCTGCAGGGATTGCACCTGTTAAATCATTGAAACTGAGGTCCAAGATGATGAGTGAAGACAGGTTTCCTATTGAGCTAGGAATTTCTCCGGTGAGGTTTCCATTAGAAAGGACAAGAGTTGTGAGATGGTTGAAGGAAAACAGCTGAGTAGGAAAGCTGATGGGAAAACTAGTAGAAGTGATTGTTAGTCCTGAGACAAAACCATCAGCAGAGCATTGAACATAATCCCATTTGCATGGATTCTGGTGCGTGGGATCCCATGAAGAGAAGTAAAAAGCCGAAGAAGAAGAAGAATTAAAAATTGATAGCCATGAAAGCAGTGAAATTCCTTCTTGGTTCAATGCGGAGATAGCTGGGAAAAGGGAGATGTTGAGAAATAAGAGGATAATGGTGACTCTATCGCTGGGCATGATGAGGTTGACAGTCTTTCTCTGCTACTGTGCTGTATCTCTTTTAATTATAAGGCTCGTTAACCCCCTTTTAATGTTCTTTTATATGCCGTCCTTTTTAACGTTTTTTGTAAAATGGAATATAACAAAATAAAATATAATAATTTATAAATAAATATAATATTAAAAAATTATTATTTATAAAAAATGGAGGAGCTCATAATATGATATAATAAAATATAATATAGTGTAAAGTTATTTATCATTTTACATTTTATTCTAAATTCTTCAAATAAAAATTTTTTATTTTTATTATTTAAAATAAAATAAAATGTAATATAAAACTCTCATTTTATTTTATTTTATCATAAACCCTCGTTTCAAAAAATATAATAATATTACATCCATTTCATTCTATTAATAAACCCAACCAAACGTGAGCTTAATGTCTAACTTATGACATAACAGTCGATTTTATGTACACCTGAAATTCTTCTGACATGCCTTGTTTACATACTTGAAGCTGGAGTACTATTCTACAGTAGTTATACTGTAACAGAAACACTGATCTCCTCTGGGTGTATATATAATGTACGAATGAGAACTATTATTTCGACGAGTAGCAATTTAAAAGGAAGTAATTTTAGTTTTCTGAACGAACAATTTATAAAAATTAATAAAGCAACTTATTTGAGTTTAATGATAATTTCCAACTTATAGATGCATTATATTTTAACAATATATTTAAAAGTATGATTTTTATATAAATTTTGTTATAAAAAATTTATTACCTTTATTTATATTTGATGAATAAGTTCAATTTTTTTGTGATTCTTCCAATGTAATAACATTTAATATATAAGGATTTAATAACTAAAAGAAATTAAACTTTCAAGAAGGTTACTATAAATGAGACTTGAAAATATTGGAACTTTTCTTTTAAAAATTAAAACATTCCCATAAAAGTAAAGAAACATGTACATCAATTTATATGTTAGGAAATTAACTGCAAATACTATCTTCATGTATTTTAAAAGTTATTATAATTATTTTGTATATTCATGAAGTAGGAGTGTATTGGACTTTTCCCAGCTAATCTTTTAAGTTTACAAAATAATAATTTTAAAACTTTCCATAAGTTTTGGAATTATAAATTATAATTAAATAATTATGTATATAATTTTTGTAGTAATTATTGAGTTTCTTTCCTTATATTTATAAATATCATTTGCACCACATCATATTTATTGTTAGATGATGATTAGTAACTATATATTTTATCAATTACATATTGCTATATAATTGATACATTTCAATTTCTTATGATTTTTCAAGAAGAGGCTACGAGAAAAGTTGATAAAAATTTTGAAATAAAATAGTTACAAATTAAGAAACATCCATATTGTTGAATATATCAACAGTAAGAACCTTTTAGTTTGAATTTATTAATTTGGTTTGAACACATTTAGATACAAACAATTAAATAATTATTTTACTTAATATTTTATTCAAAAATTTTTTAAAAATAAAGATATATTATGAAAAAATCAGTGGTTACATCTACAAAATTATTTTAATCTTAGCTTTATTCAATTGTTTCAAAAGTTTTCCTACAATATATACTTAACTTATGTCACTAGAACATATACTTATATATATATAAGTATTTATAATAAATGATAATGAGTTACTATAAACAAAATATAAATTAAGAAATATATAAAAATATATTATTAAAAATAAATTACATATTATATAATTTGTTATATTAATTTTAAAATGAAATTTAAAATACAAATAAATGCTTTGCTTTGAACTTGAGTAATTGACAACTTACTTGGGTTTATGAAGTATTAGGAGTACTTATATTAAAATTTTCCAAACTAAGCTTAAATGACAAATACATTTGCGTGACAAGTAAGTTAATACAAATCTTGACTTACTACTGGTTGAAAGACATTGTTGGGAGACAATAACACAGCTCCTTAAAAGATCAATCAAATATTAACAATTAAAATACTCTTCAACATCAACCAACAAATTAGTATGAGAACAAAAAACTTAATAATGAAATAAACAACAAGATTTACATGAAAAATCCTCTAGTGTGAAGGAAAAAAATTATAGGCCAAACTAATAAGGCTAAACTCAAATAAAGATTTAGAAAGTTTGATCTCTCACCCTACAACAACAAATTATCTTATAAAGTTTCAGGATTGAAATAGAAAATGATGTAAAAATTAACAAATCTCAAGCCAATTAAAAGCAATTATAAAAAGATGAGAGTACTGTACTACTTGTCCTCTCTCTATTTTTCCTCACTTTTAGACGTTATGGTTGTACTTTCGTGGAAAACTTACATATTTTTCTCTTTTAGATCATGAAACAAGTTTTTTGCATCATACACAGTCACACATGCTGCCTCACTCGCAAATGTACATGATCACCAAGAGATACATGGTTGTCATATACAGTCGTGCATGTCACAAACACATGTGTACATGAATGTGTATATCTTTGCTCTTTATGTCCTTTTTCACATAGTTTCAGAGAATTTCATGAGTGATCCATATGTTCGTATAAGTGGAGAACATGGGCATGTATCACTTTACATGGGCCTGTTACTTATACAGTTGTGTAAGTTTAGGACACGAGTGTGTGGCACCTTACAAGGTTATGTCTCTCCCTATATAAGCTTCATCCATCTTATCTTCACTTGTTTGTCATTCCCATGAACCATAAGGCGTCTATGATCACTGTAAGTCTCAAAATAGGGTTAGATACTTAATAATCTTCCTTTCGGCCTAATTATAGGAAAGACTCGTTATTCTCTAACATCTACATGAGAGACATCCCTACAAGCTTATTACATAGCTTATGTTTGCATGTGGGAATAACTTTAGTCAACATATTAGCACTATTCATGTCTATATGAATCTTCTTTAACATCAATTACCACTCCTTAATCATAGGCCTTAACCAATGATATCTGAAATCTATATGCTTTGTGCAGGAATAATACATAGTATTTTTGCTCAAGTTAATGGTGTTTTGAATATCACAAAATGCTAATAGTCTTCTTGCTTCATATCCAACTCTTAAAGGATCCTTTTCATCTAGAGTGTCTCTTTGCAAACTGACATTGCAGCTACAAACTTTGCTTCCGTTTTAGATAAAACCATATACTTTTGTATTTTGGATTTTTATGAGATGGCTCCCCCTGTAAACTTGAATTGAAAACTTAAAGTGAATTTTCTTTCATCAAGATCTCCGGTCTTATCTGCATTTGTAAAAACTTCTAGAGTTGGAAAACCATCACTAAAACAAAAACTCCACTTTGATGTGTTTATCAAATATTTCAAAATATATTTCACTACTTTCTAGTGAACCTTTAATGGATTTGACAAGAATCTGCTCATTATCCGAGCAGCCTGTGCAATATCTGGCTTTGTGCACATCATTGCATATATCAAAAACCTTATTGTGGATGAGCAGAAACAAAGGACATAACATATTTCTCCTTTTTTGTTGAGGGACATGCATGCTTACTCAATTTAAACTGAGGTGCCAATGGTATGCTAACTTGCTCGGCATGCTTTATATTGAACCTTTCTAGTACTTGTTCATTATATATCTTTTGAGACAACCACAATCTCCTTCTCTTCCTCTCTTAAGTTATCTCTACGCATAAAATCTACTTTGTAGGTCCTAAATCTTTCATATCAAAAGATTAAGACAAATCCTCCTTTAACTTTTATATTCTTCTAACATCTTGACCTATAATCAACTTATCATCAGCATATAGAAGAAGAATGGTAAAGTCCTCACTGTGAACTTCTTGGAATACACACAAGCATCGACATAAGTTTGTTTATAACAATGATCTGCTATAAAATAATTGGACTTCTAATACCATTGCATTGGAGCTTATTTCAACCCATATAGGCTTTTCTTCAACTTGTAGACCATATTTTCCTTACCTTAACTTTGAAACATTTTGGTTACTTTATGAATATCTCCTCTTCCAAATCTGAATGCAAGAAGGTTATTTTAACATCCAATTGTTTGAGTTTAAGATCCAAACAAGAAGTCAGAACTAAAACTATTTGAATTGAGGTCATCTTCACTACTAGTGAGTGGATTTCATAAAAAATCTATACCCTTTGTTTGACTAAACCCTTTTCTCGCTAGCCTTGCCTTATGCTTCACCAGCTTGTCACCATCTTTCTTTATCTTGAACACCCATTTATTCTTCAGTGGCTTTTTACCTTTTGGAAGCTTCACAAACTCATATGTATCATTCTTCTTCAAAGAATTTATATCTTCCTTCATAGATGTGAGCCAGAGATCTTTTTCTTCACAAGATGCAAGCTCTTGCACATTCTCAAGCTCTCCCTTAATGGTAACCAATAGGTGTTCTGAACTTGGATACCTTGTAGAATTCTTTTTCTCCTTTGTCGACCTTTCATGTTGTGAATCACTAGTTGTTGAATCCAATTACTCCTTTTCTCATTATCCTCAATAACTTCATTTTTAGCATTATCTGAATGTGGTTAATGTAGTTTATCATTACAAGATTGTATTTGATCATCATCGATATATGTTTGATCATACAATTCATCTCTTTTATTTGTAGACTACTCAATAGTAGATGAAATTAGTGAAGAATTAACAATGCCATATGATGAGCTATTGTATGATGAATTATATCCTCTCAGAAGATTAACACCTCTCATGAACTCCTAAAATACCACATCCTTGCTTCTAACCACCTTTTGCTTCTCTAAGTCAAAGATTCTGAAGTCAAACTGATCACTACCATATCCAAAAAAAATACAGGGTATTGATAGTGGTTTTTTGATGTGTGTAAGTTTTATTAATTAATCTCGATAATTAGCAAGCACACGGGTCATTTACGTAGTACTTAATATATTAATCCCACGAGGAGGGATATTCTAGTCCTAAAATCTAAGACCAACATAATTTGTAGAAATTCAAAAGATAACAAAACTAAAACAAGAATTCAATTCAATCACACAAATCAATCTAACAATCAATTACAACAATATTAATAATTTAGCAGTTGCAACACACTCAAGAATTAACCTAAAGGAACTATCAATTAAGAGAAAGGAGAATTTTACCTATCTTTAACGTTAACCTAATCAATTATGACTTACTGGATTATTGATTCTAGATGATTCTAAGGTTGGTTACTCTCTCTTGAGTTATAACCATCAACCCTAAATTATAAACCCTAATCAGATTATGAAAAATTGTAATTTCTCAATTAACAACCTATCTAAAACCCTAATTAGATTTGAAGTTGTCCAATAACTATCAGGAACCTATGCGAAATCTCTCTTCACACAACTACTGATTTGATTAATTTCTTGTTTTTATTAAATCACTTAACTCTTGTTAGCCCAATTTAATATTTTGTCATTCGATTCACCCTTCCAATTTATTACTGAATTATGCAATCACAGAAATCAATTACAATAAATCCAATAAACATAAAAATAATCAGATTTCATTAAATCAAAGATAAAAACACCAAGGTGAGTTTTGAACATCTCAACATTCACAAATTCTATCATCCAACTGCTATTCCCATTTCTATACAATGATAAAGATGGAAAGTAATGGGAAATACGATCTTTAATGGAGACGGGAGGCAATGACGTTAGAAAATTCCTGATCCAAGAAATACGTCGACATCGACTTCTTCTCCACTTCTCTCTTCCTTCTTCTCTTTCTCAATGTCTCAACAATTCTCTCTAGGGTTTCTGTCAAAAGTGGTTAATGCAAAAGCTCCCTCTGCTCCTTTTTCTTATTCTTTAAATACCTTTTGTGTTCTGAGCAGCCCTAGGGTTTTTTTAGGGTCAAAAAGGTTTGAAAAATCTCTTGAAACTTGACATTTTTACATGTATGTGTGTCTGCTCGATGCAGGCCGCAATCATGACCCTGCATGTCACGATCGTAGGCTGACTCCAATGCTTCTGTCACGATCGTAGCCTATTTAACCACGATCATAGGTCATTGTTTCAACCTGAGTGTCTCTGAAACTTTTCCATTCTTTGATGTTAAAGCTGAAACACTAACAAACACGTCAAGGTATCTCAAAAATATAATAATTAAGCTTAAAGACTTGTACTAACCTATGAAAACGCTTAAACATAAATAATTAACAAACTAACACGATTCTAACCTGAACACATACTAAATGATTGAATTAACAATTAAATACATATTAAACTAAGCCCTAAAATATAATGTAATTCACACTTTTCAACATCCCCACACTTAAACGTTTGCTTGTTCTCAAGCAAAAAAAACAACAAACACACAAAATCACACAACACACAATGCAGTAATGAAATAATTACTTCAACCTTATGAAATAAATTTAATTTAAAAGACAATCATTCGAGTCATTTCAAATCATTAACATGCAGAATTCAGGTCTTGGGGCGTTGAACTAAATATACATATTAATCCAGACTCAAGTGTTAAATTATTTACCCTTTTCAATTGCATACATACAATAATAATTCTTTGGTCATTCAAAATCTATAACTATTCCTAAGTATGTTTTCATGGAAAGTCAAGCTATTACAAGTTATGTAGTTTTTATTAGAAAACAATTTTATATACTTTTTGTGAACATGGACTTAGTCTTTTTACACATAAGCAAACATTGGTGATGAATGTCGATCCGGTTACCCAACTAAGTCATGTTTTTAATTAAGCTGCTTGGTTGGAACGTCATTATAACCTTTTTATGCGAAGGAACACATTTGTGATGTGTGTTGATCCAATTACTCAGCTACATCACGTTCTCAACTAGCTACTAGCTCTATTCATAACCTAAAGGTCAGTGAAATAGTAATTTATTTAATAATAACAAACATGATTTTTTTATTGCCTACCTTGTTGCTTTAGCTACTTGTTTCCATGAAAAAATACTAGCAAAGCTACTTAAGTCAAAAGGCCTCAAATTATGAATGAATGTGATAATTTAGAAGGTGACAAACTAACAGTATTTAGCTAAAGATCCCAATTCATTAATTTTGTGAGCTAATGATTCTTGACAACCTAATAGACTATATTCAAAATTAAATCAATCTCAATTCATTTAAGTCAGTGACATATTCACACGATTCATAAAATGTAGTTGTTGAGTGTAATTATACAACATAAACTACTCATTTTATGCCCAAAAACTGCAAGTGCATGGGTTGTGACTTGTAGTTGAAAAGAGGATATCAATTCCATAGGGTTTGATGCCCAGACACCACTTAATTTAGATCAGACTTTTTTAAGAAATGAAATTGTGTAATGTAAATAATATAGAAAATTAAATTAAAATTAAAAGATTAACACAAAGCAATAGACAATACCAAAGTGCAAAAAAATCGAAATTCAAGAATCTAAATACTATAGATTACTTTTTTCCCTATTTTGTCTCCCTCCTATTTTATTAATCAAATTATATCTCACCTTAGATTTTTGAATGTATTAATTACTCTTTCTTAAGGTGTAATTAATTATCCCTAATCGAATTCAAGGGAATCAATTGGACAATCTCTCAACCTATCCAATGACTCTACCTATTCAACTAGTTATTAAACTATCCTATGGGTGATCAATTGAATTCATCGATATCTCTCTTCTAACTAATCAATTAACGTGATGATTGTATGTCTATAGGCTCCCAACTCTCGTTGTACAATCTTACACAATTAATCTTACTCACTCTCGCGATTTATTGCAAGAACACAAATAAAATCAACAATCATCAAAGACAACTTCATTCAATTCAATACAATAGGAGTTCTAACAAAATAGTTCAAAAGCAATCCCTAAAACTAAATCAGCCACTTATGGTCTCCATAACTTCATCAACATTCAAATAAACCATTTTATAAAGAATAAAAGAATCAAAATTGACAAAAAATTGAATAAGGAAACTCCTTCTCTTCTTTGCCAAAATCTGGAAACTTTGGTGTTGATATGCTATTTTCTTTAATCTTGATGATGATCCTTAACTTCAATCCTTCCTTAAGGCTCCAAACATGTGTTCCTCACTCAAGGATGGTGTTTCTACATAAAGGTTTCATCTTCTCTTGAAGATGGAGGCCTAATTATGCTTTTGTAGTCCAAAAAATCAAAATTTGATGAAGCCCCGCATAATCCTTTGGATTGTAATTCCCACGATCATGGGAGTTGGCATGATTCCCACGATCATGGGAATTGGCAACAAATAGACTCCTCTTTTCTTTTCCTCTTTGATCTCTAGCTCAATCTCCAAGGTGCTCCATCTTCTTTCCTAGATAAAAATAGTCAATTCTTTCCCTAAATTAAAATCAAACATAAAAGAACAGTAATAGAAATCAAACTAAATAAAAACATAAAAAATGAATCCTAAACTACAGCAATAATTAACAATTATTCAAGAAAACACATGCCAATTACCTAGAAAAACATATACTAATGCACAACTATCAACATCCCCACACTTAAATCTTTGCTTATCCTCAAGCAAAATAAATACTATTGATCAATTCTATCACTTCATTTCCACAAAG
>JANZXP010000006.1:14014094-14046696 GCA_027576715.1 Erythroxylum flavicans
TAACAAAACTCCCTGAATCTTCCATCGAATCTAATAATTTGTCCTGTAAGAAGGTGAGTTGCTCTCTTTCTTCCTTAATCACCTTCTTCTCCTATGCTTCTTCTGCTTCAAGAATAAAGACTTTCATAGCTTCTTCAAACTCGATATCTATTGTCATTTGTTCTTCATCCTTTTATTCTTTAGAAGATTCGAACGCATCAATTATCTTTAATAAGCTACTATCCTTCGAATTCTTTAGTACATCATTCATATTGAATGTCACTTGGTCATTATTAATTGGAAGGATAAGGTTCTTTTCATGAACATCTACCCAAGGTTTTTCGATTTTCACATGTGGTATATCAAAAACTAGTGAATAAAAGGGAGGGCTGACATTCTTTTCTTCAATCTCTTTCATTATCTTTTGGTCTTTAATAAGGTGGGAATCAGTTTGGTTTTCCAATGATCCTTCTGACTCTCCCTCATTATTAAGTGCGATAGCCTCATATTACTCTCTTTGATGTATTTCCCTATTACTTAGAGAGTCTTCTACACTTCTCATACAAAATTCACGAGAAAGCTGTCTCACTCGAATCTCTAGGTTATGAATAAACAAGGCATAATTTTCTATTACTTGTTAAATTTGCTCTTTTAGTCTCTTCTGGCCCTCTTACACGTCTATGAGCTTATTCAGGATCTTGTCTAATTTAGAATCCTATGAACTGGACTCATCTTGCTGAAATCCTGATAGAGTCCTTACATTGTTGGACTAATAGAAATTTCGGTGGTTCTACCAACCTGGAGTGTACATGTTCCAATAAAGATCGTTACTTCTCCAACCATACTGTGCCTCATTGTAGTTTGCAAAAGTTCCTTGCTCTCTATAATATCTATCCTTCATCATTGTTCTTTCCATTTTTTCTTGGCATCTAGCTTTTCAGATGTCTTATTCTCACTCTAAGATATCTTGATGTGTCTCTACTTTAAGTCTTAAACTTCTTTCTCAATTTTTTTAAAACAAAAGATAGTGAAAAAGCCTTAGACTAAAGGACTAAACTAATCACCTCCTCGACAACGGTGCCAAAAGTTTAATCATAGTTTTTCAATGTGTGTAAGTTTTAATTAATTAACCTCGATAATCTACAAGTGCACAAGTCGTTCGTGTAGTACCTAAAGTGTCGATCCCACGAGGAGGGATAATCTAGTCTTAAAATATAAGGCCAACATAATTTGCGTAAATTCAAAAGATAGCAAAACTAAAACAAGAATTCAATTCATTCATGTAAATCAATACAAGAATCAATTACGACAATATTAACATTTTAGCAGTTGCAACACACTCAAGAATTATCCTAAAGGAACTATCAATTGAGAGAAAGGGAAATTTTACCTATCTTTAATGCTAACCTAATCGATTATGACTTACCGAATTATTGATTCTAGACGATCATAGGGTTGATTACGCTCTCTCAAGTTATAACCATTAACCCTAAATGATAAACCCTAATCAGGTTATGAAAAATTGCAATTTCTCAATTAACAACCTATCCAAATCCTTAATTAGATTTGAAGTTATCCAATAACTATCGAGAACCTATGCAAAATCTCTCTTCACACAACTACTGATTTGATTAATTTCTTGTTCTTATTAAATCACCAAACTCTTGTTAGCCCAATTTAATAATTTTTCATTCGATTCACTATCTCAGTTTATTACCGAATTATGTAATTACATAAATTAATCACAATAAATCCAATAAATATAAAAACAATTAGATTTCATTAAATTAAAGATAAAACCAGAAGGTGAGTTTAGAATATCTTAACATTCACAAATCCTATCATCCAACTGCTATTCCCAATTCTATACAATAATAAAGATATAAAATAATAGGAAATATAATCTTGAATGGAGACGGGAGGCAGAGATGTTGGGAAAATCTTGATCCTAGAAGTACGTCAATGTCGGCTTCTTCTCCACTTCTCTCTTCCTTATTCTCTTTCTCAATCTCTCAACAATTCTCTCTAGGGTTTCTCTCAAAAGTGGCTGACGTAAAAGCTCCCTCTGTTCCTTTGTCTCATTCTTTAAATACCTTTTTGTGTTCTGAGCAGCCCTAGGGTTTTCTCGAGGTCAAAAAGGTCCAAAAAATCTCTCAAAACTTGATGTTTTTGTATGTTTATGCATCTGTCCGATGCAGGCCACGATTGTAGCCCTGCATGCCATAATCTTGGTCCACATTTGAGCCTTCTGTCATGATCGTGGTAAGCAGGTCACGATAGTAGCCTATTGTGCCACAATCGTGGGTTCTTATTTTAATGTTGACCCTGAAACACTTACAAACACATCAAGGTACCTCAAAAACATAATAATTAAGCTCAAAGACTTGTACTAACCCATAAAAACATTTAAACATAAATATTCAACAAACTAACACAATTATAACCTAAACACATACTAAACGATTAAATTAACAATCAAATACATATTAAAATAAGCCCTAAAACATGATGCAATTCACATTTATCAGGTATCACCTTTGAGTCAAACTTGTGTATCTGATCTTTAGGTAAATATCTAAATACCTTGCAGATAAAAACTCTTAGACGATGATATGCGGGATCTTTACTAGTCCACACTCTCTAGGGAATCTCAAAGTCCAATGAAACTGATGGAGATCTATCAATCAAGTAAACTACAATTTGGACTACTTTACCCCAAAATGTTTATGACAACATATACATTCTGAGTATATAACGAACCTTCTCTATACTTGTTCTATTCATTCTCTCAACAACACTGTTATGTTGTGGAGTCTCTGATTTTATCTTTTCATGTCTAATGCCATTCGATATATATTAATCTTTAAACTCGATGGAAATATGCTCACCTTTATTATCTATTTGTAGGAACTTTAACTTCCTTTTAGCTTCCCTTTCTATGATGAAATGAAACTTTTAGAAAGTTTAAAATACTTTACTGTTTAAGTTTAATATATAGACCTGTCTTCCTCGAAGAATCATTAAAAAATGTAACAAAATATTTGTTACCTCCTAGTAATTCTTCCTCAATAGAGCTGCAAACATCTGAATTTACTAACTCCGATATATCGACTTCTTTGTAGATCTTCTCATGAAAGAGACTCTATGCTTCTTTCCAAGAAAACAATGATCATAAGGATCGGTAGTAGTGTGTTCATAACTAGGATAAAGGATTTACCAATTAGGAACTTGAATCCATTCTCACTCATATGTCCTAATTGTCAATGCCATAGATTTCGAGAAGTTTTCACTTCAGCTATGTATACTTCTCCACCATCATACACCTTTAAATATGTCATGTATAATGTGCAACATAACTCTCCTTGAGCAATAGTCATTACTCCTTTAGACAGCTTCCACGTCATATCCCCAAAAATGTACTAAAATCCTTATTGATCTAACACATTAGCCAATAATATATTTAGCCTTAGATTGAGGATGTGTTGTACAACTATCAAGATCGTTAAGCATCTAAAATTTGTTTGAACTCAAATATCACCCACATCTATAATCTTGGTGAAATTTTGATTTCTTATATTTAATCTCTTAAAGTCTTCACTCTTGTAGTTTAAGAAATACTCCACCTTTAGAATACAATGATAATAAGCTCCCGTGTCAACTAGTCACTCAAAATTTGAATTACTAATATGGAAGCATTCACTTGTTGGACAAACTAAGGACACCTCTATGCTTGAAGCTCTTATAGATGTATTCTTATCATCTCCATCATTTTGATTATCATGCTTTTTTCTGATCCCTCTTCCAATTATAGCAGAACCTCTTAACGTATCCTATCTTCACAATAGTGGTATGTCTTCACATATTTGTCACCTTTGGACTTTGATTGGTTCTTAGAATTGTCAAACCCTTCAGGACCCTTATTTTTGTTCCTTCCCTTACTTTCTGCCAAGAATGCTTGCACATTGTTAACTCCCATCTCTTTTCTTCTGATTTCTTCAATGAACATACTCTCTTTGACTACAACTAAAGATAACACACCTTCAGGAACTAAATTGCTAATCATCATCACTAACTTTTCTTGATGATTATAGTTTGTATTATGTTTTGGTAGGTGTATTAGTGTGTTTATAGATATTGATTAAATGATTATGTCATGTTTAGGCTTAGAATTATGTTAATGTGATTGTTTGTTTATGTTTTTAGTGTTATATCGTTTAGGGCATGATTTTGGACCTTAATCTTGTGTTTGTGAGGTGTTTTGATGTGTTTGTTAGTGAATGAAACCAGAAAAACGAAGATTGAAGGAAGCTAGGATATGTTTGGCCGAAAAGGCAGGCTCACAATCATGATATGAGTGTCATGGTTGTGATAGAAGGTTCCTCCCCAGTGTCACGATTGTGATAAAAGGTTTTTTTATGCTAGGTCACAATCGTGACACTTCTATCATGATCGTGACAGACACTTGACAGACACAAAATTTTCCATATATTTTGATGTTTAGAGGGCATTTTTAGGGCAATGTGACCTAGGTAAGCCCTAAACTTAACCATAAGTCACTCATTTACTATAAAAGAACATAAAGAGACTAAAATAAGTAACCACCATCTTACCAAATTGGGAAAAACTTAATGAAGATCAAGGAGGGAGCAAGAAGATTAGTAGTTGTCCAGCAAACTCCAAACCAGTCCAACTCAAGTTTTATTTCTTCCTTTGTTTATTTTCTTTAAGTTTGATGTATGAACTGATATTGAGAATGTTATACACATTGATGATGTTCTAATTTCATGTTAAGATTAACACTTTTGATTTCAATACAATATTTTGGGTGTTGTGATATTTGTGTTTACTTATATTTTGACAATAAATTGAAAGAGTAGGTCGAAAGTAAGCTGATTAGGTTGGTAATGAGAGTTAACGACCTAATAATTCAAGCAATTATCAAATGAATGATCATATGAAGAGAGATATTTTGTAAGAATTCGATTATCCGTTAGATTACTTAAGAACTAGTTGAAAATGTTAAGCTGTTTTTATTAATCGAGAGATTACATATATCAAATTTTGTTATCAATTAATTGAGGTTAAATTATTAGGTCTTAAGAGAGAATAATCAAGCACTCTAGAAATCTAGGATTGACACTAAATTGAATCAAAAGTGGTTAATGGAGGAAAATAATGATAGAACGAATCCTAGACTTTCATTCTTGATCATTCTTGTTTTGTTATAGTAGCTCATTTGTTAAGTGGTTAAGTGCTCAATTTTGATTTAAATATGTTAATTTTTGAATTTATTTTCGCTCAACTCATATTTGATTGCTTAATTTTCTGGTTATTTTTATTTTCATTGAAATCATTTTTCATAACCTTAGACAAAGTTAGGTTCATTTAGTTTTAGCTAATTTCTTATGGGATCAATACGTTAATTACTACAAGTTTGCAATCCATCTACTTGTAGATATTGAGAGTTTTATATTAGGTAAAACTTGCTCAACAAGTTTTTGGCGTTGTTGCCAGGAAACTAGTTGAATTCCTTTGTTCTAAGGAATTTCTTTTTCACCTTTCTTTTGTTCGTATGACTGTATGAACATAAGAGTTACCCAGAGCTCAAGCAAGATTGTAGAAACTCTAGCATTTGATATCACATGACTAGAATAAGGAATTCGAAGAGCGAGATGCCAAGAAGAGATTGAATAAACAATGGCAAAAGAATTCAATCAAGGAGACTAGTAACGAACCCTTATGGATTTCATTAGAGTAGGGTTCAACGCTGCACATCAAGGCATCATTCGACCACTGTTGGCATCAAGGCATCATTAGGGGAGTCTCCCGAGCAACATTGAAGCAAACCCAAGAGAACAACTCAAAGCAATCACACTCATAAGTGGGGAAAAACTAGAGCAACCAGCGGAGAAAAGATCTGAAACCCATCTAAAAAAAACCAAGAAAATAAGAAGGATATAAACATAAGTCAGTACCCTTCTTACATTGCCCCTCAACCATATCCACCTAAGATTCCATTCCCCTAATGATTAATTAAGAATAAAATAGAAGCACATTTTGCAAAGTTTATGGAGAAGTTGAAAACTTTACAAATTAATCTATCTTTTGTGGAAGAATTGGAACATATGCCTAAGTTTGTAAAGTTTCTTAAAGACATATTAACAAAGAAGCAGACTTAGGAAGAGAATCAAATGGTTACACTGATCGAAAGATGTAGTTCTATTGTCACCAGTCACATGCCTTTGAAGCTAAAAGATCCTGGAAGCTTTACAATACCCTGTGTGGTTGGTGATTTAGAATTTGCAAAGTGTTTATGTGACTGAGGCGTAAGTATAAATGTTACTCCTTTATCGACCTTTAGGAAATTGGAGCTTGGCGATGTGAAACCAACTTCGATGCATATTTAGTTTGCATATCGATCTATAAAGAAACCATTTGGCGTAGTGGAGGATGTTATCGTAAAGGTGGACAAATTCATTATTCCTGTGGATTTCGTCATATTAGATTTCGAAGAGGATAAGAAATGTCTAATAATTCTTGAATGACCGTTTATGAACACAGGGAAAGCCCTGATAGATGTTTACGAAGGTAAATTGCTTCTTTGGATTGGTGATGAGTGTTGTGTCAAAATAAGTTCTAAAAATACCTAGGTTATCCTACTCGCAAGTATACGAGTTAGTTGTAATTAATTACTAGAGTCATCTCTCAAGGAGGTGAAATTGGTTAACTCAAATTAATCTTGAAGAAAAATAAAAATAAATGAAATCCTAAATATTCTATCCCTATTTGTTGAGTAAAGGCTTAAAATAATCACACAATTAGACTAAGAAGTGAACTAATTTAAATGGAAGCAAAACGATTTGATTAACCAATATGGAAAGATCTTGAGAAATTAACTTCACTAATTTAATCTCCTATGTATGACCAAGATGAATTGATTGGATAATTGTCTTTCTAAAATTACCAATTAGGTTCTAAATTAGTTCAAATAATAAACTACGTCTAACTTTCTTATTCAACAAGTTATTACTTGAATAAATTATAGAAACCTAACTAATAATTACCCACTTAAGTTAATATATTTCTAATTCTTAACCCAAGTGTCTATAGTTTCTTGTTTCAATATTAAACTTTTTCTCTCGATCCTTCGTTTAATACCTAAATGATGCAAAGTTTGGCCAGACTATTACATCTAATAACCTTATAAACTATAGCAAATAATGAGACAACAAAACAGTAGCACAAACATTTATAGTTGACTAAACTAGATTCATTAATTCTCAAGAAAAGGAATCAGCCCATCATGGAAATAACAAGTTTCATCATTTGCATATACTTCAATCCCACATTTAACATTAACAGAAAATTCTTAAAGAAATAATAAAGAAAAAATTGAAATGGACTATCAACTATAACAAGAAAAACAAGTTTAATAGAGAAATACTTATAATGCAATAGAGATGAAATAGAGATAGTAAACAAAACGGTGGTTGGATGAGGATGTTGGTTTCAGCTCTCGCCTTTTGCCTCTTAGTTACTACCGCCCAGAAGAATGGATGCTCCCTTGACTTTAGTTCTGCCTTTCTCTATCTGCTGTTGTTTCTCTTCTTCTTCTTCCTACCGATTGGTCTTCTTTTCTCCAGCCTCCTCTATTCTCTCTTTTTTGGTCTTTTTTTCTTTCTGTCTAAGTGTGTCTATCCACCTCTAACCTTATTTGTTTTCTATTTGTAGTGGGAGGCTAGGTTTAGGCTTTCTTGCTGTCACCCTTGCATATGACATGTAATATCAAGACATTTAAAAAAAAATTTTCACACCCGTGACTTTCACAGTCATGGGTATGACTCCATTCCATGCATGTTTTTATTAATTCATGTTACATGGATAATTCACGTCCACCTTTATTCTTTCATGCATAATTTTTCTTGTTTCCATGCAACATTCACAAGATAATCCAATTAACATTCATGCAATATTCACGCCATTTTCACTCAATTCATTTCAAATTTGGATTAAAACATAAGAATTTGTAAGCAAAATCAAGATATGAAGGAAAAAATCAATAGAAATTTGAGTAATTGGAGTTTAGCATAAACAAAGACTTGAAACATCCGAAGGAAAGCAACTCTTACATGAAAATAGACATAGTAGATAAGTATATCAAAGAGCAAGAGAAGGGCTACTTTGGAGAAGTAAGCTATGAGAAACAGGTGACAAAGAATATAGAGTTTGAGGAATATCTAGAAGTCCTTGTTCAAGAAGCTGAATCAGAAGAGTGGACAATAGTGATTGTAAAAAAAAACGAGCAATCCATCTTCCTACATCACAAAGTATTTGATTTCATCAAAGATTCGATGGATTTTATCATTCCCGAGTATGTTGATAGTTTGTTATCGCGAAGGGCGTTACTAGAGTTACTTGGATTTCCTAATTTGAGTGATCATGCCATTTTTAGCATCTCACCATATGTAACTTATGTATAAGCTACTAAACTAAAAATGACTGGAAAGGATGGTGGCAAGTCACTCTTAATTAATCCCAGCTGAGTTTTGAAGAAATTAAGGTCAAGCTAATGACTATAACTTAGCATGTTTGGTAGTTAGATTGCAAATATTATATAGTTAGGTTTGTATTAACTTCTAGAATTACGCTTTTAATTACAATAAATTGGTACTGTTTGGATTGTTAATTTTCCTAATCTTTTTAAGCGATCGTAAGTTAGGGAAGGTCGGGAGAAATTCCTTAAACTAGTTTTGAACAATAACAAACTGTTGAAGGAGATGACATAAGAACAACGATGACAGCATCGTGACATAAAGAGGATATACAAATACTTTGTTGTTCAACGTGTTCAACTCCCGTCCCCAACACCATCACCACCTTAATCACCATAACAAGTTTTATGCTCTAACCTTTCTTTTTTTAATGTCATTTTTAGTTTCCTTTATATGGTGTTTGTTCCTTCTATTGAGAACAATGTGATATCCAAATGTGGGGAGGTTTGCATTGTTATTGTCATTATGAATATGGATTTTGTATGTCATATTGTTAGCTTTTTATATTAGGTTGACATGATGTGAATTATGTGAATGTTTCAATAGCAATGACTTGATGGAAGTAATTTAGTTTTAAATATAGTCATTGAAGTTGTAAAGGCATATTAGCTTATGAAATTTGTGTTCTAAGTATTTTTGGTTAAATGTGCATGTTACTTACGATATGACGTTAGTTCGTTCACCTTAAGAAATTTTTTACGTACGTTTATAATTATAAGTCAATTGAATAAGGAGCATCATTTGTAATCTTTCATAAGGATGATTAGCTAAAAAGAAATGAAAAAAATGTCTTAAGTAAATAACTATTCTACTAGCCTTCGGGTTATAAATAGAGCTAGTAGCCAGTTGAAAATGTGATATAGATGAGTAACTGGGGATATTCATGACAAAATGTTTGTCTTCTCGTCAAAATGCTAGAATGACATTCTAAACAAGATAATTAATAAAACATGACCTAGTTGAGTAATTAGGGGACATTCATAACAAAATGTTTTCCTTCGTATCAAAAGACTAGGTCAAAGTTAATTAAAAAAATGGTGTTATGATAAATAAGCCTTAATGATCTTTGAAAATAGCAAGAATTTTCATAAAAATTACTTAATGATAGTTGCAATTTTGGTTGACTACTAATTATCAATGTGTGTATACAAGTTCTTTATGTGAATGAATATGATGTTAATGTCTTGATTAGTATGTATATGTAATCTAAAGTGCTTAGCCATAAATTGCAAAGGTTAATATATTGGAACAACTTGAATGATTGTTGTTTAAGTTTAAATTGGTTTCGTGAAGTTAGATGTCATTGTATCATTTGTGCGTGTTGCATGAATGTATGTGTTATTGTTTGGTTTGTTTAAGTTTGAGTTTGAGTTTGAATTTATGTTTTGTTTTTGTTTTTGTTTTTGCTTGATGGTAAGCAAAAGTTTAAGTGTGGAGATGTTGATGTTTGTAATTTATATTATGTTTTGGTAGGTGTTTTATGGTGTTTATAGGTGTTGATTAGATGAGTATCGCATGTTTAGGCTTAGAGTTATGTTAATGTGATTGTTTGTTTATGTTTTAAGTGTTATGTGGTTTAGGGCATGATTTTGGACCTTAATCTTGTGTTCTTAAGATGTTTTGATGTGTTTGCTAGTGAATGAGGCCAGATAATAAAGATTGAAGGAAATTGGAACATATTTGGGCTAAAAGGAAGGTTCATGATCTTAACATGAGTGTCATTGTCGTGACAGAAGGTTCCTCCCCAGTTTCATGATCATGAATGAAGTGTCACGATAGTGACAAAAGTTTTTTTATGCTAGGTCGCGATTGTGAAACCCCTGTCACAATCGTGACAGACACATGATTTTTCATCTATTTTAAAGTTTAGAGGGCATTTTTTAAGACAATGTGACCTGGATAAGTGCTAAACTTAACCCTAAGTCACTCATTTACTATAAAGAACATAAAGAGACCAAAATAAGCAGCCACCATCTTACCAAATTGGGGAAAATACAAGGAAGATTAATGAGGGAGCAAGAAGATCAATAGTTGTCTAGCAAACTCCAGACTAGTCCAACTCAAGTTTTTCTTCTTTCTTTGTTTATTTTCTTTAAGTTTGATGTATGAACCAGTATTGAGAATGTTATACACATTGATGATGTTCTAATTTCATGTTAGGATTTGTTATTGACTTACTTGAACACTTTTGATTTCAATATAATGTTTTGGGTGTTGTCATATTTGTGTTTGCTTATACTTTGATAATAAATCAAGAGACTGAGTCAAAAGTAATCTAATTAGGTTAGGTAACGAGATTTAATGACCTAATAAGTCACACAATTATAATATTGATGGTCATACGAAGAGAGATCTTGTTTGAGAATTCAATTATACGTTAAATTGCTTAAGAACTAGTTGAAAACGTTAGGTTGTTTTTATTAATCGAGGGATTACAAATCTTAAATTTTTTTATCAGTTAGGGATAATTAATTGGGTTTAATGATTAGGTCTTAAGATAGAATAATTAAATCCTTCAAAAATCTAAGATCGACATTAAATTGAATCAAAAGTGGTTAAAGGAGCAAAATAACTATAGAACAAATCCTAGACTTTCATTCTTGATCATTCTTGTTTTATTGTAGTAGTTCATTTGTTAAATAGTTAAATGCTTTATTTTGATTTGATTATGTTAATTTCTGAATTTATTTTCATTCAACTCATATTTTATTGCTTAATTTTCTAGTTATTTTTATTTTCATTGAAATCATTTTTCACAACCTTAGAAAAGGTTAAGTTCATTTAGTTTTAGCTAATTATTCGTAGGATCGGTACCTCAATTACTACAAGTTTGCAATCTGTATATTTGCAGATATTGAGGATTTTATATTAGGTAAAACTTGCTCAATATTTCCCAGCTATCTTATAGCAAACTCAATAGGAAAAATGCTTGAAGCTCATCATCAAGAATGAACTTCATTGCAATAAGCTTATTGATTATATCTTGGAAATCACTCAGATGCTTCAACATAGATTTCCTAGCTTTTAGCTTCAAGCTCACAGGCCTTTTAATCAAAGAAGCCTTATTATGGGTAATCTTTCTTTCATAGAGACCTTATAGCTTTTTTATAGCTCAAAAGGATCTGTTTATTCAGACATATAGGTGAAATGTTGATATCAATCCATTGTCTAATTATGCCTAGAGTTTTTGCTTCATCTTTTCCCATCCTTATTTGACATCTTTTCAAATTTTGAAGGAACATCATCCTTCACACCTATGTCCACATCAATAGGATCAATGAGATCCTTGTAATACAAAAGGTCCTCCATCATCAGCCTCCAAATAAAGTAGTTTATTGACGTCAACTTAACCATAAAGTTGTTTCTACTTTCCACGATGGCTCTGATACCACTTATTGGAAGACAAAATACAAATTTCTAAAAGATCAACCAAATATCAATAACTAAAATACTCTTCAACTTCAACTGGTAAATTAGTAAGAGGATAAGAAACTTAATAATGAAATAAACACCAAGATTTACGTGGAAAATCTTCCAATATTGCGGGAAAAACCATGGGCCAAACCAATAAGCTAATCCATTAAACTTAAATAAAGATTTACAAAGTTTGATCTCTCACCCCACAATAACAAGTTGTCTCATAAAGTTTTAAGATTGGAACCAAAGTTTATGTAACAATCAAGAAACTCTCAAACCAATCCTAAAAACAATAAAAAAGGATGAGAATACTACACTACTTACCCTCACTTTCCTTTTATCACTTTTATACGTTATCGCCATACTCTTATAAAAAACCTACATATTTTTTTCACTTTTATATCATGAACTAGGTTTTTCTACAATGTACATGGTCACATACATAGCGTTAAAGTGACCATTTCTCTTCATCACCACCTCACTCAAATATGTACATGGTTGTCACACATGACCGTGTATGTCTTCGCTCTTCACGCCCTTCTCCAAATTGTTTAAGAGACATACACGGTTGATTCACATGTTCGCGTAAATGGAGAGCATAAGCATGTGTCACTTTAAATGGGCATGTTGCTTATACGGTTGATATACACATTCATGTAAGTTAAGGACATGGGCATGTAGCACCCTACTACACGGTCGTGTCTCTCCTTAAAAGAGTTTCATCCATCTTGTCCTCACTTATTTGTCATCTCTATAAACCATAAAGGCATCTACAATCAATGAAAGTTTCAAAATAGGGTTAGACACTTGACAATAATTGCTTCATGGTGAACAGATCCATCATCCTGAAGAAGACATTCATTCATGTACTTAGCATATCATGAGAGTAGGAAATATTTGTGCAATATTTGCAAAGGTTTTAAACTTCCCTTTAAAACTGACATCTGATCATATACAACTTATTTCTTGTCCTGAGGTAACTCTCTTAAAGAATTCTCCTCCTTTTCGGTGTCTCAAATAAAATGATTGTTCATCTTTTAAGTTAGAAAATATACGCTAGCCACTAGTGTCCATAATTTGAATGGGACAAAGCCACTACCCTACGAAGGTGGACACCATAACCTTTTTTGTTATATAATTATGGTGTGCTCTCAAAATCAATATTTTTGTATTAGGAACAATATTTGTTCTTATCATCAAAGGCACTCATTTGCTCTATGATAGTAACTTGAAAATTGATCATGTCTGATTTAGATAAAACCCATGTCCTTCTACCCTGGCATCTACAAAAATGGTGAACAAAACGTTGCCTTTTTTTCCAGTTCTTCGCTTTTCTGTACCCTGCTGTCTCTTGCTAGAGTACTTCACTTGCCTCATCTACTTTATTAGATTTATATAGATGTACATTGTGTGTGCGCTAGAGATAAGATATGGAAAAGTAAGTTGTATGTGTTATATGGATGATGATATGCACCTGTTGCTAAAATTATTGCCTTTTGGCTCTCCTTTGATGGTTTATGCGGAATTACTTAGGAAACAAATATAAGCGGCCCTTGACGGGTTCAAATCACTTATATCTAAATAACTTGTGCCTCTTTGAATCCGCCCTTGACAGAAATTAGGGAATTAAGTGTCACATACATCAGAATTATTTTTGGATTTTGTATAATCTACTTTATTCATGCACGTAAATAGGGAGAAATAGGAAGCCATGTACAAAGTGATGTGACTAACAACAGTTGCACTGGCCCTTGCATAGAGAAGGAATAGACTTGAATAAACAGGAAGAGAGATTTCCCAATTTCTTTTGATTTCTTTCTCCCTTTTTCGTCAAAACGTGAGCCAAGAGAAAATTCAAACTACTGCTCTTTAATGCTGGCGTTAAGTATGGGGAATTTCAATCATTGGAAGGAATACCAATTCCGTTAAACTTCGTAATTGTTGCTATAGGTAACATAAAAGCAATGCTTCAGTCTTACTGCGAGCAATGGCAAAAGACCCCTCTCATTTCGTGCGAGCAGTTTTAGGAATATTTGGGCATACACACAGATAAACTTTCTCGTGTCAGTTTGTTGATAGGTTTGGCATTACAATAAACACCGGTAACCTTCATCCACCAGATGTTTGTATTATCAAGACCAAAAATCTGAGGTTGGGCCTACACAAAAGACAATCAAAATAAAATTTAGAAATTAAAAGAACAAACAAATACAAAAAGCAGGAAAGAAAGAAAACGAACTTTCCTTAAGGTGGGACTTGGGCTGAAAATGGTCCAGTGATTTGAAGATGTGGAAGCAAGTTGGATTACTAGTTAAGGGATGGCATGCCCCATAGGTTGGATTGAGTGGAAGGTGGACCAAGGCGAGGGATTTACCAGCCATAGTTAGTGGACTGAATTTTGTTTTTCTTGCCTTTTATTGATGGATCAATGTCGACCTATCATTGATTCTGCAAGAGAAACCTCATTTAATGAAAAGAACTATTAAAAAAAATCTGTTCATATAAAATAGAGTTTCAAATCAGTACGAGGCTAACTGAACTTTTTCTGCCCTTAAGAAATATTTCAGAAAAAGAGGGACATCCTTGCCTTATCCCATTTGAGAAAAACAGGACAGTTAGAAAAATGGAAAAGAATCTGTGAAGTTAAACTAAAATTATAGTTCGGAATTCTAATATGACCAAAGTTGCAAAGGTAGAGTGCACTGCTTATAATTATTTGCAAAGCAGCATTTTTAATGAACCGGTGGACATCTTTCCCAATTTAGATGTTGGTTTAATTGCAATAATCATCTCTATACTTCATTTAAATTACAAATAATCAATTTGATACCCTTTTTTTTTTAAATTAAATAAATTGATTGATAAGTAAGAGGATACAAGCTTGATGCCACTATTTTGATGGGGAAAGCACAGTTTTTGGTATGATAATTGACATTGCAAAGGACCTTTGTATAATATAGAAGAGATACAACATCTGAAGCTAGTGGTGAATCCTCACAACAAAGTTAGCAACGCTAATCAGAGAAAATCAGTGGATATGGCCTTACCATAATAATAGTAGTGTAAAGATCATAAGGGACAATTTGTCAAGATCCCAGGAAAGTGAACAAGATGATATTCAGTAGATAGCAGATGGACCAAAGAAACTCAGCACAAAAAACTGCAAAACTCTTCTACAAAAGGAACCAAATACTAAGGTAAGGAGGACGAATATGGTTTGGAATTAGGATATTAGTCGTGCTCACTCTTTTGCCCTATGGCTGGGAATAGATGGAGGACTACTTACAAAGGACAAGATCAAATTCTCTATCAATTCTTTGAATTGTGAACTTTGTAACCCTGATCAGGAAACAATGGATCATATTATGGCAAGATGTGGGTACCCCAGGAGAATTTGGAGAGGATTGTAGGGAATTTTGAATATAAGCAGATCAGCAGCCCCTTGGGATGAGATATCCACTTGTTTAGGGAATCTGAAAATGGAAAACAAAACAGATTATAAAGTACTAAAGATTACTTGGGCTTCAATGGTGTATCACCTCTAGCAAGAAAGGAACTGCAGAATTTTCAGAAAAGAGATTAGAAGCACATAGTTATTCTATCTGAAAATTATACTTCAATGCAGACTCTGCTTGATAGCAAGAGGGATTGCTGCTAATCTCTCCACCAATATGAGAAAGATGGCTATTGGATTAAGCTACTTTTACCAACTAGTTGCTAGGAATCATAACTTGTAATCAAGAGCTTTTGTACCTATAAACGTTGTATATAGTCTCTATTTAATGAAATTAATTACTTTAAAAAAGCTTGATGCCAACAATTCCAATTTATTAGTCGAGCCAGTAAGTAATACAATAAATAATAATACTAAGTTATGAAGAGATAGGCAAAAATAGTCTACAGTCACTACATATTAAAAATCACTACAAGTATAATTGTATCATGTAACAAACAAGATGTTGCTTCAAAAAGAAATTTGGGTGTTTAGTTTCTAATGGGTGTTTAGTTTCTAAGTTATTTCCAGCTAAGATCCACATATATAATCAAATGTAGTAGCCCATTAAGATTAAGAGCTGCAGCCCTAAGACTCAACTGAACAAAACTACTTAATCTCTTTGTATTTGATCAAATATTTCTTAGGAGGAAGCTAATAAATAACTGTAGCTCTTATGAGGTTGATTGATCATGAGTTGCTTACTTGTCTAGGATTCTAGCTATAAGGCAACTTCCTCTTTAGAATTTTCTATTGATGTGTCGTTAGACATATACAAATTAAATCCTTATTTTACTTTCAAATTTATTAATCAATTTAGTATAGAACGAATAAGAGGTGATCTTACGAAGAAAGTTAATTTACTAATTTAGTTTATTACTTATAATACTATTAAAAGGGACAATTACATCCTAATAATTTCGCTCAAACGAAAAAAATTTAATCCTAAAGGAAAAACACGATCAATGCACTAACACATAATATCTTCTTTAACCAAAATTATTAATATACAACATTAAAACTTAAGAAAATAAACTTGTAATACATTCTTAGAACCACACAATCAATATTCAAGAGCTGGATATTATTTTCTTTGTTACTAAGTCGTAATCATCCAATATATATATTACTGAAATTTTTAATGTGAAACCAAGTCATACAAATCCAAAATTTTTGGTAGACAACACCCGTTTCATCTTGTAATACTTTTAAAGTAATCCTAATTTGGTATTTACACATCTAATTCAATCAAGACATATCTTTTCATAATTCAACCAATAAAACAACCTTTCTATGAATTAATGAACCATTAAAAGAAAAATTCCAGACCTTCCATAACTATGTTAATCAACATATTCATATGAAATATCCAATTCATAGTACTTTTGAGCAAAATACATTAAGCTATGCTATTTTTCAAGTTGAGAAGAGATTAAACATACATAATGAAGCCATCTAAAGGAAAAATAAAAACTTGGATAGCTTGGATGAGATCTCTAGCAAAGTACGAAATCAATGTAGATTTGATCATTCTTTATTTATCAAGAATCAATCGTTATTTTCAATTTTTAGAGTTCAATTCAATTCACAACATAGTATTAATAATCCCACTTATCCTATGTAGAATATAACAATTGTAATCATGATTCACAAGAAATTTAGTTAAGTTGTCCATATTTATCCAATTATCCTCATGTATAATTTTAACCTTATCGATGAGCTGAAATTAGGAAAAGTCCGAGAACCAAAACAATGTAAAATAAAGAAACCTAATAAATTTAACTAAGTCAATAGGTATATAAAAAAGGAGGATTACGATTCAAATCGAGTCTAGAAATCAAAGAAATAAAACATAAATCTAACCTAATATTTACAAATGAACAAGCATGTTTTAAATTTTAGTTTAGTCATGCAATTTTGACATATCAGAGATCATCGGAGATGTTTAACAGGTTGATGTAGAAAACCAACCAAATGGTTTTTACTTGTTCCTTTTAAATCGTTAGAATTGAACCAGCTCAATTTAAGCATCAAAACACGTTAAGCATAAGGAAACGTAATCAATAACCTCAATTTGTTCGACAAATGCAAAAATTCCAACTCATATAACTCTAAATGAATAACTAATTCTAGTTATCATATTCAAATAATTAGGGATGTCTCCAATCAAATAAGAACATGAATAAACATAATCATAAATTCCTATTAGATCATCTCAGAATAACTTGAATTATTATAGAAAAATGATATCCTAAATACTCAAAACAACACGTCTAAACTGAAAATTTGACAATTAATTATAACTAAAGCTTGAAAAATCATAAACAAGGAGAATAAGGGATTAGGAAAACTCATTGAAGTGCTCCACTTTCAGACCTCAGACCAGCCATTTCAAAGTCAAAAAAATGCCTCCACCAACTTTGAACTAGCTCAAAACAAGTGGGAATTGGTTCCCTATCACCCCCAAACACTCTTTACAACAATTCCCAGCTTTTACCCGCCTTGGAGGGATGACAGAACCTCTCAGAGCTTTCAACCTTGCTTGAATGCTTGCTTGTCTTTCTCCCCAACTGTTGCGTTGGTTTTATAGCCTCTAAAAGACCCCCAAAGACCGCACGTTACTAGATTTTCGATGAGTTTCTACTTATCTCTTCAATTTTGAAGAGATTTGATGGAGATACAGTCGGGTTGTTGAGTCTCCTTCTCCCCTCTGACGCTGCTTTCTCATTTTCCACTTTGTTTTGCGATTGTTTTCTGTGTTGCTGGCTTGTTGCGTTTTCTCTTCTCTGTTGCTATGTCAATTCATTTTCTCCTTGGTTGCTACTTTGTGTTTTGTTTTCCTCTTGGTTGCTGGCGTTTTGTTGCTTCTTCTTTACTATTGCGTTTTGCTATTTTTCTCTGCTGAGTTGTTTTGCTATTTCCTCTGGTGCTTTTAGTTGCTACTAGGTTATTTTATTCGAGTGTCTATTGGATTTGGTCTTTTGCTATGCATTTTGCTTCTTTTCTCTATGTTTCTGTTTCTTTTTCTTCTAATGGGATTCCTTTTTGTTGATCTATTTGCTTGTCATGGTGGCTGCTTTATAAATTCAAACTTTATTTTGAGTCAGATTTTTTTTCTAGATTCATTTCTTTAAGTCTACTAAGTTTAGAAAAAAATATTTAGTACAATTTAAATCCTTTTTAAAAATTAAATAACATGAATAAGTGATAAGAAAATGCAACAATTTAACCCAAACATGTTATGTAGATAATATAAAATAGAGGTATAAAATATGCTATAATTTCTATTTATCAAATTCTCTTATACTTAACTTTTGATCGTCCTTGATCAAAGCAGCACTATAATGCAAAATATGATTTTAGTTTCCCACTACACCTTACACAAAATAAATTAGATTAAGATGAACTGAATAACAAATCAGAATATTTATTTATCAAAACTAGCCAAAAGTTAGTAAAATATGGAAGTCACAACTAGTCTAAGTAAAAAAACCAAAATTTTTCCTATTGATTAATGCATGACACTTGGTCCTCATTGGGTTATCAGATTTATTGCTTCCAAAAGTTGACTTAGGCTTTTTGTAGCACCAATGACTTCCATAACTCTACAATCATCTGCATGAACCCTCGATTGATCTTCTATAATTCTTATTTGAGGACTTCTTATTTTTCTATAATCAGCTTGATAACATGTTCATGCTTAATAACTTCACTTTCTAAGGATTTGAATTTATTTTTTAGCTCTTGAATTTTTGTTAGAAGATTCATTCTTCTCTACATCACAGTCCCTTATACGTTGATAGGAGGGGCTTAACTTTTCTTAGTACATAACATGATAATGGCAAGATTTTTCAAAGGAAACAAAGGCTTTTTCAGGTTTATTAAGAAGTTCGCCAATAGCAAATGACTGAGCTGTAGACCTAATGTATGATAGTGCAATCAGGAAAGAACTATGTTGAATTTTAGTTAAGAACTACAACTGCTACTATATGGTGAAGCTAAATGTAATAAAAGGATATTTCATACCGTTGTTGACTTCTTCAATAATAAATCCCTTTTAAAGGAATAATGTCTTTAGTTGAGGAATTGGTGATTATAGTTTCTTTGAGCAACTTCGAGGAGGACAAAGTGGACTTCCTTGCGAATTCTTTTGAAACTGGAGTTTTAGGTATATATATGTCTATAGCTTTTTAGGCATAGAATGGAAGATCCACTCAAATCACTCATATCATTACAATGGTAGGATAAATTTTTCATTCAATTCAGATAAAGTGTTGATCCAAATAGCTCAGGACTATAATCAATTTATTCACTTAAATTGTCAAATGAAAGGTACCAATGTATACTTTGATATGATTATCATTTATACAGCTAACTTTGTATTCCAAAAGACCAGCCTATGGGAAGATATTAGGGCTATCAATGAAGACATAGCCAAACCTTATATCATATAGGGGATTTCAATTGCATATTATCCCCTATAGAGGTTGAGGGCTACATAACTAAACATAAAAGCTTAGGTACATAACTTATTAAAGTTACTCAACATTTTGGATTAGTGTTTTTGGGATATGTTGGCCGCCTATTCACATAGTCTGACAAACAATAAGGGGATTACTTTATTAGGAAAAAGTTAGAGTCATGGTTAATCAACAATGGCTCACATAGTTTCCTGGATCTTGTGCTCTCTCTGGTGAAACATTATGTTCTGACCACTTATGGATTGAAGTTCCAAGGTTATATTATCAGAACCTCCTTCAGGTTCTTCAACAGACTTACGAAAAGGGAGGGATTTAAAGAGGTAGCAAATAGGAGCTAGATACAAGGAGTGAAAGGTTTTAAGTCGTATCAGCTTATGAAAAAACTTCAAAGGGAACTTACAACTAAGGAATTTTTTAGGCAAAACAATGTTAATTCGGTTGGTAATCTCTTATAAGCAAAAGGGAATTTGAAGATATCTTAGGATGACCGTTACAAAAATCCTCATAATATGGCCTTAAGAACTCTTAAAAACCAAAGACTAAAGGAATATAAATATGCTCTCATGTTGCACAGCCCAATTCTAAAGTAAAAGGTAACAATAAATTGGCTTATGGATGAAGATGATAACACAAAAGTCTTTCCCTCTTTAATTATTACTAGAAGAAATAAGAATAAAATCTCAATGCTACAAGATATGAAGGGAGTAGTACATACTAATTAGGAATAATTAGAAGACATTACTTTTAACTTCTTTAAAAATTTGATAGGTAATAATAGAGGTAAGGACATTAGTTGGGCCATAAAAGATAGGATCAACTAGGATGTGAAGGACTTCTTACTGAGACCATTCATTCATCAGGAATTAAAACAAGTTTTATTCAGCCATCATCCATTTAAATCTCCTAGTCCTGATAGGTGTAGTGCACATTTCTTTAAAGACATTTAGGATATTACAGGTGGATTACTAACTAAACTTATGTAAGAATTTTTTTTCTCTTCCTCAAAGATGCTCAAGGAGATAAATAAGACATATATATGTCTAATTCTTAAATTCCAAAACCCTTTTCTCAATTCTCAACTATAGACTAACTTCCTATTGTAACATAGAGTATAAAGTGATCGCCAAACTAATAGCTAACAGACTTAAGTATGCTTTGAAAAGGCATATTAACCATCCTCAAGGTGCTTTTTCCCTAAGCATATTCATTGGTGATAATATACTGCTTGTCAAGGAGTTAATAAGGGATTATACATCTAAAAAATTCCTTAACAGTTATGCCTTAAATATTTACCTTTTTAAAGCCTTTGATACAGTCAAATGGGACTTCATTGAAAGATGCCTTTTGGCATTTGGATTCCTTTCTCAATTTGTAAAGTGGATTAAGGAATGCCTTTCTACTGTGACATCTAGCTTCCTTATCAATGGAGTTCCCTCTAGTAACACTAAGGGAACAAGGTAAGGGGACCCTCTCTCCCCTTACCTATTCACATTGGTAATTGAAGCACTATCCAAACTCTTACATGTTTTCACATATGATAACAGCAGATTTAAGTATCACCATAAATATAAAGAAATGAAACTTAACCATCTATCTTTTATTGATGACTTAATGCTTCTGTGTGAGGCTAACACCTATTCAATTGAGCTAATCATGAGAATTCCAAAAGATTTCTCCAAATGTTCTAAATTGGAAGTAAACTTCACTAAAAGCAGCATATATTTATCTTTTGATGTGCAAAATATGGATGAGCTTAGCAGATTAAATGGGTTGAATCTTTAACTATCTCCCTTTAAATATCTATAGATTCCTATTACCATAACCAAACCAAAATATGCAGATTGCATCCTCCTACTTGAATCCTTTAAAGCTAGGATCAATTTATGGCAAAACGGATTCCCTTATAGGTAGATTGGTGCTTATCAACTTAGTTATTAGAAGTTTACATGTAAGTTAGAGTGCTCACCTGGTCCTACCTAAAAGAATTATCAGGGACACTGAAAAATGTATCAAACATTCCTATGGTCTAGTAAAACAAATAACTCCAAAGGAGTTAAAGTTAAAAGAGATGAAATATGCAAACCTAAGAAAGAGGGTGGCCTTGGAATCGTTCTAATGACACTTATGCAAAAATTCCTTTTAACCAGGAGAGTATGGAGACTGATCATGGACAAGGAAACACTATGGGCGAAATGTATTAATGAGTTCTACCTTAAGGAATCTATCCTATGGCAGCTGGAAGTTAATATAAAACAATGTTGGAGTTTTGCTCAATTGCTCAAGCTAAGGGATCAAATATATCCATGGATCAAACGTTAAGTGAGAAATCAAGCAAAATCTTGGTACTAGTTTGATAACTAGAATGATTAGTACAGTCTAATAAATAAAAGTGAATTAGTCCATCTCACCTTCAAAATCCCCTCTAATGCTAAAGTTAGCATAGTCATATAGGATAGTGCTTGCAGGTGTAATTTCAAGGGCTCCAACTGCCTGGTGAACATTTTACCTAGCTTAATCAATCAATCAGGGAGGATAAAGTTGTCTAGTTAGCTAACAACTCTACAGTATACACAAACTCTTCGTGCTATGGAATATTTAGACCTTGCTTGTAGGAAATATCACGGTATGATCTAATCTAGAATAAAACAATCATTCCAAAAGCTTTGATGATCAGTTAGTTAGTGATAAAAAATAAAATGAGAACAAAAGATAGGTGGTTTGGGAAGTATAATCTTATTTTTCATCTTTGTAATGAGGGGAGAGAGAACAAAAGCCATCTCTTCTTCTAATCTAACTGCTTGAGGACCATCTGGAACAATTTGTAACATATTATGTAGGTGTATTATCCCACTAATAAATGGTCAAGTATCCTAACATGGGTCGTCAATACAACTAAATCCCTTAAGCAAGTTGGGATTGAACTTTCATTTCTTCAATCTACTTAATATGGAGAGGAAAAATAGTAGATTATACAATGATCTAGCTGTTGAGAAGTAGATTCTAACTTATAAAACATTAAATTGGAGCAGGGAACTTTTGATTGCTAAAGACATTCACGCCAAGATTAGTAAAAGAATAAGGAATAGATGGAACCTTTAGGATATAGCTAGTATGGTCGAATTGATACTTGGTCTTATATTATGTATTACTTTTGGTCATTGTAATGTTGTTTATGCTTAGATTGTGTTAATAAAATTCCTTATTTACTTTTTAAAAATTGTTTTTTTAATTAAAAAAATTTACCTAATATTAACTCAAAATTCTCCGGTATAATTTGGTACACTAATTTTAAGTAATACAAAATAATTTTATATTATTTTTTAACACATGACAGTAAAGTATAATACTTAACGAAATGTTCTTCATGCAACAATTAACTTCCCCATGTCCCCATACAAGTCAAAACTTCAGTGAAAATAGTTATTAATTGCAACTTTAAATGTGAATATCTCGTGGCTTCTAGTTTATGGATTAGCCAAGTCTTTAGAGGCTTAGAGAAAAACTATTATCTTCGCTGAGGTGGTAGTGGCTCCTTCCAGATGGTTTTGGAAAGATGTCAGTCCCTAAAAATATGAAAGTTTAGAATATGCCTGCCACATATATCACAAGATGCATATTCTACTAGCCACATGATATATCTAAATTGGTTGATAGATTATCCTATGTGCTTGCTTCCTTAATAGCTTAACATATGGAGATGACCTCCTAGTTAGCAAACAAATTAATTCAGGAGGAGAAGGATGTGGATATAGTTGATAGTCTTTGTTACCATAGATCTTGAAATAATTAAATAATTTGTTTAATAGATGATGAACTACAACAAAATAAGTATGAGACAGACAACATAAACAAATTCAGGATCCAATGTTTTCTAACATACTCACTTAATTTAATGTTTTATATGTCTGGCATTTATTAGAGAAGTCATATGGGAGTAGTCAAATAAGGACAAGTTGAATGGAAAAAAAATATCTCACGAAAGATCAATCATCTTATTAATAGGATTATTTATATAATAAATAAAATGCTTAATTATTATTCAAACTAATTAATATGTTTTTAATTACTGATAAATGTACAAAATTTAATATTATGTATTTTCTTTTATATAAATAAAAATATGTAAATATGATAAATAATGATATGTAAATATGATAAATCATTCAAGTCTATTATTGATTATTTAGAAAAATAATGGATAATAATTAACTATTTTATTTATGATTATAATATAAATGAGAATTTGATTTACTATCATCTTAAGAGCGTCTCCCTTCCTTCTTTAAGGCTTTGGCCTAGTACTTAAAGCCCCTAAAAACTCACATGGAAATAAAGCCTATCAAGTGGTTGTGGATGAATGGCTAGCCAAAAATTCTCAACCATTAAAACAAAGTGAACCAACTTTATTCTTGCAATGAGAATCGAAATTCCAAACATTATTAGGCATAACAAAAATAGAAGACAAATGCACTTTAGGAATCTCCCAATTATCTATAGATTTTTTAAAGTTTTCTACTATTACCTCATTGTTGTTCACAATCCTATCATTGGTACTAAAGGTTAGGATACACTAGGGATGGAACATCAACCTGCCCGAGGAATGGATACTTAAGGGTGCAACGGATCCAAATCCATAAGTGTCTTTGAGTCCAAACACCAAAGTCAAATAAGTAAAACAATATCTAAACGACAAGGTAAAACTATCTTTTGCTACAAAAGCTATAAGCCAAAGATTCAATGACAGTGTTTTAACATTATCCATTAACCTAGGAAGAGTCTCTAGGATTCCATATGTGATCAATTACCCTAATAAAGACTTACCTAGGCATTTAACATTTGACATTCCCTCTTTAAGCCTCCAAGGAGTAGATTATAAGAAAAGCATTCCATAACATATTTACAAAACTAGTAAGCCACATTCTCCCCCAACATCTCCATCATTCTCGTCAATAACTAAAAATGTGAATGATGAACTGTATGTCCTAGAAAAAGCTTTTGAGGTGAATAAAAAAATTTACGTGATCATTTTTACTCTTTAGAAAACAAAGAAAAATATTATGGTTTTTTTAACAATTTCTTAGAAAAACAAAAACAGATTCAAGAAAATATCATGCGTTTGCCAACAACCATAAAATGCATATTCTATTCTTTGATTGGTTTGAAATGTATGCCCAGGAAAACAACATAAAATATCCTTTTAAAGTCATTAAAAACATTAACAAAACAAAGGTGTGGGAAACTATAATAGGAGAGAAACTACATTCAGAACCCTCATTTCTATGAATTTAGGATTCCTTACAAACGAAACATAGTGGAAGCATCCCCCTTGAAAACCAAAATTGAAAATGAAAATGTGAATCCTAAAGATATCAAAAACATTATCTGTTAGAACAATTACATGAATACTTATTTTAATTCTCTAGAAGAACGACTATCTAGAATAGAGAAAAGTTTAGAAAATCCCATAGTGATCACCAAAACAGAATCTATTAAGACCCCGGTCTTTAAGCCTTGCGAAGTGACCAGTAACAATCTGAGCCAATTTAGGAAAAAGAACAATTAAAAGTTCTTAAACTCCATCCAAACTAATTGAATAGGATTAACGAGAACAGTCTCTAATTCTTTGAAATCCTAAACATCTTAAACTTTAAACACCATCTAAACTAGGAGTCAAACTAGGGTCAAAGCTAATAGCTTCCAATAAGTGAACACGATTGAGCAAGAAAGGAACAGTGAAACTAAAAACCTTCAACCTCTTTCTCTAATCGTAAACAAACTTCATCGGCAACAAAACTATTGGACAAAACACATTGCCCCCAATATAGATATAGATTAAAAGCCCAATTTCATACGACAGACTAAGTATAATGCATCTTCTGTCTATGAATGTAATATTGATGGAATGTCCAAATACAACATTTTAAATGTGCTCCAACAAATGATAATGGTAGTCAAAGCTTATATAACCTAAATAGGAACCTCTAAACATGCAATCGTTAAGCCCTTAATAGCCAAATTTTTTAGAAAGATGAAACGTTGGTACGATTACCTCCAAACTAAATCTCAAAGATTAGAAATCTTTAAAGTTGTTAGGATGAATGAAGAAGGTAAGACCATTTTAAAAGAATATAGGAGCCTATTCAAGATACAGTCCCAACCTTAATTTTAGCAATCTCTCTATAGTCTATAGGAGACTTTTCATATTTGAATGATAAAAGTTCTAAATTATATCAAACCTTAGGTGGAAAAAAAACTATATGATTTCAAGTGGTATAAAGATACATTCTTTATTAGAATAATGCTTAGAGAAGATTCAAATTAGCTCTTTTGGAAGGAAAAATTTTTTGGTAAAATTTCTTCCATTATTGGGTGAAAAAGTGAGAAACAAAATTATAGAAACCCATAATGATCAAATCCCATACAATAGATTAACCTACAGTGAGCTGACTACTTAAGTCCAATGTGAAGGTCTAAAACATTGCAAAGATATAAAACTCTAAACATAATTGAAATATAAAATGTTCAAAACTAAAAAGGAATTAGGATCTTTATGCCAACAATTTGATATTTCCCAAAATAGTAGCAAAAACCTTGTAGAGATTTAGTAATGCCCAATATAGCAAACCCAAAATAAATGCCATAAAAAATATAGAAACTTCTAAAAAAAGCCCAATCCCAATAAGAAATATATGAACAAGCCTCCAAACTTTCCCTTAACATCAAAATTTAAAAATATTACGTGCTGTAGGTGCAATAATAAAGGGCACATAACTAGATACTGTAAAATCAATAGGAAAATCCAAAACTTAGATTTAGATCAAGAAACATTACACAAAATCTAAGCCTTAATAATTTCTAATTGCGAGTCCTCTTAATAATATTTTGATGAAGATCTTGAAAACAAAGCCTTAGGAATAGAAACCAGCAACTCAACAAGTAGTGATGAAATGATAGAATAATCAAATATAGAAAAACAAGTTAATGTACTGCAGAAAGACCAAAAGTTCCTTTTAGAAGTTATAAACCACACTCATAAGCCCCAGTTACAAAAAGAATATTTGAAAAAACTCCAACAATCCTTTGAAACCCCTTGTTAAAGCCTATCTTCAACATCTTCTAATACCTACAATTTGACCAACATCTTATATAAAGCAAATAAAAATAAAACTAAAACTAAAAACCTACACTTTTTAGGCTTTACCAAGAAATCATAGTGATAAAATAAGAGCTAAAAATACTCAAATAAAAACAAAAGGAAGATAGTGAAACTATTAGGATTTTGCTTCAACAAATCAAGAGAGAAGAATATGAGTTAGATGAAGAAATCAATGAAAACCTTGAACTTAATAATACCAAAAAGTTACTCGAAGATTTTCTTTTCATTTTTAGCTAAATTACTTTTAAAATATATTTGATTAAAATAATCCTTAAGGTGAGCAAAGACTTTAGTATAGACGCTATAACATTATTTGACATAGGAGCTAATTTGAACTGCATTAAGCAAAGAATAATCCTTATAAAACTATTGCCAAAAAACCCAAGAAAGACTTAAAGATGCTAACACCTCAAAGTTTTGGATAAAAAATTGATGCCTAAATTTGTCAAGGTGAATTTTCTGTGAAAACTTCCTTCATAATCGTAGCAGATATTCATCACATGGTTATCTTAGGAACCCCTTTCATAAAATCAATTAGCCCTTACATTGTGATTCACGATAGTATCTCATCAAAAAATAAATAACAAAAAATAGTACTTTCCTTTCATAGAAAAATTAAGAACTAGGAACATTAACCTAATCAATGCTTGTTCTATTTATGAAAACCAATTAAACAACATCATTGTTACAACATAAAAACAATTGACATATTTAAAGAATGGTATTGCAGTAGAGAGAATAGAAAACCAATTATGATGTGAGCAAACAAAAAATATAGAAATTTGCAAAAATATATCGAAAGTGAAATTTGTTCTGATTTGCCAAAAAAATATTGGAATAGAAAGCAACACATCATGGATCTGCCTTATGAAAAGGATTTTGATGAAAAACAAATTCTAACAAAAGCTAGGCCTATCCAGATGAACAAAGAGTTAGAATAATTCTATAAAAAAGAGCTTAATGACTTGTCTGGAAAAAATTTAATCCCTGCGTTTAGATCTCTATGAAATTGTGCAGTTGTCAATGTGAACAAGAATTCCAAAAAAGAGAGGGGAGTACTTAGCTTAGTAATTAACTACAATCCTCTCAATAAAAGCCCTAAAATGGATTAGGTATCGTATTCCAAATAAAAAAGAATTGTTTCAGAGATTATACAACACACAAATCTTTTCAAAATTGAACATGAAATTTAGATTTTGCAAGTCCAAATAGATCCTAAAGATAGGTATACAATTGCTTTTACTGTCCTATTCAGTTAGTATGGGTGGAACATAATGCCCTTTTGGATCGAAAATGCCCCTTTTAAATTCCAAAGAATTATGAATGAAATATGTTCTCAAGGTTACACCGCTCTCTAAAACTTTACGAGCTGTTCTTCTCACTCCAAAATGTCCTCTGCACACGTACGAATGGCAGAAGACTAAGATTGATGATGTTTCATTTTTTGATACACATCTCTTGATAACTTAATTTGCACAGTGCTTCCAAAGATACGGGTCATCTCATACGTAATACTTCGCTTCACTCTATAGCTTATCCCTCCAAGCCTTTGACAAACCAACAGGTAATTCATTAGTGACTAAAAATTTGACAATGTCTGCATACCATAGTGGTGTCGCATCGGCAGAAAATAATTGTTCATCCAAACAGATTTCTCACAGAGGGATACCATCTTCTTCCTTTATTAAATAGCTAAGATGGTCAGCCACATATTTTTCGCCCCTTCTTATCCCTGATCTCCAAGTCAAATTCCTAAAGGAGGAGAATCCATCTGATTAGTCTCAATTTTGCTTCTTTCTTTGTTAGCAAGTATCATAAAGCTATATGGTTAGAATAAACAATCATTTTAGTACCAAGCAAAGACAATCAAATTTTTTCCAAAGCAAAAACCACAAATAAGAGTTCTTTTTCAGTAGTTGAATAATTCAATTAGGCTGGCTTTAAAGTTTTGGAAGTATAGTAGATGGCATGCAAAGCTTTTCTCACTCTTTGTCCTAGAACTGCCCCCATTGTATATTCTTTTGCATCATACATGATCTCGAAATGGAGGTTCTAATCTAGTAGTTGAATCACCGTTAGGGATGTCAGAAGCTCCTTAAGTTTGTTGAATGCTTTCTTGCAGTTCCCATCAAACTCAAAGGAGATATCTTGTTGTAGAAGCTTGCATAGTGGTGCGGCTATCTTCGAAAAGTCCTTAGTGAACCTTCGATAAAAACCTGCATGCCCAAGAAAAGAATACACTTCTCTCACAATAGAGGGGTAATGTAAAGAAGAACTAAGATCAACTTTAGATTTATCTATTTCAATACCGCTAGTAGATATAACATGGTATAAAACTATACCTTGATCCACCATAAAATGACATTTTTTCTAGTTCAACACAAGGTTAGTTTCTATGCATCGTTCCAAGGTAATGGGAAGATTCTCAAGATATTCATCAAAAAAATCCATATACACTAAAATCATATATGAATGCTTCAATAATCATCTCAACATATTCAGAAAAATGCTTACTATATACTTTTGGAATATGGCGGGTGCATTACATAATCCAAATAGCATCCTTCAGTAAGCAAACATACTGAATGGGCATATCAATGTGGTCTTCTCCTGATCTTTTAGTGCGATCGAAATATGAAGATAACCTAAAAACCCGTCTAGAAAGCAATAATAATCATAATCAACCAATCTCTTAAGCATCTGATCAATAAAGGGAAGGGGAAAGTGGTCTTTATGAGTTACAGACTTCAACTTCATATAATTAATACATACTCACCACTCAGTTTGCACTCAAGTGGGAACCAAATCACCTTCCTTATTTATCTCTACAGTGATTCCAGATTTCTTTGGAACCATCTCTTTAGGACTTACCCATTTGCTATCGGAGATTGGGTAAATTACCCTAGCATCGAGAAGCTTCAACACCTCCTTCTTCACAACTTTCATCATTAGAGGATTCAGCCTACACTGAGCTTGCCTTGTTAATTTTGCATCCTCCTCCAACAAATGCGATGTATACAAATTGATGGGCTTATCTCTTGAATATCCACGATTGTCTACCCGATGGCCTTCATATGTTCTCTCAACACTCGAATTAGCCTCTCTTCTTGATTTAAAGTCAGCTCCACCGAAATGATGATTGGGAGAGTCTGCTTATCTCCCAAATAGGTATGCTTCAAGTGTGTAGGGAGTGGCTTCAATTTCAATTATGGTGCCTGCACATCAGAAGGTAACAACTTCTGGTGAGATTCAGATAGTTTTAGAGAAGCTAAATTGTACCTTTTTGGAGAGTTTTCCAATGATTCTAGAGCGGTCATCATTTCTATAATATCTTCTCCCATTTCAACATCAGTGTTGGCATCTACTTCCATATCCTCAGTCAAAACTATTTCCAAATGATCTTTTCAACTTAATTTAAACATTTTTTGTACCAAAGGATCAATCACATCAACAGAAAAAAATACAGTGATCATCAGGAGGATGTTTCATGGCATCAAAAATATTGAATGAATCACTTCCCCATCAAATTCCATTGTGAGGGTGCCTTCATGAACATCTATCTTAGTTTGAGTCGTATTAAGAAACGGTCTCCCCAATAAGATAGGTATCGGATTACATAAGTGTCATCATTCATATCCACAACATACAAATTTGTAGGAAACACTAACTTATTCACCTGCACCAAAAAATCCTTAACCACAATATCAGGATAAGTATTAGTGCGTTTAGCCAATTGTATTATCACACTCATTTCTTTCAAAGGACACAAATTTAAGGAGGCATAAATCAAAAGAGACATTACATTAATCAAAGCACCCAAATCTAACATAGCTCTATTGATCACAGTATTCCCAATTTTGTAAAGAATGGTAAACATACCTGGATCCCGACATTTTTTAGGCATCTTCTTTATAAATACCACAGACACATTCTTTCCCATCATTAATTGTTCATCACCTCTCAGTTTCCTCTTATGTTTACATAGTTCTTTCAAGAATTTAGCGTACCTTAGTACTTACTTAATGGCCTCGAGCAATGGTATATTGACTTCCACTTTTTCGAAAGTCTCTAATATTTCTTTGTCCTTCTCCTCCTTGTTTGGTCTTGTTAATCTACTAGGAAAAAGTGGAGAGTTAGTTTTAATAATATTGGAACTCTTGAAATTTATTTTCATACTCGATGACGAATTTTCTTCCTTTCCTAATTCCTTCTCTATCTCTTCCTCGGTACCAATCCTTAGTGGGGTTCTCTTGGGTCCCTGAATCTCCTTCCATCTCTTTAAGGTCATAGTGCTGACATTCTTCGAGTTCACCTTGGGTTGAGATGGCAACTTTTCTCTAATTTGCCACTCGATATAGTTTATCCTCATTGCCAGCTGACCCATTTGGTTTTCCAAATTCTGTACACTTGATTTTTTTTCCTGTTAGGATTGTTGAACATTTTGATTAAGCTGAATCATACTTTATTGAAGCTACTGCACATTCTGACTAAGATGTTGCACAGTTTGATTAAGCTGAAGATTATTAGCATTAAAGTTCTTAATAAACTCATCAAGAGATGTATGTGAATTAGACGAGGAAGCTCCATGTGTTCCTTGCGACCTTAGTTGAAATCCTTGTGTTCCTTATGACTGATTCTGGCAGTAATTCTGTTATATGTTGGGATAATCCTTCTAGCCTAGGTTATATGTTTGTAAGTACGGGTTGTATTGGATCGTGAAGTTCCCTCTTGCAGCATTCATGTACTCCATATCTCCTTCTTGTAATGTCGGGCACTAATCAGTTAGATGGCTTATGTTTGAACATATCTCGTACACTTTCACTTGTGCTTGTCCAACTGCATTTTGTCTCACAAAAGATGTTAGTTCATCTAAACGATGTTAGATGGATGAATTACTTACCTCATTTACTCATCGAACATCATTGCAAGTTCTGAACTGTTATGTATTCGCAGCTATCTACTTAAGTAAGATCCTAGTTTCAATGGGAGTGCTCTCACAAAGTTCTCCACCACTCGCTATGTAACATCCCATTACCATTGAGTATATACCGAAACATCCAGAGGACAGTTAAGAACACACCCTATGACAATGGCATGTTAAAGCATTCTCATTCACTTATTTAGGCATCTTATAGAAAATAAGTAATCAAAAGCTCAACTCTTCCTATTAAATTCATAAATAAAACATTCATTATAGCATTACACTATATTAAACACATTTTTACATCATCACAAGCATAAAAGAGTTTACTCCTTTTTTTACAAAAAGTTTTACATGAAATGAGAAACTACATAAACACAATCTACTACTTCTCAGATGTCTGCTAACCAGACCTTTGGGTCAATTCTTAATTCCAAAATTGACAGAACTAGGCTTCTACTAGTTTGTCTTAAAAGTTAGGTCTTTCTTGTACCTAAAAATTAATATTGCAATTTTGATGAGTTTGCAAACTCAGTGAGTGAACTATCATCGATTTGTTCACTCATATCAGAACACAAATATCTCAAATACAAATCAAATTCA
>JANZXP010000006.1:14046796-14062711 GCA_027576715.1 Erythroxylum flavicans
CTAATTAGGTTTTGGATAGGTTGGTAATTAAGAGATTACAACTTCCCATAATCTGATTAGGGTTTATGCTTTAGGATCTAATTATAACTTGAGAGAGAGTAATTGACTCTAGGATCATTTAGAACCGTTAATTCGATAAATCGTAATAGGCTAGGTAGACATTAAGGATAGATAATTTTCCCTTTCTCTCCTTCTAAGTGGAATTTGAGGGTATGCGATCATTGTTCAACAAATCGATAAATTTCCATTCATTGTTACTTAAAATTGTTAATCGTCATTATGATTGTTTTTAATTAAGCGTTAATTGTCAATTATTGTTTTGTTAGTTGATTTGGTTATTTGATTTAGTTAGTCCTTGTGTTGAAATTTATTGTTTGTTAAATATTTATTTAATAGTCTCCGACCTTAGATTTTAGGACTAAATTAACCCTCCTCGTGGGAACGATACCTTAGGTACTACGCGAACGACCCATGCATTTGTGGAAATATTAAGGTTATAAATATTAAAACTTTTTTATAGCGTAACACCCTGATCAATTACTATATGCATATATTTGAAAAAAACTTAATGTGTAAAAATGAAGCACCATTATGTTAAGCCTGAGAACACAATTCCTACATATTCCACATGTAAAATCGATGAGGTGGTTCATCTTTTGGGGTGGGGACTTAAGCCATGGAAACCCAAGAAATTTGAAGCTATAATAAATTTTTCTTATTTCCCAATTATACCTACTACAACTACTAGCAAGCCTTATTCAATACCTTTTTTATGAATAATGTGACAAATTGACACTTAGAAATAGTATGGGAACATCCTCTAGATATTTTCGCAAAAAGTATTATGACTTATTGTACTTTCAAAGAAAAATACCAAAAGAAAGTCTATAAAGACATTTTCTCTCTAAGCCTCTTGTCTATGTCAAAATTCTTCATTCCATGAGTTTTAACATGGAAGTATGACTACGAACAAGACCCGCAATTGGATATTCTACTAGTGGTGAGAAAATTTAAGGTGAAATGGAGGGACAAATTCACAAGAAAATAAAGCCCATCATGTGGCTGTAAAAGAATGGCTAGCCCAAAATTCTCCGTTATTAAAACAAATTGAACCAACTTTATTCTTGTAACAAAAATCAAAAGCCCAAGCATTATTGACAGTAGCAAAAACAGAAGACGAATATTTTAAAATCATAAAGTAACTACTGAAATCAAAATTGTCTGCAACAACCTCAAAAAATAATGAAGATTAAGAACTTGAGCCAGAAGGCCAAGAGATTAATTTTATCAATTTGTAAAAATGTGGGCCCAAATACTTTGTAAAATATAAGCCCAACTATTGTACGTTTGTATCAAGATCAACATTATGGCTAAAAAATCATCTAAATTATTTGGAATGACATAAAGTCTACACCAAAGATAACCATAAGTGACTTCTACAAAGGACACCAATTTGAAGAGGTGAAATGATAAGAAATGAGACTGAAGAGCCTATATGAGGACGAAGTTCAAAATAAGGGATGGGAGCTTCGTCAGAGCTTCTTCTTCCTCTCTTTCTTCTCCAAGTTATCCTTAATTATTGCTCTTCTAGGAGTTTGAATGTCTTCCCTCCTTCTCTAACGCCTTGTCCTAGTGCCTAAAGCCCTCAAAGCCTTCTTATTGCCCCTCAAAACCAAAACTTCCTACGAAGCTTTGTCATTTGTAACAACCACCTTATCTGAGCAATCTCTTTGTATTTGAGCCCCCTTTCCTTTTCTTTTCTTCTTCAAAACCCTTAAAGCTTCTGCAATGCTTCATATGTGCCGAAAAAGATTTGTTTGAAATTTTAACGTTAGCCTTGACATGAGTTTATTCACATTTGTTTACTTTTGAGCACAGTTTGTAGTGGACTAGCTCTGTCACCTATCAAACTTTTATATTTTTCCTTAATATTTATTATTTGCTCTTTCTATTTGCTTATTGCATCTTGTAGCGGTCAACTTTGCCGCCCATCAAAGTATAATATTATTTATTTGCTTTAATATTTGAGTTATTATTTGTGATGAGTATTGTAATTGTAGCGGTCGGCATTACCACCCATCATGTTATGATATTCAATGCTTGTTCTCATTTGCTCTTATTTGCTTTAGTTTGTGTAATATTTGCTTATATTTTCTTTATTTAATATTTTCTTTTAATGCTTTACTCATGTTATCTCAATATTTGACAAAATGACACATAAAAATATTAAGTAGAGACTTTTCTAGATTAGAAGAGCAATATATAGAATTCCTAAAATAGGACTATAATAATGACAACTTTTTATTTGCAAACCAACTTAGGAACAAGATTAGAACTAATAAGTCCTTGAAAAAGGTTCTAAAAAGAAAAAAATATCCAAATTGGAGATCCTAAGTAAACCTTAAATATTTACTTATAACTTACCCATTTTTAGCTTTGAAACCTCTTTGAAAAAGTGAAATTTTCCTTTTCTTTAAAGTGAGCCTTTGACTGTGTATGATGAATCATTTGAAAACTTTAAGGTTTTATCCTTAATTATCCTCAGAGCCCCTAAGATCTACCTAGGATCTCTAAATTGGCTTTTTGTATTTTTAGAACCTTTTTAAGGACTATTTTCAAGATCTTATTGGTTCTAATCTCATTCCCAAGTTGGTTTGCAAATAAAAAATTGTTATTATTATGGACATGTTATAGGAGTTCTAAATGTTGTTCTTCTAACCTAGAAAGGTCTCCACTTAGTCTTTTTATGAGTTAGCTTTGTCAAATATTAACATGAATAAAGCACTAACAAAATATTAAATAAAGCAAATAAAGACAAATATTAATACAAATTAAAGCAAATAAGAGTAAATGAGAACAAGTATTGAATATCATAATATGATGGGCGGCAATGCTAACCGCTACTGGTTATAATACACAACATTAATAATAACTCAAATATTAATATAAATAAACAATATTACACCTTGACAGACAACAGAGCAGACCATTAGAAGACGCAACTTTGAGGGGCTTTGACAGGAGCTTTAGGCATTAGATCAAGGCTTTAGAGAATGGAGGACGTTTAAGCTCTAGGAAGAGCAAGAACTAGGGAGAAATAATATTTAATATGTTTAATATTTTTATATTAAGTAATGATATATATATAAATAAAAAATCAATAAACTAAATTTTATTAATGACATCACATAGAAAATGACTATGATCCTTAATTTTTTTTTCAGTATATAACCTTTCACAAAAAGAATCAAAACTCTTAAACTGGAAACATAGAGGAAATTTATGTATGAATTTATAAATGCATCATGATGAATTGAATTTGAGTTGGGAATTAATATCCCAGATTCGTATCGAAAAAATAGTTGACATCAAAATTGAGAATCTGCCCGCATCGGATAATATTCATGTGCCAAGAAAAAACACAGTAAACAAGATCTGCAGGTTTCCAATTGACATGTTTAGTCCAATTGAAATAAATTGAGTAGTGCACTGCTTACAATCATGCTTGTGTTTCCCTAATTTATAATCACTAGATGACAAAGAGTTCCACATAAGAGAGAATTAAAACGGGGCTTGGTCCACACATCACTCAAAGAGTATATTCAAGATGGACTAGTTGCAGCTATTACTACAATTGCTCAAAGTACTAACAGGACTGCGTCTACGCCACGTAATGCCGTTCGTGCTATCTTTATATTCCAAGGGAACGGCATCAACATCTGCAAGTGAAGGTTGCTTTCTCCTAAACACGCCCCACAAATAAAATTTTGCTTGAAATCCTGCGGAGTTAATTTCGGAATGAAGAAATGTTAAAACTTACCAAATTTTGCACATATAGGGGTAATGGAACTATAAATAAAACATGAGGCCTCACTCCAATGCTCCTTTGGCAGTATGTTTGAAGTGAAAATCAACATTTCTGCATTTTTAACCACAGTTCTCATGGCTAACTCTTCGAAAATCATGTGATGTACTAGACAATCAAAGGCCTTTTCATCTCTGTACCAAGAAATAATCCGTTTGTAACAGTAACCAAAATCAATTAATGAGAATAATAGAAAACTCTTTGAATTTGTACCTCTCGTATAGAGGAAAGAAATAGAGAGCAATACTTTCTTGAGTTGGTCCAAACTTATTAAAGCTTTTAGGCCACACAGAAGCCATAGATACCAACTCGACTGGAATTGATTCTGGCAGTGATTTTGCCTCCTCATAAGCTCTAGAGCATGCCATAGTAGACAAATGGCCAAGAAGTCCCCCAACAGTAGCAAATTTGAAATTTAAGATACTTAATTTTCCCCTGTCAAATAGCAAAACTGACTAAGACGTTGCCTTTTCCTATAATAATATTAATCCCTGGAAGTATGAGGAATAAAAAGAAAGGATAAAAAGTTTTGGAGAGGAGATTTACCTCCAAATTGGATCTTTTATTGGCTGTGCAAAAACATAACAACTTTGTTCCCCAACCAGAAAAGCCAATCGATTACTTTCAGTTTTGTGAGATTCAGCCTTGTCAATGTCTGAAGGTAGCAAATCACAGGTGGAAAGTTGCATTTTCTTGTTTTCAAGAGAGTTAGCCTCTTTGTCGAAGCTCTCAAGTTCATCAAGTTCCCCATGATTGCAAGTGTTCACTCCATTGCCACGCTCAGCACTCACAAGAGACCAAAGGTCACAATTAGTAGGTTGTGAATTATCAGATTGATGAGATTCAACAGCTTTACTGAAGGTGCAACTGTCTAATCTACCCTGTCTTCCAAGCTTCTTATCTTTTCCACCATCTGAATGATTCACCTGAAGGGGCTGAGAGCAACAAATATACGTTTGAGAGTTTTTGGCTTTAAAAGAATCCTTTACTTGAATACTGGGAATTTCTGATCCACTAAGTGTTAGCTTCTGATTATTATCACCATTATTGCAGTATTCCACATCAAGCTTTTGAAAGTCTTGAAAAGCAGGTATAGAGCTTTTACTTTCAAACGATTGGTTTGCTTCACCATAGCTAAACTTGCAAAATTGATTTTTGTCTCCAAGCTTGTAATCTTTGTCACCATTCTTAGAGCATGACTGACTACTGAAATTTATCCTCTTACATTTCTGTTTGAACCTTTTGGAAGGATTGACCTTATTTGGCTGGACAGTTTTCAAACTCTCAAAGCAACTTTCCCTAACCACGAGGGGGCTAGATCTCTCAAGGGAGGAAGTTTGTATGTGCTTTGATTCACAGTCTTCACATAACCAAATCACATGATCATCAAATGATTTCGGCAATACACTTAGACAATAGCTGAAAATAAGAAAAGATAGTCATACACCAAAATACTACAATAAATGAAACAAAACCTAACATTCACAATGAAAACATTCTTAGCGGTTAGCACACTGCATTTGGCTATCTTGCATTTGCCCTGATTTTGTTCCATACAAAAAGCCAATGTCTCATTTAAACACAAGACTGACTTGTACTCTAAATACAAGAGAAAAAGCCTTCAGTTCCCATTGAAGTGTTGGAAAAAGAAGTTTTAATCCAAATTTTGATAATTGTAAAATATTTGCTATTAATCCATATACTAAAATGTAGATAAAATAAAAAATAATAAAAAGATTGGTGAAAACGTAAAGCCAAGATGAAGTTGTTTGAATGATTGAGAATTCGAGTGCAGAACAAGTTTTAAATGTTATAGATGGTTTGGAAAAGAAATTCAAGTTTTGTTAAGTTGAAATGAAATTATAGTCAATTGAGAGAAGAAAATGGAGAATAAGGATGGCAGCCTTGAGAAGCCAGACCGACCAACCGACCTAGTCATTTGACAAGCTTGGAGGCCAAACAATCAACCACCTCATGCCAACAGCAAATTTTCCTATCTTGAAAGAACTATCGACCCTAATGGTTAGTTGAAGCTCTACAAGCACAAATAGGACCTTCTGAATAAAAGAAAAATAGGAAGAGAAGTGGAAGTAATATGTGAAAAGGTTAATTCGAGTTTTTTTTAATTGAGATTTGTGTTGAGATTTAGCTATTATGATATTCTTTGTAAGAGTTATTAGATTGAGTGTTTGTGAAAGCTTTCAATAGATTGGGTTTGTGAAAGCTTTCAAGTGCGAGTAATGTGACTTCTTTTACAAGCTCTTGTAAAACTCTTGAGAAAAGTAGCTGCGTTTTGACCTCCAACAGTAAATGAGATTTAATAATGGACGCAAGTCTCAAGCATGACTTCAGAAATGGACATAAGTCTGCACCAACCAAGCCTCTATAAAATCAGTATTTGTTCTATCTCTCTTCCCTTAGTTGTTTCATTTGATTTAAACTTATTAAATGACCTATGATTATCATTCATTACCTAATTGAGATATTATTGAGAAGTGTTTAAATGAGCTGCGTTCATTTTTCTTAGATATAAAAGGTGTTATACAATCAATCACATAATATTTGATAAACCGTCAAAGTTACAATTATTGATAGGAAACACCCAATTCTTCATCAATCGATTGTTGTAGGTCCTAAAAATTAGTATTAGAAAGGGGTTCCCACTAGGTATCTAAAGGTACAATAAAAGGATCATGGCACACAAAAGTTTACATTCAAACCAAGAATGAACAAATAGCAAATAGGTTGTACACATTCTAGTTTGTAAGAGAACAAATTTAATAGTGTCGATATGTGAAATAGCACATAATATTTGACACAGACTAAAAGTAATATATTAAAATATAGACTAAAAGTAATATATGAAAATATAAGTTAAGTAAAAAAGAGCAAAGTGAGTATGTGAATCCATATTGATGGACTTTGTCCATAAGAGGGATGATGAATCAATTACTGAAATGTACACACGCTTTATTTATATTACAAATGAGTTTATAAGTCTTGATAAAACCCATAATAAAATTAAAATGGTTAGAAACGTACTCATCACTTTCAAAGATGTGGGGAGAAAAAATGGACTGTCAACCAAAATTTAAAGAACCTAAACATCTTACCTTTAAAACAGTTAATTGAATTTTAACTTGTACGAAATGATACTAAAAGAGACATTAGAGGAGGAATGAACTTTACGAAGAAGAGTATCACATTAAAGGTTTCAAGAAATAAGAGAGAGATTGAGGGAATGATTTAATTATAGAGAAAAAAAGAGAATAAACATACTTCATTGACGACTAAAAAATTCAAATATTATTTTTTAAAAATCCAATGGAGAAAAGAATCCAAGAGTGAACATAAACTCGACAGCAAAAGAAAATTTAACACCAGCCATTATAAGGGGGGGGAAAAACTTAGGCACATCAAATTCCAGTGCCCCACACTAAAGGAGAGTGACATGAGAAGTAAATAAGAAAGAAAAAGGCTATAAAGTGTCCTAGGAAAACTGAAGAGCTCAAAAATAAAACGTAAATATGCTTCATATCTAACGATAATGAGGTAAATGCTGCTTTTACCTCTCTTATGATGACATCTCTTATGAGAAACTACTTGAGAACTTAGAAATTTTGACTAAGTGAAGAAGTAATTATCTTTCAAGTGTAAAGAAACTGCATGCTCTTAGATTATGTGCATTAAAAAAATGAGAAATTAAAGACTAACATCAACAACTTAAATGCATCCATGAAAGAAGATGAAGAAAACACTCAGAGGATAAATGATTTATGGCATGAGAATGAATCCCTTAAAAAAAATTGATGAATTAAAGTTACCTTTCTCTAAGTTAAGCAAGAAAAAGGAAAGCTTGATACCCTACTTGTTCAAAAGAACTTCAATAACAAGCACAAGACTAGATATAAATTTGAACGCACCCCGAACAATTCCAAAAGCACATTTTACAAAGGAGATTGGGAATTGCAACAATTTGATGTCAAGAATACATTTTTGCATGGAGAACTCGAGGAAGAAATCTACATGGAAGTGCCTCCTATTATAGGAATAATTTTGCCTTAAAGAAGACCTTATATAGGCTAAAACAATCACCACATGCATGGTTTGGGAGATGATGGTTGTGGGATATAGACAAAGCCAAGAGGATAATACATTGTCTATCAAACACTCAACTTCAGGCAATTTCAATTTATGTTGATGACATAATAGTTATAGGGAATGACCGCAAAGAAAGACAACCTCTAAGTCAATGTTTGGCTAAGGAGTTGAAGATCAAGGAATTAGGAAGGTTGAAATATTTCCTCAACAATGAAGTAAATCAATCTTTTAAAAAGTCAACATACCCAGTACACAAAGCTCCCCGCTTTGCAGGAGTCTAGGAAAGGTCATAATGTACATAGCCTTCTGATTGTATTTTTACAAAAAGGTTGTTTCTGTGACTTGAACCTATGACCTTATGATTACAAAGGAGCAACTTGTACAGTTGCTCCAATGCTCACCCTCAAGTAAATCAATCTTATGCAAGGTATTTTATCTTCCAATAAAAGTATGTCACTAATCTCCTAAGGGAAACACGAAAAACAGCTTGCAAATTAGTAAGTACTCCAATAAAACCGAACATTAAACATGAAAAGACAAAGAAGAAAAGGGAATGTATCGACGCCTTATAGGGAGGTTCATTTATCTATCTCACATAGGACCACATATAGCATATACCGTGAGAGAGATAAGTTAGCTCATGCAAATCCCGAAAGAAATTCATTTCTAGGCAGCTCATCGAGTATTGCAATATCTCAAAGGGACACTAGGAAAAGGTATTTTGTTTAAGATAAATGGAGGGTCTAGTACTAAGGCATATATAAATGCTGATCCAGTATTGAGAGGAGATCTAATGTAGGATATTGCAGCTTTCCTGTAAGAACCTTGTGATGTGGAGAAGTAAGAAGGAGATAGTGGTAGCACAATCTAGTATAAAGGCATAATTTCAAGCAATGAAGGTGTATGTGAACTATTTTGATTGAAAATTATCCTATAAGACTTAAAGATTAAGTGGGATGACCCAATGAGACTCTATTGTGATAATAAATTTGCAATTATTATAGCTCATAACCCAAAAAAACATTATCAAATGAAGCACATCAAAGTTACCAGATACTTCAAAAACTGAAGAGTGATATGATTTTGCATATCTTATGTGGCTACAAAGAACCAACGTTTTGATGTAATTACCAAGGCACTAAGTAATTAAAGTTGTGATAATATTGTATCCAAGCTGGGAATGGACAATACCTATTCACCAACTTGAGGAGTGTGAAGAAAACATGATTTATGGCTAAGTTAGCTATTTCAGGATTTTTGTATCATTTTAGGATTTCCTATCTAGTTAATATATCCAAAGTCACGGGATTTGATTATTTTTGTTTCCTATTTAGTTAGGATATCCTATGATTGTGTGATTTGCTTATTTTTGTTTCCCTTTTTGTTATTAGGGTAACTTGTATATAATTGACTCTCTTGCACACTTGTAAACAATGCAAGGCAATGCAGAAAATAGTTTCTCAATCTCAAGTTCTGTCAGTATTAATACTAAAGATTGTTGCTTGTTGACAAATTGACAACAATGGGACTACAAGTTAACATACTTTCTTAACCACTATAATGTCTCAACCTATGAAAAACAATTACCCAAATGTTGCTAAAGTGGCCTAACACCCTCACCACCATCGTAGGAGCGGAGTTTCTCGAAACAAGGTTTGAAGGGAGAAGGAAAGAAAAGGAGATGGCTATGCTTTCTTAAGAAAGGAGGTAGTCCTTTTTTTTTTTTTGGGTATTTCAACTAGGAAATCAACTTTCCTTATGTAATTGGTTCTTAGTGCCTGTTTGGTTGAGCTTATATCAGTAGAGCTTCTATCAATAGAGCTTTTATCAGTAGAGCTTTTCTGAGGAGAGCTTTTTTAAAAAGTCTGTTGACTGTTTGGCTGTCAATTAAAAAAATAGCTTGTTAAAAAGAGCTTCATATAGTAGACTGTTTGGCAACATAAAAATAAAAAGAACTTTTATTAATTTTAACTATATTTTATTTTCTAATAAAATTATTTAAAATATAAATATTATTTAAAATATATTAAACAATATACAAAACAAAATATATTAATTATTACATAATTTTAAACCATATGAAACATAAATGAAAATATATCTAACCAAATTTTTTGTATAGATCATAACATAAGTAAAACTAATTTCAAAAATAAATATTAAAACATATAAAAAATTCAAATAATATTATATAAATCTCAAAATAAACGTGAAGATATGTTTGTGGATATTGTGGGAATTATGTGTAAAGCATAAGGTTAAAAGGGACTAAAAAATAGGGTCATTAATTGATATAAAAAATTTACCTGAAAAAGTGCTTTTTTGAAAAGCTCCAAATTTGAGCTTTTAAAAAAGCTATTTCTATTCCAAAAGTACTTTTGAAGTTTACAGCCAAACACTCATTTTTTTCTTAAAATAGCTTTTGCGGTGGAAAAAAGTACTTTTCTACCAGCCAAAAGCTGAACTCGTCAACTCATTTGTAAAATCAAAGTTGTAATTGTTCGATTTGGACTAAAAGTTGTGATAGTGTGAGAATATCTCATTCTTTTTGGTTTGTTAAGAAACACAAAAAGGATGAGCTGAAAGTGAGATCAATTCGTTTTACGTTTGCGATGCAATTTTGAGGTCCACACTTGACCAAGTCTTCTCTCGATTGACATTTTTGGTGGCAGTTCGGAGTAGACGTAGATGCTTGCGACAGGGTGCTGCTTCGATCTGCCAAACCATCACTGCACATCAATGTTGATTGTAATGCACTTGTTGCAGCCACTGTTAGTAGGCAAGTCTATGTTGTCAGATTGCTGTTGCAGGTAAATATCTCTGTGCCTTTTAATCACAGAGCTTATCATAAAGGATCCACCTACTACAGATTTTTACCTCTCGGAACTGGAAACAGGTTGGTGCCAGGATTGACATCAAGGCAAGGCTTGGTGCTTGGTCCTGGGACATAGACACAGGAGAAGAACTCCGAGTTGGTGCGGGACTAGCTGAGGCCTACGACATCACCTGGTGCGCCGTTGAATACTTTGAAGCCAGTGGTAGCGTATTACGTATGCTGCTCAAATACCTCTCTCCTAATACCCCGCATCTTGGGAGGACTCTTCTTCATCATGCAATCCTGTGTAACAATGCCAAAGCAGCAGAAGTGCTCCTCATTTGTGGTGCTGATAGAGCACTTCCAGTAAAAACAGCGGTGAAAAATGGTCTGCCCCCTTTTCATTTGGCTGCAAGGCTTGGATCAACCAATGTTCTTGAACAACTGATAGCTACTGGCTCCAACGTTAACTCTAGAACAGAGTCTGGAGACACTGCATTAATGGTATGTGCCAGATATAAGCAAGAGAAATGTCTTAAAGTTCTTGCCTCGGCTGGTGCTGATTTTGGTTTGGTCAATTCAGCTGGTCAGTCTGTAAGTTCAATTGCAAGGTCAACAAAATGGGATCTTGGTTTTCAACAAGCAGTGGTAGAGTTGATCCGAGCTGGGAAGATTACCAGATCAACCAATGCTTCAACGTTCTCTCCTTTGATGTTTGCGGTTCAAATTAATGATATAGAGGCTTTGAAAAAACTCATTGCGCGGGCAGAGATCAATCTTGATGAACAGGATGCTGACGGATACACTGCTGTAATGCTAGCGGCTGCAGGAGGCCATGTGGAGGCTTTCAGGTTGCTTGTCTACGCTGGTGCAAATTTGAATCTTCAAAACAAATATGGCAAGACAGCAATCAGCTTGTCAGAGCTGAATCGATATGGAGAAGAAATCGAAAAGGTGATGCTCGAATACGCACTGGAAGAGGGATACAACTATTCTGCTGGCATTCATGCTCTGCATCGTGCTGCTCGCTGGGGGGACTTGGATTCGGTTCGCATGTTAACCAAAAGAGGCTATAATGTCAACAACTTTGATAGCGACGGATACACCCCACTGATGTTAGCTGCCAGAGGAGGCCATGTTAGTGTCTGCCAACTTCTAATCGCTTACGGTGCCAGATGTGACATTGAGAATGAGAGACGTGAAACTGTACTTTTGCTTGCAAAGAAGAATAATAATGGACAGATGGTAGAGAGTGTCATACTTGATGAGCTTGCTCGCCAGCTTGTTACCACCGGAGCTCGAGTCAAGAAGCACACCAAGTGCGGTAAAGGATCTCCACATTCCAAAGAACTGAGGATGGTGGAGTCTGTAGGAGTCCTGAGGTGGGGCAGATCAAGTAGGAGAAATGTAGCATGTAGGGATGCTCAAGTTGGTCCGAGTGCCAAGTTTCGCTGGAGCCGAAGAAAAAAGTACGATGTTGAAGAACCAGGAATGTTCCACGTAAAGACTACAAAGAACAAGGAGGTCCACTTTGTATGTCAAGGTAGTGATGAAATTGCTGAAATTGCTGAGTTGTGGGTACGTGGGATCAAGCTTGTGACAATGGAAGCCATTTTTGGGAAGGGACAGAGCGACTTGTGATGTGTATTTAGGAAACTTCACAAGTGTTTTTGATGGAAATAAAGTGGAGAAATTTAGGGACAAATTTGTACCGGTGTATTTTAGAAATTGAAACCAACTAGGTAGGAGGTAAATGGTCGTTATTAATGATCATCACTTGCCATGTTAGAATATTTTATTAATGTAAGCTTAGTTTGGGAGAGCAATATCGGTTAATAACTTACTGAAATTAACCTGTTAAAATAATAAGTACTTATTCTCAATAAGTGCTTATGTGTTTGGGATTACTATTTTAGCAACTGTTGAAACGTGAAAATAAGCATTTGCAAATGCGGTTGCGATTGTTGAAAAGAGATAAAATAATTAAAAAATCCATTGATTTAATAAACTAATAATTGTTGTATAAATAACTAAAAAATATATTATTAGTCATATAAACTTAAAATTATAAATAATAAAATATTAAATTAAAATAAGAAAATATAAATAAAATAAATTTAGTAAATAAAATATTAGTAGTCATATTAATTAAAAGTATAATAAAAAATAATACTTGTAGTGAAGATTATTAATAAAAAGTAAAATTTTTACCGCAGGTGTAGTTTCCTATCGCAATCCTCTTTCTGCTTATTGATTTCTGCAGCGACACCGCACTTTTCTCTAACCTCCAATTGTTTACTGCAAAATCAAACATGTGCCTGCATTTAAAAACTATAATGAATAAGTATTTATCCCTACCGTACCGCAAATCCAAATATAATTTTAAACTTCAAAGGCATACTTTCCACATCTTTAAAACACTACACGTCTCACTTTCCAAACATAAGGCAATTTAGTTTTAGTGGAAACAAATTTTCAGGGTCTATACTAGCATCATTATCTAATGCTTCTTTACTACAGATGTAACACTCTAAAGGACACTTGTCCTACAAGAAAGCAATACATGGCCACTTGCCTTAAAGGAAGCAATATAGGGCCATGTTTTGCACAAAACTAAGCCACCTAATGGACACATGTCCTTTCCTTAAACTCTTTCATCCCTTCATATAATCTGCAAACAACACTTAGTAGTTATTTTGCCTTCCAGGTCCAAACGTGAAGCATAAGTATTGTCTTATTTCTGGAGCCTCGACCAGGTGAAGATTTAAGGGTGTAATGTTTATTTGCTTTGATTTCGACGTCAAGTCCGTCTGACTCATAGCATTGTATACTTGTTTAGGACAAGTTACACAGTAGATTAGAGCCATCGAAATAGTTGAGTCAGGAGACCAGGAAAAGTTAACCTAAGACTATACCCTTATATTTGTGTATTGCATGTTTGTGTATGTTAGCTGTAAAATTATGTTTATTGATTCGTAAAATGTGTTCTTTGTATATTTAATGTGATGTTTGTATACAATATACAATGGATAGCCAAATATGTGTATTTGTGAAAAGATACGAGTCTAAGAAAGCAAGTAACTAAGAAATGATAAAATAATACGTGATGACAGTACTGATATCTATTACAACTTTTATGACTGATACTATTTGATAAATTGGGAAATGTGACATTCGTACATGGTTTTGTGTTATATGGCATGTGACGTTTATATGCTTCAGATGTAAGACCGATACACGATAGATTGAGATAAAGCATTATAATGAATTAATGGCTTGCCTATGATAGGCTATGTTCGAGTCTTTGAAATTGCTGAGTAGTTGAGTTATGGACGAGATGTGACTAGGTACTTGTCTATAGAGAAGGTACTAATGATTAGGTATCGGATTGGTATCCTGAATTTCGAAGATATCCTGTGTTGGTACCTAGTACCGAAGTGGTACCTAGGTACCAAATGTGATTGCATGACGTGTCGATATTGATATTTGTGATTTTATTTCCACGTAGTGATGAGATATTGAGGATGAAATGAGCCGTTAGACTATTGAATGTAGGCTTACTAAATTTAGCAGAGCCCAAAACGAGATAAGAAAATGATAATAAAAAGATAACTGAGAATAATCATAATATTATAGATGTTTTATTACGTATGCTTTTACATCCTTGTCTAGTTTATGCATGTTCTATTAGTGGATAGTTCATCTTCTGTTATCATATCTTACTATAGTTATATATAAGGGAGCGGTTAGGTGACTTTTACTGAGTAGGCAGCTCATCCCTTATTACTATATTTTCAGATGATCTAGTGAGTGCTGATAATCTCGGTGTTTGAGCCAGCAACATAGGATGTGTATAGTTGTTTAGTCTTTGACTTTTTATGTATATATACTGTGGCGTGTTATATTTTGGGTTGTACAGATAGACTTTTGAGACTACTGGTTAGTGTTTATATCTTTAATAAAGTTTATGTTCCATAATTGAGGTTTGTGAGATATTATGACCTTAATGGTGGAATGGAAGATAGGAAGTGCTACATTTAGTGGTATCAGAGCGAGTATATGTTTCTAGGAATAAAATTAAGTGATGAGGACACACTGCTAATATGTTTTTATCTTATTTGTAGGATGGTTTCAGGAGATAGTATTGCTGACTCATAGTTAACTGGGGAATTGTTCCGTGCTTCGAATGCGCCTGATCAAGGGGATGTCGAAGTAGATCGAGCAGGAGCTAAAATGCCACCTTAGATGACACAGTTATTCCAGAAGGTGCAACAGGCAGTGGCTACAACTCCATCCTGAGGAGATTCGGGAGTGGACCATAACTATGAATGGATCTAGAGGATGGGTGTAGTATAGTTTCGAGGTACTATAGATCCTAAGGAGGCTGAGACATGGTGGGAGTAGATAAAGTTGAATTTAGATTGTTTTGAGTGTCCTCAGGATAGAAGACTGCAGTATATAATGTCCTTATTCCATGGCATCGCACTGACTTGGTGGAAGTCAAGGAAGAGATCATACGAGCTGAGAGCTTTGAATTGGCAGGGGTTTCAGAGAGAATTCAATGATAAGTATACTCCAATGATCTACAAAGACAGGAAGGCAATGGAGTTCATGAGTTTGGTTCAGACACATGATATGACGGTAGCTAATTATGAGGCTTGTTTTGCAGCTCTGTCCAAGTATGCATTAGAGATTGTGGCAACTCCTCGGGACAGGTGTTCTAGATTTGAGCAGGGTTTAAGGACAGAGATTCGGATGGGTTTGGGACCTGCTACTTCGGATTTCAAGGAGTTACTAATGCTGTACTGAAAGTGGAGAATGTAATAGAGTAGGACAGGAGGAGAGGAGACCTTAAAAGGTGGCTAGAGAGCCATGTTGGAGAGGGGAGTCGGTCTGTTAGGAGGGGAATTTGAGCTAGTCGTTCCTGGTCTATTGATGTAGGAGAGTTGGTGCTACTTTGAGTAGGAGTGGTAATTTCATTAGATCTGGTAGAGATCAGAGAGTCGGCATGGATTTAGACCAGTATAGCTGTAACATCCCCTCACTTATGGGAAGGATATTTTGGTCATTTTGGAATAGGTTAGGATTATTTAAAGTGTTTTGACATATTCATGCATTCATATATGCACATGAA
>JANZXP010000006.1:14062811-14082854 GCA_027576715.1 Erythroxylum flavicans
AATTTAATCTCATTAGAATTAATTCTAGCTTATTAACTAAATGTCATTCCACTAAAGACAATTAGTTGAACTCTTGAGATATTAAATATTATGGGAACAAATATTTCATGTACAATTGCAAACCCTATTTATAACCTTATTATAGCCATCTGCATAACAAAGAGTAAAATTACCGTTTTGCCCTTATGTTGGTTTTTCTTTCTAGATCTCCCGTTTTACATTATATGGTGATTAATAAACAAGATCTCATCTTGGTGTTAAGACTTGATGGGTAGCTAGTCCATCAAGCTACTGGCGCCAGTTTAATCACCAAATCTCCTTAAAGCATTTAGAAGTGATGATAGCACTATAAACTCGTTATTTGAATGAATGTTCCCTGATACATGTTTCAATCAATAATTCCAACATGCAGTCACTAAATTAATACTTTGTACAAATCCATTCTGATCATATCAAGAATTATAATGAAACACATATGAGGTCACCACTCATCAAGATTATGGTTCATAATATGCAAATGCTTAAGTTGTATGTTTTAAGATTAAAGTAACGTCCCACTTTATTCATGAAAACATACTTGATTCCAGATTCATTTAATAGTGCCATTATGATAGTCAACTACTATTATGATATGAAATTCATTATTCCCTTGAAGTAAACTCTTTTGCTCATATGGAGATAAATCGCAATACTACAGTCAAAAATCATAATCAAGCGACCAACTTGGTTATTCAACTATGAATCAATTAATTTAGATGCTAATAATATACATGTTTCCCATACATCTCTATGTAAATGTATATTACTTACAAAAGAATCTTGTCACCTTTTGACAAGATCCAAACTCTTTTGTTTTATTAATAATAAATATTTTCATTACAAAACTGTAACTGAAGAAGATAAATTTACATGTGCATACACTTGCTTTCCAGGGCACTATATTTACATAACTCTAATAGTGGTTTCAGCCCAAAAGTCTCTAAAACTTTTCTATTCTTCTTTGTTGGCCTTAAAACACTAACAATCACATCAAGGTATCTTAAAAATATAAGTTTTAAGCTCAAAGACTTATAATAACCTATAAAAACACTTAAACATATAAACTAACACAATTCTAACATAAACACATACTAAACACTCAATTTAACACTCAATACATAACAAATTAAACCCTAAAATATGATGCAAATCACACTTATCAACATCTCCATACTTAAATGTTTGCTTGTCCTCAAGTAAACAAAATAACAAACACATAACAAACACACAACACACAATGCGATAATGAGGTAATGGCTTCAACTTCTTGAAATAAATTTAATCTTAATCACAATCATTCGAGTTATATCAAATTATTAACATGTAAAATCTGTGTCTAAGGGCTTTGACCTAAATATACAAATTAATCGAGATCTAAGTGTTACTTTATTTACATTTTTCAATTGCACACACACATTAATAATTCTTGGGCCATTCATACTTTGTAACTGTTCCTAAGTATATTTTCATGAAAAGTCAAGTTTATTATAAGTTCGGTAGTTTTTTTATTAGAAACACGTTTTTTATTATTATTTAATTTATTGAACATAGACTTAGTCTTTTTACGTGGAGGCAAACATTGATAATGAAGGTCGATCCGGTTGCTCGACTAAGTCATATTCTTATTAAGCTGCTTAGTTGGAACGTCATTATAGCTTTTTGACACGGAGGCACAAATTTATGATGCGTGTCAATCCGGTTACCTGATTATATCACTTTCTTAATTGGCTACTAGCTCTATTTATAACCGAAGATCAGTGAAATAGTTATTTATTTAACGAACATTTTTTATTGCCTACATTGTTGTTTAGCTGCTCATTTCCATGAAAAATACTAGTAACGCTACTTAAGTTGGAAGGCTTCAAATTATGAATGAATGTGGCAATTTAGAGGGTGCTAAATTTACACTAAATCCTAATTAAGATATATATTTATCCAAAGACCACAATTCACTAATTTTGCGAACTAAAAATTATTCACAACCTAATAGACTACGTTCAAAATTAATTCAATTTTAATATATCTAAGCCATTGACACATTCAAACAATTGACAAAATGCAACCTAACAACTATCATATCATATGCAAAATCACAAACAAAGTGAAACACATAACCCTCCTCATACTTGAATAACACATTGTCCTTAATGTGAGAAAGGAACAAACAAACATATAAAAGAAAAGAAAGAACATAAATTAAAGTAACCAAAAAATAAAATAAAAATGAAGACTAATTTCAAAAAGAAAAATGGGTTAGACACATATCTCATGGAGATGGAGGCGGGGATGGTGTCAGAGGCAACAATTGAATGCCCTGAGACTCGAAATACCGATGAATCCGACAGATATCCTAGCTTTGGCATCATTGTGTTCGATCCATTTCCTTCACCATTCTGGTGTGCTCCACAAGTGTACCAGTAACTGTCTTGTTGGTTGCGGAGATTACCTCCAGGGCTTTCTTCCATCATTTATCTTCTTCTTCCGTTTCCTCAGACTCTTCACTAGTTGAGTACTCTTCTGCTTGCTGCGGTGGTGCTAAACTCGAACTCGCCTAACTGGCCCTAATCTTGACATGTGTCTTTTGGCTAATATCTCTAAGTTCCATGTTGTGGGACTTAAAGATTTCAGCCCACTATAAATGGTGATGGTTTAAGAAGTTAGGGAGGTGGATAGTTAACCCACTACAGTCCATGCCATAATATTCAGTAATAGTAGACACTAGTTTCGCCATTCCTAGTTTTTTGTTCCTCTTATGCAGAGTCGTAATAATACCATTTAGCATATGTGGATGAGCACATTAGAATGCTATAGCCCATGCACCACAACATAAAGAGTTCTTTTGTGGAACACTTGTTGGTTTCTGATTTATCAAAAACTAATTGACACATGAATTTGTGCAGCAATAACTGCTCTTGGGACCTTATTATGTTTTTTTTAGCATTGTTAATAAAAAATTGCTCTATTCTAGTGAGTTCATTCCAATATCGAGGAGAAAAATCATCATGCTGCTCGATGATGGAGGATTTGGGGAATCCACATATATCTCATATGATTTCTATTCATAGGCTCTTCCTCTTAACCTAAACGACAATTCCTTGGGGTTCCTAGGGACACAGGATAGTGAAGTGAAAAATTACAATGTGAGCTCCTGGTAGACAAGAAATTGAAAATGTATAAATTGGGCCCACTGGATTTGTTCAGCTAGGTTTTCTACCCTTTTATGCAATTCTAACCTATCGAGCATTTCAAAATCAAAATATTTGGGAAGTACTATTTCTCTAGCATTTAGAGATTGGAAACGCGTACCTTCCTCCTCTATGTAGATCGGGAAGTGCATTCCGAAGTCTGCAGCTCTATTTCTTCTCCCATGTCCCATAACTTGATTTCGTCCTAATTATTCTCGTCTGGCTGATTGTTTAATGCACAAAATATTTCTTATGAATAGGTAGAATTTAGAAGAAATTTAGAGGTTTGAAAAATTGTAGAGAGATAGGGGAGCTTTTGTAGGTTTCAATTCTAGAGAGATAAAGTAAAAGTGAAAGTGAATAAAAAAGTGAAGTTAGAAATCAATACAAAGGCGGTTGGAAGGAAAAATGGTAAAAATCTTCTTTAAAAGACGCGTGCTCCTTTCTTGCCCAGTCACAGGCCACGATCATGGCCTGCAGTTTTCCACCAATTCTTTATTTTCCTTCATTTGCTATTTTCACATTCTTTTTGAATTCACTTCTTAATTCTTTTTTAGCGCTTTCACCTCTCTTTTACTTGCTTGCTCAATCATCCACATTATCCTGAAATCTTATTCCTTCTTGATTTTATTCAAAAACAAAATAATCCTAACTTCAGAATTCAAATTTTCTAACAAAATAATCAAAGGAACTAATTTTTTGTGGGTTGCCTCTCATATACCGGTTCTTTTAACATCAGTAGCTTGACACTCTTTTTAGCTCACGATGGATCAAATGAAGGTTGCAATGGTAGTGTAGTCACTAATCTCACAATTTTTACCTGAGCTACCATGCTACGGTTTCCACCTTCCTTACGATACTCCTTTCCTTGCCTTCTTCTATGCAAGTGCTTCTTTCTAAATGCATTCCCAGGGTCCTTGATATCTTCCTATTCTCCTCAAGGCTTAGGTCCCTTGATGTTCATTGGAGGTAACGGTGTAGTCTTTCCTTGACACTTGGAAGGTTATTTGCTCCTTTCTTATCCTCAGAGTTAGTTCACCCCCATCAACGTCAATTATTGAACTAGCAATGGCCAATAATGGACATCTAAGAACCATAGGGGTCTCCACATCTTCTCCGATGTCCAATATATAGAAGTCTATGGTAAAGGTAAATTTATCAACATTAACGTGCACATCCTTAACAATCCCCTTTAGTTGAAGCACTATTCTATCAGTCGTCTTTACCAACATCTTTGTAGGTACTAACTCTCTTAACCCTAACTTTTGACTAAAGGTATAGGGCATCATGTTAATACTCGCTTCGAAATCTATGAATGCCCAGTCTATAATGATGCCATTGATACTGTAAGGAATATAAAAATCCCCTGAGTCCTCTTTCTTTTGTGCAACGTTAGGGTGGTCTTCTGATATTCGCTCCTTAACTTTCTTCATGACAAATTCGTTTATTGTGAGCTTCATTTGTAATTGTTCCAACACTTCCTCGACCTTATTTGCTTCAATCTCCTTTAAATTCCTCACTGCCCCACTTGGAACTATCTTTCGTTGAGAAATGATAGGGTATGGGATTCCAGGTCGAGTTGCTTTAATTGACATGATTACGGGCTCACTTAGAAGGAATTTCTTAATTTCTTGACCTTCTCCTTTATCTCCTTCTTCCTCCACTTGTTTAGGATCCTTATCCTGGGTCTGACTAATAGCCATGATCCGTTCTTTTAGATTAGACTCGGTATTGCTTGGAAGGGCTCTGGCATTCCGAGTAGACATTGCCTCTGCTAGTTGGCTCACTTTGACTTCCAGATTATATATAGACAAGGTATGGTTCTTCGTTACTTGCTCGAATTTGCTTTCAAGCCTCCTATGTGCATCCTCCATGCCTCCAATCTTATCAAAAATTTTGTCCAACTTCGATTCCATCGTGCTTGCTTTATATTGTTAGAAGATTGATTATCCTTGAGACCTGAACTGTCCTTCAGTGATATTCATCTAGGAGAAATTATGGTGATTCTTTAACCCTGGGTTGTAGGTGATGTAGTAGGGATTGTTGCCCCCTCCTCATCCATATTACGCTCCCATATAATTTACTTGCTCCTGATTGTCTTCCTTTATTAAGTAGCAGTCCACAGTATCATGGTCTAATTGTCCACAGGGCTCACACTTCAATTGTGTGGCTTTCATCTGGCCTGAGGATGAAGCCTTCATATTGTTGAGCTGTCACGTCAAGTTGTCAATCTTCGCTTGCATTTCTATCATCTAATCAACTGCCACAATTCCTTTTTGCTCTATGAAGGTAGCAAGTTGCCTACCCCGCTCATTCATCCACAAGCAGCTATTGCTCGCCATCTCCTCTATCAACTCTTCTGCTTCATCAATTATCGTCCTTATCAACGATCATCTTGAAGCTACATCAATTGTGCCTCTCGTCGGTGGGTTTACTCCATTGTAAAATGTTTACAATAGGAATTTCTTGGGTAGGTTATGGTGTGGGAACTTTCGTTATAAATCCTTGTATCTCTTTCATGCTTTGTAGATTGATTCCCTGTCACCTTACTGGAAATTAGTGATTTCCTTGATGATCTTCATGGTCTTAGTCAACAGGAAATATTTATCCAAGAAGGTTCTAACTTGCTGATCCTATGTGGTGATGTTAGTTGGGCTAAGGGAATGGTACCAAGCCTTCACTCTATCTCTAAGGGTAAAGGGAAATATCCAAATTCTTACTGCATCTTCTGACATATGATGATACTAAAAAGTATCAAAATTTTCGAGGAAATTCATTTTGTATGCATTGGGATCCTCATTTGCCAATCCATAAAACTGCACATTTTATTAAAACATATTGAGGAGGGCTAGTTTTATCTCAAAGGAGGCTGCTTCAACTGGTAGCCTAGCTACTCTTTGAGTTGCCGCATTAAGCCCTAGCCTCATGAAATCCATTATGTTTCATTATTGCCATCCTTGGTTCTCTTCGTGATTGATGTTCTACTGAAATTGCTCGGCCATTGCTGATGTCACGATCTCTTCTTCTTCTGCTCGTCGAGCTTTCCTAGAGGTTCGTTCCAGTCGATTCATATCTAAGTCAAACGTTTCAGCCATATGACTTGGATCTCTCGTGGCTTTTGTGTTCATGCAAAAAGCACGATTTGTGAAATAAAAAGAAAGAACAAAAATAAAAATTAAAACTAAACTAAACACTTTAAACTATAGAACTAAATTAATTACTCCTCGATAATGGTGCCAAAAACTTAATCGTAGGTTTCAATATAATGATGTTTTAATATTACCGCAAGTGCACTGGTGGTTCGCGTAGTAGCCTAGGAGTCAATCCCACGAGGAGGTCAATCTAATCCTAAAATCTAAGGCTGAACTTAATTCAAAATAATTCAATGAAAAAACTAAAGAAGAAAATAATGCAATAATGCAATTAATTCCAATAATCAAATTTAGAAATATAAACAAGATAGCAATTGCACACCCATTTATAAAACATCCTAACAAACTACCAATTGAGAGAAAGGAGATTTTTATCCGATTTTAATGAGAACCTAATTGATTATGAATTTATTGAATTACCAGTTCTAGACAGTCTTGGGGTGGATTATTCTCTCTCGAGTTATAATCATTAACCCTAATCAGATTATAAGAAATTGCAGCCTCTCGATTCACAATTTATCCCAAAACCTAAATTAATCTTAAATTGTCCAATAAACTATCGAAACTTATGTAAGATCTCTCGTTACACAAATTTACCGGTTCAATTCAATTCTTGATCTATTAAACTACCTAACTCTCATTAGCACAATTTAATGATTTTCACTCGGTTCACCCTCTCAATCTGTTACCAAATTATTAAGTGCAAAATTTGAATGACAAATAATTCCATAAAAATGCAATAAATCAAATTTCATTAATTTCAAAAACAAAATTCCTAAAGGTGAGTTTAGGCAAGTACTTAACATTCAAAAAATCTATTATCTATGGCTATCTTAAATTCTATACAATTATAAAGAACGAAATAAAACTAGAAGTAGACTCGGAATGGAAACATAGAGGTAGCACGACCGAAAACCTCCTATTTCGAGAAGTATTTCACATAGGCTTCGTCTCTATATCTCTCTTCCTTCGTATCTCTTTTCCTTCATTTCCTTCCTCAATCTCTCGATAAAGCTCTCTTGGGTTTTAGGATGTGGCTGATGCAAAAGCGTCTCCTTTATATTCTTTATGTTCGTTAAATACCATGGTAGACCTAGGGTTTTTTCGGCGTCGAAACGGTCCAAAAAATCCTCAAAACTTAATGTTTTCTCTTATTTGCACGTGGCCCTGCATGCTAAGATCGTGGCCAGCATCAAACCTCTCTATCATAATCATGGCCCAAATGCCACGATCGTGGACTGGGGCAAAGTCTTTTTATCACGATCGTGTCCCTTAGGCCACGATCGTGGGACGACCTGCATGTTTCTGTCACGATCGTGGCCTATTGTGTCATAATCATAGGTTGTGGTTTCCACCCAAAAGTCTTCGAAACTTCTCCGTTCTTCTTTATTGGCCCTTAAACACATCAAGGTACCTTAAAAGCATAACATTTTTGCTCAAAGACTTATACTAACCCATAAAAACACTTAAACACATAAACTAACACAATTCTAACCTAAACATATACTACATACTCAAATTAACACTTAATACATAACAAATTAAACCCTAAAACCTGATGCCAATCACACCCATCATCACTGGCTATAAATCTTTTTAGTTTATGTACAAGTTAAGATGTGTAAATGCTACTATTTTACACTAGGCAAACAACCTAGTTTTCATACCCTAAAAGAGAAGTTTACACTTGCTCAAACATTATGTTATTTAAATCCCTATAACCTTAAGAATAGATAGAATGAAGTACATTCCCTACAACCATACCAAGAGGCTCTTAATTTTCATAATTTAGTCATTATGTCGAAGGCTCAGTTACACTAGTTAAAGAATGGAGATGCTAATACTAAATCTTTCACTCATTACTTGCTCGTAGGAAGGTCAATCAAATTCCTATACTTCTTGACAGTAGTAGGAGAGAACATACTAATTAAAACAGCCTCATAGAGCTAGCTCAGCAATATTTCATGGAATAAATAGGCACAGTTGATGTTATTTCACCAATCTTCAATGCTCGTAGCCTGTTTAAATGTAACCTTAAGCAGGATACTATTAATGTTCTCACTTCACCTGTTACAGCTCATGGTATTAAAAATATTTTATTTGGTTTGCGCTCCTCACATTACTGGTGAGTTATTCATAGAGACAGTAGAGGAGTTCTTCAAGTCAGCCAAACTTTTATAAGAAATCAATCACACTTACCTCTACTTAGTCCCTAAGAAGCGCAAACTTTCTATCATGATTGACTTTTACCTAATCTCTTATTTTAATACTATCTACAAGGGGATATCGAAGATTATAGCTAAAATACTTAAATTGGCACTATCAACCCCTTCAAACTAGCCCGAGGCATTCGACAGTGAAACCTTTTATCTCCTTACTTGTTAACTCTAGTTATAGAAGGTTTTTCTAGGCTTCTAAATAAGCTTATGACTTTCAGTGGTGGATTCAAATACCATCATTAATGTAAAGAAATCAATCTCATTCATCTTATCTACATAGATGATCTTCCACTTTTGTGTGAAGCAAATATTTTTTTATCAATATTATAATGCAAGCTCTCAGCTTATTTGCTCAATGGTCTGGCCTCAGGCATAACCCTATCAAAATTAGTGTCTTCTCTCTACAGAGGTAAGGAATTCAGATGAGATAAGACTCACTAGTTTTACCTCAGTCTCTCATACCTTCAGCTATTTGAGAGTTCCTGTTATAGCTTCTAAACCTACGTATTTTGACTGTATTCTTATCATTGAAATATTGAAATCCAGATTTCTAGTATGACAAAAACAAGTTCTTATCTTATGTTGCTAGGTTAACTCTCATCATTTTAGTTCTTAGCAATTTACATATCCATTAGACTTCACATATAACTTTACCTAGTAAAGCTATCAAGGAGATGGAAACAATTATGAAGAACTTCTTATGGTTTGGTACGATTGATAACTCCAAAAAAGCTAGAATTAAATGGAGAAATGTTTCTATGTCGAAAAAGAAGGGAAGACTTAGTATCATTTTGATCTTTATAGTGCAAAAGGTTTTGATGTGCAAAAGGATATGGAGGTTATACACTAATCAAAATGTATTATGGATCAAATGGAACCATGAACACTACTTGAAACATACCAATTTTTAGCAACTGGACTGCTTTGAAGTTGGCTTACCTATTCTTAAGTAAATGATGGCTTTAAAGGGGCTCATTTATCCTTACATTCACCATAACATTGGAAATGGGGGCAGAACTTGGATTTGGTATGACAAATGGCTTGAAATTGACGTCTAGTCCATATACCTAAATTATAACACCTAAGGAATATATTGCCTTTGAACATGAAAGTTTCTTCTCTGATTATGAATGGTGAATGGCATAGAGATTTCAAGGGATTTCAGAATTTGTTAAGCTGCCTTCCACACATTAATGATCTATAGAATGATGATGTCATTTCCTAGTTATTAAATAGGAATAGCACTTTCTCAAACCACTCTTGATAGCAATTGTTTATAGATGAAATGGCTTATGTGCCTTAGTTCAATCTCTTATGGAGAAATTTTATTAACCCATAGGCTTCTTACAACTAAGAATAGACTCCAAACTAAGAGTCAATGGTATGGCAATACTGATACTACTTGTTTACTTTGTAATATTGCTATTGAGGCCATGGATCACTTGTTCTTTCAATTCTCTTATTCTAAAGTGATTTAGAGTAGAATCTTGCACATGTTACCTTATAATTTATGTGGTTACAATTGGGAGAAAATTTTGAATTCATTTCTAAATCAGAGCAAAGGAAACCAAATGGTGCTCTCAACAAAGCAGCATTCACACTTACCGTATATACCATAAGGAGAGAGCGAAATAGTCATAAATTTATTGATAAGAAGGCAAAGAAATACCAGCTTACAGATAGAGTTATCAACTTATCAGAGCATGCATATATGCCAAAAGTGTGCAACACTCTCTGTCTATAGACATAAAGAGAATTTGGAGTTTACAATTTCATTTCCAATTTCACTAAGGCATATGTATTTCCTTTGTCTATTTCTTTAGCTTCGTTACTTGTAATTAGTTCCCATTACGGGAATAGGCAGATAGTTTTAAACTCATTGTAATTTTTTTAGTTTCATCTATAAATTAATCATTATTATTTTTTTAAAAAAAAGGCTAAGGTTCAGTTCCATTATGCCTAAAGGATAAATTATGGGTACGTTAATTATAAAAGAAATAGACTTGAACAAGTTGTTGAATCTAAGCGTCTTTATCATTTCAATGTTTCTAATTTAACAACTGTGATCTCAATATGTATAATAAAAGCAAGTTTTACAATCATTCAACTATTCATGATAACTCACGTGAAGGAATTAAAAGAGCTTAAAATTATTGAAATTTTGCTTTTAGGCTCAAAAGCTGAAAAAAATGGTTTTATGTGTGTAAGTAGTATGTAATTTTCATTGACCTTAACTATCTCATTGACTCTTAAAAATATGACTTATAAAAGCAATTTTATTCTAACTATCATCCTTTTTCCTACTAATTCAAGTTGACATTTAATGATGAAATACGAAATACAATAATGAAGGATAAATTGTAGTTACAGATTTTAATTAAGTCAAGATATCAATTCATAAGGTGTAATAACTAAAATTATAATAAGCTTAAGAAAATGGTTAAAATCGCTAACCCCTTCCTCACATTTTAGTTGTACATTGTCCCCAATGTACGTTGTATAAGCATATATTAATAACTGAGAAAGAGTTACGTTCCTAAGTAAGATGATTTTCTGATTCTAATCCATCCAATATTATACTGACATCCTTGTAAAACATAAAAAAAAGGATAAAAACATAAAGAGAATAAAAATAACACAAGAAATTAAGAAACAAAAATATTATTAACTATAATGTTAGATAAAAGAAAATAAAGAATATACAAAGTCAAATATATCCCTCAGTATATGATCCAAGCTAGTCTAACAAAGGATGGTACTCAGGATGGTGATTCTACACTAGTGTAGGAGCTACTGAAGAAGTATCCTCGCTAGATGGTTGACGTTGGAAACCAATGCCTTGATGGCTCGCCATTGATAACATTAGCTCTCTCATCCACCTAACTATAGTCTTAAGCTTGCATAGCCTCTTAACTAAAGTCTCCAATTGACATACCCATACTAGAGTTTTGCCTACTAAAGTTAAAGAGTATGCTGAGTTCCCAAAATCTAGGCTATCAATCTCTCCAATAGTTTTATCTTCAGCTGAGCAACATTTTGTATCTTAGCTCTGAGAGCTCTCAAACTATTTAGCTCTAGTGTTGCACCTCTTGCCTCGAATGGTAGTGGTAGTATTTACACTGGCTTTTCTTCTACATATTGATCTACTCTATCTCCACCCTTTGTTGCTAACTCCTCATATTTCCTAATAAGTCTATATATGTTACTAGTAAGTCCCTGATTTCTACTAAACATGCACATATGTTGCGTCACTACTAGATTAAAGGCCACCATATTGCTCATCTGTTGCATCAGTCGTAGTCAGTAAAATATGCCCATTCGTCATGACAGTCTAGTTAGACAAGGTCCAACACAGATTGTGCTAATCTTTTTGTCTTTTCTCTAACACCTGATCAACTGGGCAAGTGTATGCGACAGGTGAATTAGCATCCTCTCACTCATACTCCACAAATAATAAACATCCATAGTCCCAAAGACTCCCCAATTGTCTCCTGGACTGATTAGCATATGACCCATAATATTATAAATGTATATGAGCATATGAAGTCACAGTGTAGATGCCTTATATTTGTTTGGGTCATAATCATGCTCTGTGCTAATCATCTGCTAGAAGTTTCGAGGAGATAATCCATACAAAAAGTTAGTCTGTAGTGCCAAGTACTCTGCCATCCCTACTTACTCCTAGTTGTATAGACCTATACTGATGGAAAACCATAAATAGCTCATTTGGAACATGTCTCCCATCATCTGAAACAGGATCGTATTAGGTCGATCCCTATTATAGATACCTCTCGTTATAAAGAATATGAAGAGGACCTTTAATATAAGCTACTTATAGGAGGGCTCCACAATTTTAAAAAGTGGGGACCATACAGCTACTTGAAAAAGGTCTCAAAACTTATTGAACTAAGCTAACTTGCTTTAACACCTCCCAATCGATGAATCTACTAATGCCAAACTTACTATCCTTAAGCCATTAGTATTGTTCCTTTTGGGCTTTAACATTGAATAATAACATTTGTAGCCACTCTGAGGGCTAGGCTGTGGTTGAGGAACTTTCTCTTTTATATCATTTCTAAGGGATCTCCTTTTCTCTCCATGACCTCATCATTGTACCTGTAACTTTGAATATGTGGGACAAATTTTCAAATAAATTAAAGGAACACACTTTTCCCCACACATAAATTTTTTATATATGCTCACAAAGTGATTAAATGTGAAAACAAATTAAAAAAGAAAAATTAGGCACACAAAAATAAAGAACAAATTAACAAAAATAAATAAATAAAGAAACAATTAAATAAAATTTAATTAGGAAATTTACTAAAAACTAATTAACCTCAAAATGAAAGTTAGAAATATTGTAATTAACAAATTAAGCTAATTTAATTGTTAAATTATGAATTTTAACTTGAAATTTGAAACTAAAAATCCTAATTTCATAATTGCACAAAATTGATGAAATTGGACATTAAATTCATATAAAAACTAAAATTTCCATGCAATTAAACACAAACTCAATGTCAATTAACGTCAAAAACAACTAACTAACTTAATTTAATATCGAAATATCACAATTAAGAATTTAGTTAGCAAAAATCGCATACTTACTTAGGTGTCGACAAATTGTAAGAAAAATGCAAAAATTAGGGTTGGAGAACGAGAGGGAGATGGTAGTTTTGAGAGAGGGAAGAAGAAAAATGAGAAATTTGAAGAGGTTAAGCATTTTAAGGTGTATCACAGACCTACACGATCTGATACATAGCTGTGTATCTGACCATATATGTTACTAAATCATAACTTTTGCAAATTTACACGATTTGTTACACGGGTATGTATCAAAATGTGTAATGCTACGCCAACGTGTTTAGAGGGCTTGTAACTCTCTATAAACATGTGCAAATTTAAAATTAGATGTTTAAATGTAAAAATTTTCATTAAACATTATAACATATAAACACCATTCCCTACACATCAGTTACGTAAATTCTTACTATTTTGATGCTTGATTTCCTATCCTAAAACACATAAGAACTTAATGAAATGTTATACTAACATGAAAGTAAAGACAAAACAACATGAAATTAAACTAACTAATTCATAGGTTGCCTCCTATGTAGCATTTGTTTAATGTCATTAGCTAGATGTACCTTGTATGTTTACCCTCATCCTGGATCTATGATAAGTGAATTACTTCCTTCTATTTCTACCAATAAGGGTTTTGTAGCTTGTAAGTAAGCCATATGTTGTAAGATAATCTTAAGGACATAATTGATTAGATTAATAACACTAACAAACTCTATTAATTCCCTTTTATTGACAAACTTTAAAAACATAGGGAATAACAAAACTCTATAAGTTATCTATTGATGCAAGTAATTTATCTAGTACGAAGTAGAAACCCTTTGTACTTAAGGTGGCTACCAATGATGCATCAGTAGTTTCCTTACTAGGTTCCTCCACTAGTTCTTCCTTAATTCCCTTTGTCCATTCTTCTTTTAATTCTTCCTAGACAAAGGTTTTTGGCTCATCTTCTTTAATTAACTCCTACCACTACTCTACTTCCTCTTTTTGGGTAAAGGCTTTTTCTGAGTCTTCTTCTTCTTGAAGCTTATTTCCACTCTTAAGGGTGATTAACATTCCAAATTCTTTAGGTTCTATTTTATTAGGACTAGGCAAACTCCACTGCATCTCATTAGATAATATCTTCACTAGCTGATCAAGCTGATTCACCATATTTTGTATACGTGCCTCTGTTTCTTGATGCCTCACGTTTGATTATTAAATAAAATTAACCATCATATCTTTCAAATGAGCAATGACCTCCTCGCCTTCCTAAAATGTATCCTTAATCATAGAATCAACCATCATCTCTTCTTCATTTTGAGACGTTAGGTAGCTCAGATAGTATGAGGTATTATGCTCATCATATCTAGATGAAAAGATCTTGCCTCAAATTCATTTTGGCTAGTTACACACTTAGCAAAGGATTTTATTAGTTTATCTTTAATACTTTCTTATTGTTACACTTATTGTACATATTCAGTTGGAGCATAGTCATTTAATCCATATGAGTAAGGTTTGCTCCACTCTAAATTATACATATTCTCGCATGATAAACCTTGAGTTTAGTTGTACATATTTATTTACTACCATATTTAGGTTAGTATTTGACATTCATGATAGCAATTATTACTCCCAAAAATATCATAACACAATATGGACATCGGATGAGCTTTCGAAAATATGTATGGAAACTACTCTTTCCATCATAGTGATGTTTCATGTTGTGAAGACACATAGTATAACACCCCACTACCTTAGAGTATATACCTGAACATCCAGAGGACATTCAAGAACATACCCTAAGATAATGGCATGTTAGAGTAGTCACATTCACTTGATATGGCATCATATATATAACACAAATTTTTCAAAAGATCAATTCCTCATTTCATTCATAAGACATAGTTTACATTATAGCTTTTCACTACAAAATCCATATATATAGTATCAAAAGCATCCAGAGTTTACCACTTTTTACAACATATTCTATATGAAATGAGGAACTAATAAAAGCAATTCTATCTAAACTCCACAGTCTCAGTTGACCAGACCTTTGAGCCATTTCTTGAGTCTAAAACGGAAGTAAAAGACTTATTCTATAATGTCTTAAAATTAAGTCTCCTCCCTCGTACCTAAAATCAATGTTGCAATTTTGGAGAGTTTTGCGAACTCAGTGAGCGAACCATCATTGATGTGCTAACTCGTATCAATCACAAAACAATTCACCATTTAATTCACAGACAAATCATATAATCAAATATTGCGTATCACAACACGTTTCATCATATTTCAACAAATACACTTTATGTACACATTTCACATTTCAATTTTAGAACAAATAATTCAGTTAAGTTGTTCATATAATACATATCAATTTGTATATTCAATGCACATATAACTCACTTTCAATTGTTACTTTGTTGTGATCGAGCACCTATTTAATTGTCCCTATCCATTGTGGATATTAGGCTCATTCATAGCTATCTTGTATCTATTGTGGATATTGCGCTCATTTTATATATTGAGCCTATGGTTCTTTATGCGCATTTCTGAGCTTTAAGCTCTTTTTAGACTAGCCACTCCAGTCACAAATCCTTTATCTGATCATGCATATCAATATGATGCATCAAATCACATAATATATCGGCAATAACATTCATTCATGATGCATAGTCAGTTTCATATGTTCATCGGACCTAAGTTTGGCATTTAACAATTTTGTTGAGTACAAGTATTTCTTCCAGATTGACATACAATCAAAACACTCCTAATACATTCCCAATTATCAAATTCCTCAAAACATTAATGTTCGGAATTATTAATCATATCAATTACAATTCAATAACTGACATTTAAACAAAAATAAATCAATCCTAGTAAGAACATCTAGATTAACTCACAAAAAGCTTCAGATAGTTATTGCCTCGACGAACCGACAACATCTGAATGCTGGTGTTCGACTTGAGTGTCTAAACCATGCAATACAGACACATTTACACATTACTAATTGTTCAATCATATTAGCACTCAATCATACACATATCTCTATGTATTATGTTCAATGCATACTCAATGACTTTCTCGGGTATGTGTCCTTAATCATAATTCTTAACCAATCATACGTCATAACTCGGATATAAGCAATTTGTAATTAGGTTTATATCTTCAAGTAATTCTAAATTCATCAACTAATCGTTCATTAACCTTTTTCTTACATCATAAGTATTCATACAATTCCCAATTCTCATTCATTCATTCTTAATACATTATTCATATCATTTGGATCACATTTACATTCATAAGAACATCTTCATTCCTTTAACGCTTCTACATTCCAAACTTAGATACATTGTTAACAAACAATCTTTTCCTTAAGTTATAACATCATTTAACAACTTCAACTTATTAAACATTTAATCAACTTATTCAAGCAATAATTTAGATTTATTTCAAGCCTTAATCAAGTCCAAGTACACCAACATAGAGTGACTCCTTAGTAGATTCAACAATTAAACAAGCTGAAGTTAACTTTTCAGAACTATAGTCATGATCATGAGGGACCATGCCACGCTCGTGACAGAAGCTTGTACAACAGGCCACGACCATGGGGACTATGCCACAATCGTGATAAGACCCAAATAACAAAGCCACGATTATGCACTGAAGGCCATGATTATGCACTACATTATTTCCCCTCAATTTTGCACAAATGTATCAAACTTAAGCCCTTTAAACCTACTTCATTACATGATCATCTAGCTTCCATCTTTATTACTCTAAGGTTCATTAAACTTTGCTCATTTTTTTTTGTTATTAACAATCACTTCTTATACACACACATACATCTCTAATTCAAGAACACTATATTAACATCTTTCTTTAGCATAAATTCACCTTCTTTATACTTCAATTTCCAGTACAAATCATCCATATAATAATGTGTAATCCACAGTTTTCATACACCAGGAACAAGTATAAAAACTTCAAATGTTCATTCAATATATTCCAACATACTTAATCATCAACATCATATACATTCCATTCCAATTCAAGCATCATTCTCATACTATTAATCATGCCATAAAGATCATATTTCTACTTACTTATTAAGTTTCCATTTTTATCTTAACACTTCAGATTAAACTAGCCCTCCATTCATGCAAGATTCATCACAAACTCAAGGTGAAAACAAGTTGATTTTTGACAAAGACAAAGGATAACAATCAATTGGTTCTTTGGCTTTTTTATGAAGAGTAAAAATCAAGTTTTGGTGCAGCAATTTGACAAAGATGAAAACAAAATATACAAAGATGAGCTCAGAGCAATTTTCGATGGAGAAATAAGGAAGAAGATAGCATAGACATTTTCTGCATTAGCTTAGCTTAACAAAATGCAAGGTATCTCTATGTTACCTAAACATGTGCCTTTCGCGTGTAAGCCATCTATCTCTTCCAATAACTGCCATTTATCTCCCAATTATTGATCCATTTGTTACTCTATAATTGATCCATTTGTTAATTAATTACTTGTCCGTTTGTCACTTATTTAGCTATGCCAAATGTCACTCCATTATAGGCTTAGTCACCCTAATTTTTCATGTATCAATTTACCTTTCATTTGGCATTTTTCCTAGTCCAAATATACATATTAATTCATTACTCTCCCAATTAATAACAATTAATTCCAAATTACTAATTGGAATCTAATCAAACCAAAATTCAAGACATAACAATTCACAATTCACATCATGATCATTTTAAATCTTTCATATCCCAGAATATGTCAATTGAGTGCATATTTTTTTTGTAATGTGTACCAAAATCATAATTCATGTGTGTATGCTAATGATATGCATATGAATGAAATGCTCTCAATGCTATTACTAATTTACAATAGTCTAGGTTTCTCACCCTAAGTATGTTCCAGAAACTGGATGTTGCATATAGTCCTCCTAGAGTACTATCTCCTTCATCATTCCATTGTGAATTATGATGATGATGTTAAAACTTAATCCCTAAAATAAACCAAAAAATAATGTGAAGAAATATTAAAGAAAATTAAATGAATAAGTCAAGCACATAAAAAGTTACAATAAAAGTAAAATAAAATAAATGAGAAAAATAATGGCTAAAATAATAACATCAAGGTTTTCCTAATATTAATGTCCCCAAAAGTAGTGCCAAAAACACTTGATTGACTAATTTTAGTTTGTCATTATTTGAACAAACTGCAATTGCACACCATAGTTGTAGCTAGCACAGGTAAGTACGGTTCAATCCTATAAAGATAATGATTGCTAGTAATTACCTTTCTCCTATTATCTTGCCTACAAATTAAAGGTTATTTTTTAATAAAGAAAATAAAACTTAAACAATTAAAATAATTTAGGAAACAATAATGAATGAAGAGCAAAGGAAATCGCTTAGAAAACCTAGTATCAAAGAGTAATGTTTAGGTGATGAATGCCCCTAAAACCATTAAATAATTAAACTTTTATCATTCAATTATTTTATTGACTATTAGACCGTGGAAATTCCTACCTTATGTTAATAACTCTCTCTAAACTACTAACAACTTATCTATAGGGTGATTAACTGAATTCGTTTTGGATAAAGTTCCAAGGAAAGTATTAACGATTTATGAATTTTGCTATTGAGTTTAAGCGTAATCTAAAGAATTTATGTCGACCTATAGGTTTGCAATCAATCCTTTTCAATTATGGTCAATGTATTATACACAAGATTTCTCAATCTCTACATTATGAAATTAATTTATCTACTAATATTCCGAATCTACTAGAACATACATAAAACACATAATTGAATCACAATAAATCAATCAAAATAATTACATTAAATAAAAGAATCAAGGCATATTGTTATCCCAAATAGGGTCATCACACCTAAACATTTAAAACCATTTAGTTACACATAATATTAAACAATATCAAAGATAAATAGGAAGAAAAACAAATAAAAAAGAATCATAATTTATATCTCCCTTTCTCTCTTATTGAATGTTCTTACAAGTTTGAGGTCTAATGTTGTAATCTATTACATCTTCGATTTCTTCGCATTCTACATGTCTTTGGATTAATATTGTCTCCTCCGTAAGCTTCTTATGTATAGAATCAACTCCAAAAGTCTACTTCTCTAATTTGTCTTCACTGACATCTTTTGATAGTAAATTTTAGGGTTTCTGGGAGATACACAGTCTAATACACATACGTGTACTAAATTGTGTATAATCCAAAATCTTCAAATTTTGTGATTTTCTATAGGCAGGGAAACTTACATGAGCATAGACACGACCGTGTATCTTTTAATTGCTTCATAACTTTGTTTAATACCATGTTTTCATTTGAATTCTTATCCTTTTGGTCGATGAAGGCAACTATAACTTATAAATGCACTTGGAGTGAATTAAATGCCAAAAATAAAATATAACTACAAAATATTAAGCAAAATACATCAAATATGGGTGTATAAATATAGTCAAATTTACATCTATCATAAGCTAATTATTCACTATTCCCAAGTGAGTTGAATATCGTGGTTCCAATTTGTATTGTTGATCCATACATATGTTTAGATTCCTCACTAATGTTTATGGTTTTATCCTTTCTTACCTGTTAATCCTTACCTTCATCCTCAATCCCATTACAACTTAAAATATAGTCCTTTTAACTTGTTCATGTGTGTACTCTAAGTGATGGAGATTTGTGTAAAACATTTATGGATCGAACATTAATAAAGACAAACCTGTCTCCATAGTTTAGCAACGTTCTTGACAAGGATTTATTCCCTCTCGTCTTCTTTCTCTTAATATGTTTCTTTGATGGTTAAGATTCCCTTTCATAAGTTTCTAAAACTTATATATATC
>JANZXP010000006.1:14094288-14108274 GCA_027576715.1 Erythroxylum flavicans
TGATATGAATTATCTATTATGTGAAATGATATGTTGCATGAATTGAGTGAACTATCGATGATGGTTACCTCATCTGAGTTTGTAAAACTCACCTAAAATTGCACTTTGACATTTTAGGACCGAGAGAGGATTCTAGCTAGTAAGAGACCGTACAAAGAAACTTACTTCTTGTAATTTTGTTAAGAAGATATGGCTCAAAGGTCGGTCAACTAGACTGAAGAATTTAGTTAGATCTTTTGTATTTCCTCTTTCATGTAGTATATTTTGTATTAGGATATGATGATGTACCTGTACAGATTTTTGAAAGCTACAATGTATTTACATTCAAATTTATGTAATGAAAAGAGGAAATTTGTTTTAAAATTTAGTGACTTTCTTATATGATAGTAGATGCCATGATTAAGTTGGATAAATTACCATATTATAAAGTGAAAGTGTGATAGTTAACATGACGTTGTTATAGGGTATATACTAGAACGTCATAAGGGTGTTCCAGTATGTACCTTATAGCTGTGAGGGTGTTACAGTTAGGTGGTATCAAAGCATGGTTTGGCATCCATAGGGACATATAGGAATGTTAAGCTTAAAATATCGCGAGAAATGCGAATAATGATTGAGGTTCTTATTTATTATAGGTCATCCACCTTAAGTGGTAAAGTGAAAATGTCAGTTGACATGAACGACTAAGAATTTATAGGAGCCAGTAGAGAGTCCTCTGTACCTCAACCGGAGGTAATACCTCCTATAGTTCTCAAGATAAGGGAAAGGAGTTATGATAGGCTACGGAAGCAGGGAACTGTGGACTTATACGGAAGTACAGACCCTGCTGAGGCCGAAGGATGGCTGGAAAAAACAAAGAGGGTCTTTGATTAGATGGACTACGAGCCGGATGAGAAGTCCGACTATGCAGTGTCCTTACTATAAGGCCCAGCTTACCAATGGTGGAAGACTATTCCAGGTAGTACCACTAGACCTTGCAACCTAAACTGGGAAGACTTTGTGAAGGTCTTAAAGGAGAACTACATGCCCAAGATCTACTTTGATAGGAAGATGAAAGAGTTCCTAGATCTGAAGCAAAGTAGGATGTCAGTGGCAGAGTATGAGATCAGGTTTAATGAGCTGATGGGATATGCTACTGCTTTGATTCCTATCGAAGAAGATAAGTGTAGGAGGTTTAAGGATGGGCTGAACATGGAGATCAGAACAAGACTGACGATCTCCAATCTGAGTAATTTCACTGAGTTGAAAGCTGCTTCGATCATACTTGAACAACTATTGAGACAGGGACAAGCAGAGTCTGGGCAAGGATCTAGATTGAAGAGGTCCAGTGAGAGTCAGAGTGGTTCTGACAGAAGATTCAATAAGTGCCATAACAGAGCATTCAGACCACCAGTTAGATCAAGGTAGTCAGGATTCAAACATAGGGGTGGTTGTGCACAGTCTGGCAGTGGAAGAGGTACAATGCAGAGTTAGTTGCCCCAGTGTGAGCACCGTGGGAAGATGCACGGTGGTGAGTGCTAGAGGTTGGTTGGAGCTTGCCTTAGATGTGGCTCCTTTGAACACCAGATTAGAGATTGTCCTGTTGCTATGAGAACTCAGTCTGGTATGAGTGGCAGATCAGGGAATGAAGCTACTATTCAACAGAGTAGAGATAGTGGGACTGGACAGAGAGACTATGGTAGAGGTAGAGTGAGCATAAGAAGTCCTGTCAGGACTAAGGTACGGAGCAGTTAACCTCAATCTCAGGCCCGAGTCTATGCCATAACTAGGCAGGAGGCACAGGACTCTCCGGATGTTGTTGCAGGTGCACTACATATATATGAGCATAAAGCATTTGCATTACTAGATCCAGGGTTTATACATTCATTTATCGCATCGCGTCTGGCATCTAGGCTGTGTTATGATAGAGAGTTATTACGTTATGGACTAGAGGTGAGTAAACTAATAGTTAGTACTACAGTTATGGGAGAGGTCTGCAAGAGATGCTTGATACAGATTGATCAACCAATTTTGGAGGCAGACTTGATTATATTACAGCTGAGAGAGAGAGATATTATCCTAGGCATGGATTGGCTCACTGTTCATAGGGCTGTCATGAACTGCTATAACAAGGATGTAGTACTAGAATCTCCTGGTCAGGCAAGAGCTATTTTCAGAGGAATTATTCAAGCAGTGCCAGCCAGGTTGATATCATTTGTAAGTGCACTAAGGTTAATGCAAGGAGGATGTGAGGCTTATCTGGCCCATGTCATTGATACTAGAGCTCAGCAGAATGTGTAGGACATTCACGTAGTTAGGGAATTCTTGGATGTCTTTCCCATGGAATTACTTAGCTTACCTCTAGATCAGGAAACAAAGTTTACAATTGATTTAGTTCCAGGTGTTGCTCCTATATCTATTCCTACATATAGGATGACACTTATAGAACTGAAGGAATTGAAGGCTCAACTACAAGAGTTACTAGAAAATGGTTTTATTAGACCCAGTTTTTCACCTTGGGGAGCTCCAGTGCTGTTTGTAAAGAAGAAAGATGGGACTTTGAGGTTATGCATTGATTATAGACAACTGAATTAGGTAATAGTGAAGAACAAGTACCCGTTGCCTAGAATTGATGATTTGCTTGATTAGTTGTAGCGAGCTCAAGTATTCACTAAGCTGGAATTGAGATCAGGGTACTATTAGTTGAAGATAGTTGGGGCTGATGTACCGAAGAGTGCATTCAGGAGCAAGTATGGGCACTTTAAGTTTCTAGTAATGCCGTTTGGTTAACTAATGCCCCGGTAGCATTTATGGCCTTAATGAATAAGGTGTTTCAGCCCTACCTAGATAACCTAGATAGGTTTGTGATTGTATTCATTGATGACATTTTGGTGTATTCAAAGAATAGAGAAGAGCAGGCCAAGCATCTGAGAGTGGTTCTACAGATTATGAGGGAGAAACAGCTATATGCCAAATTCAGTAAGTGTGAATTTTGGCTGGATCAAGTAGTGTTTCTAATACATATAGTGACTGGAGAAGGCATACTAGTGGATCCAAAGAAGATAGAGGTAGTGATGAATTGGGAAGCTTTAAGGAATATGTCTGAAATTTGAAGCTTCCTAGGATTGGCCGGATACTACTGGAGGTTTATCGAGGGGTTTTCCTTGATCTTAGCCTTTCTGACAAAACTTTTGAGGAAGAATGTAGTGTTCAGATGGGATGAGAAATGTCAGGAGAACTTTGAGCAGCTGAAGCATCGATTGACTATGGCACCGGTGTTGACTATTCGACTGGGGACTGGAGGATACGTGGTATATAGTGATACTTTGCATCAAGGATTAGGATGTGTATTAATCCAGTAAAGAAACGTGATCGCCTATGCATTGAGATAATTAAGGTCTTACGAGATTAATTATCCAGTACATGATTTAGAGCTAGCTGTAGTTGTCTTTGCTCTAAAGATATGGAGACATTATCTGTATGGAGAGACATTCCAGATTTATACCGATCATAAGAGTTTGAGGTATCTACTGAGTCAGAAGGAGTTAAATATAAGATAGAGGAGATGGCTAGAATTGTTGAAGGATTATGACTGCATGATTGAGTATTATCTAGGTAAACCTAATGTGATGGCTGATGCTTTTAGCAGAAAGTCTAATACTAGTATAGCTCAGATTCAGACATCGAGGTTACCTAACTTGATTCATTTGAGAGCTCTGAATGTGGAGTTAAATCTGGAGCAAGATGAGGCCTTGATCGCACTGAAGTTAAGGTCGATGTAGCATGATAGAATCCAAAGAGTACAGATAAAAGGTCCTAATATGGTGAAGATTATAGAGAAAGTGAAGATGAGTCTGAATTCCAAATTAGAGTTGAGGGATGAGACCTTGTGGTTGAAACAGAGGCTATGTGTGTCTAATGTGGATGATCTGGGGAAAGAAATTCTAGAGGAAGATCATATGGCTGTCTATGCTATGCATCCTGGTACTACCAAGATATATAACACGCTAAAGCAGCATTTCTGGTAGCCCATAATAAAGAAGTAAGTGGCGGAGTATGTTTCTAAATGTAGAACATGTCAGTATGTTAAAGCTGAGCATCAAGCTCCAGTAGGAAAGCTACGTTCGTTGCCTATTTTAAAGTGAAAATGGGAACGAATTACTATAGACTTCATCATGGGATTGCCTAAGACTCTGAGACAAAACAATATGATATGGGTTGTTGTAGACCGATTGACTAAGTCGGCCCATTTCATACCAGTGAGAGAGAATAATTCACTAGATCAGTTGGCCTGAAAATATGTGAATGAAGTGGTGAGACTGTATGGGATTCCAGTGTTCATTGTATCAGTTAGGGATCTCAAATTTATTTCGAGATTTTGGAAAAGTTTGCAGTCTACTATGGGTACTAAGTTGAACTTCAGTACAACATTTCATTCTCAAACAGATGGACAAAGTGAGAGGACAATAAAGAATGTTGAGGATATGCTCAGAGCTTATGTATTGGAGTTTCAAGGAGCTTGGGATTAGTATATAGCACTGATAGAATTTGCATACAATAATCATTATCACAGGAGTATTGGGATGGCACCGTATGAGGCACTGTATAGTAGGAAATGTCGGTCGCCATTGTATTGAGATGAAGAGGGCTTGAGAATGGTTGAGGGCCTAGAGTTGATACAAGATACGGTAGATAAGGTGAAGTTGATCTGAAGCCGAATTAAAGCGGACCAAGATAGGCAGAAGAGTTATGTGGATCAACATCGAAGGGACATGGAATACAGTGTAGGAGATAGAGTATTTCTAAGAGTGTCACCTTGGAGAGGAGAATTGAGATTCGGTAAAAAGGGCAAGTTGAGCCCTAGGTATATTAGTCCCTATGAGATCATTGAGAGGATAGGACCTTTGGCCTATAAGTTAGCTTTACCGAATGAGATGTCTCAATTGCATAATGTTTTTCATGTGAGTATGCTCCGAAGATACCAATCGGATTCGACACATGTGATACCGGCTCAAGAAATTGAGGTTGCTAGTAATTTAAGCTATGTTGAGGAGCCAATTAAGATAGTGGGATCTTAGATTAAGCAGTTGAGAAACTGAGTCATTCCATTGGTGAAAGTCCTTTGGAAGAATCACTCAACTGAGGAAGAAACTTGGGAAACGGAGGAGCATATGAGGAGATAATAACCCACCTGTTTGAACAATCAGGTAAGAATTTGAAGGACGAAATTTCTTTTAAGAGGGGGAGAGTTGTAACATCCCGTTACCCATGTTGAGGCTAGAATAGTAAATATGAGAGAAGAGTTATGGGGAGAGTTGTAACATCCCGTTACTAATGCATTATATGATATGCTCATACTCTTGAATATTGAATTTTTGTACATGAAAATAATTGTACATGCATTCATAGACATTCCGGGTATAATTGATTTATAATTAAATTGTAAATGTGATGTTGTTCAGAATTGTCGCTTTTATATGTTGAAAATTGATTTGGAGAGTGTATTTAATAACTTAGAATTTTTGGAGAAATTTAGAAAAATTTCTAAAAATTGGGTAATTTTGAAATAGGAAAAATGCCAAATGGTAAGACAATTGATAAATAGCAGTAGAATTAAGAGTCAAATGGCAGTAAAAAATTTTATAAATGACATTTGGGTTTAATGACATATTTCATTAAAATTTGGAGACAATTGGAGTTGATTAGACAAATTGAATGAGAAAACCTAAGTGAACCTATAAGGAGATGACATGTGGCAAGTGACAAATGTCACTTGCCAAGCCATGTCTTAAAACCTACGATGCTTTCCAACTGAAAAACCAAGTTGAGTGTTTTGTCTTACTTCTCTTTTTCCCATTTTCGTGGCCTTCCCTTCTCCTTCTTCATGAAGTGTGTTATCAACCATCATCAACGTTGAACTTTGCTTCCATTTTTCAATTTCTACCTCCATTTTATTGTTCCTTTCATTTATTACAAGAAAACCCAACCAAATCCACCCTAGAATGATGATGGTCGTGAGATACATGGGATAGCTATGGTCGGTGTGTTTTTGAAGGAATTGGAGCTAAATCAAGTAAGTGATGCTTTAATCTTCATGGGTTAGTGTAAATGGGAAATTATGATGAGTAATTTGAGGTTTTGTTTTGAATATGAAATTCCTTAGGTAAATTCATGGATGTTTGATTTATAAAGAGGCTTTTGTCAAAAAAATTGAATTTAGTGAGCTAATATCATTCATGACTTAATGATGTGGGTAAATGAAGAGGTAATGGAATTATGTTTTACTTTAGTGTTGTTAAATGATGTATGAAAGTGTATAAAAAATGCGATGAATGAATGAATGAGTTTATGCCTTGTTTTTTTTTGTATTGATGATGGGCTAGTGCTAGCATGATCATAAAAATGGAGTTGGAAGAGTGATGATTTGTTGATAATTGATAAGTTGTTGTTGTTGAGATGGTTTTTGAGATAGAAAGGTCATTATGATGAATGTGTGTATGATATGTTTGATTTTTAATGTATATGATCAAGCATGGATTTTGATTTGTGTATAGATGATAGTGAACTGTAATTGGGGTATAAATTAAAAGTAAATGATGTGGATATAAGCTAGAAATGATAGACTAAGCAAAAGAAATGAATTGGGATGAAGTTGATGATGAGGAGTGCTGGAAAATGAGTTCTATTTATTGCTTTTTTTTTAAAGTTCGCCGTGGCCAACTCTTTGGTTCATCACAGCTAACTTGTAGGATTTTACAAGGATTCCTCTCGGGAAAAGTTCCCTGCGGCTAACTCCTGGCTTCGCCGCGGCCAACTTTCCTGTACAACTTAAACATGCTTTGGTATTTTCATCATAACTTGATCTATAGTTAGTCAAATGGAGTAATTCTTAATTTGGAATAAACTAGAGACATAGGGATACACTTTGTCTGAAGAAATAGAATTTTAATTCTGTCTTTAAGAATTTCAAATTCTGGACTGAAGTGGAGTGCAGGGCATTGTTACAGTTTAAGAACAGTCTGAATTCTTTGGAGTATAACTTTTGGTATACTGAACTGAATTGAATGATCTTAGTGTCGTTAGAAACTTAAGAGATAGACGAACAATTTTCTAGGAGAAAGTATCCTTGAATTATTTCATTCTCATTATTAGATTGATCATGGATAGTTGACCCGAAAGTATGTCTTAGGAAAAATCTGAATTGAAGAAATAAGTTATGAATTTTGATTTTTATGGTCTTATTAAGGTATAAACCATAAGTATAAATGAAACTTAAGTGAGTTTGAAATACGAATGATTATGTAATGAGAATCACTGAAAAATACCTGGGAATGTCATTGAACATGCATTGTGCATATTTTATATTCATATATGTGCATTATTAGACACTCATACAATTGTGCAAAATAGTGATATGTGTATATTGCTTGTTATAGAAGAGAAATTGGAACATCAACATCCATACATTGCCGAAACTTCGAGGCAATAGCTTCGGAAGCAAGCGGTGAGTAACCTAGATGGTCTCACTCAATTATTATTTGTATTAAATTCTTTTTTGACTTATCCTATGAATGTGTAATGTTGTGTATTGAAATCTGGACACGAAGGTCCAATGATTATAATGTATGGATGAGATATTGAAGTGCTAATTGTGTGAATGGGAAGAACTAATTGTTTCTTGAATTGATTGATTGATTATGAGATGCTTTCCATACATGAATGCATAATCAGATAATGAAAGTTCTTACCTGAGTGGCCACCAAAAACGAGATTAAAGCTCCAATATGATTAGGAGCTAAGGGCTCACTATGTAAAAAGAGCTCTGTATCCCCAACAGATAAGGGACAGTATAAATGAGCCCGGTATCTACAATAGATACGGGACAGTTTAGGTACTTGATCACAACAACGTAAGAAATGAAAAAAAGTCACATGTGCATTCCATAGACTTTTTGTTAAGTATGTTTGATTGATTGAAATGCAATTGTCTATCTCTTAAATGAGAATGTGATATGTGATATTATATGTAAAAATGCAATGATATGAATTATCTGTTATATGAAACGATATGTTGCATGAATTGAGTGAACTATCGATGATGTTTACCTCATCTGAGTTCGCAAAACTCACCCAAAATTGCATGTTGACATTTCAGGACCGAGAGAGGATTCTAGCTACTGAGAGACCATATAAGAAACTTAATTCTTGTACTTTTGTGAAGAAGATATGGCTTAAAGGTCGGTCAGCTGAACTGAAGAATTTAGTTAGATCTTTTGTATTTCCTCTTTCATGTAGTGTATTTTGTATTAGGATATGATGATGTACATGTACAGATTTTTGAAAGCCACAATGTATATACATTCAGATTTATGTAATGAAAAGAGGAAATTTGTTTTAAGATTTGGTGAATTTCTTGTATGATAATAGATGCCATGATTAAGTTGGATAAATTACCATGTTATAAAGTGAAAGTATGGTAGTTAACATGCCGTTGTTATAGGGTATATACTATAATGTCATAAGGGTGTTCCGATATGTACCTTATAGCAGTGAGGGTGTTACATTATATAGCTCTATTTGTGAGCTCAAGAGATCTTATATCATTTTATGGCAAACAATTATTATAATAGTGAATAACATTCCTCTACTAACTTCAGCTTTCTTTGTAAAATCTGATAAAAAATATACACTAGGATTCAAAAATGCCCCAGCTATAAATAACAGAGAAGAAGGTTTCCTTTCCTATCTCTCTTTGATGATTGTAAGATACGGAGTGTACAAAGACTGACTATATTTCAGATTGACCTTGATTGCTTCCTTCACTTTCTCTATGACATCAAAAAAATAACCCATTGTTGGCTTTTCTTCACTATTAGCTAAGTGAAGCACCCTCACCAAAGGCTCACAAACTTAGATAAAAAATTGACATTGAGACCAAAATTCTCTATCTTCCAGTATAATGCTAGAAACCTACAATCCAGTATTAGACCTAGCATGCTGAGATACAACCCACTTATCACTTGTAAACATTTTTCTTAACTCTTTCTTCATTGAAATAAAAGACTGAAGTGATAAGAAATTCATTGCAAATCATGTCACACTAGGATGACACAAATTTTTACCATTGGTAAATTCCTTTCTCATTAAATTCACGATTATAGATGAACTTGGTCACCTTTTTAGCTTTTTACAGAGTCTCATCAATAATAGGAAAATACCTAGGATCCACTTTAATCTCCAGTATTAGGTCAATACAATGTGTAGCACAAAGAGTCTAAAAAAAGAATTATACCTATTTTGTAACCTTCTTCCTGCCGCTTTATACGCGGAATCATTATAAGTAATGAACTGAACAATATTTTCTAGCCCTACTTCATTCACAACTTCATCAAATATCTCAAATAAAGTATCAATATTTCTAATAAAGCAAGATGCATCAATAGACTTCAAAAATATTGAGCCATTTGCATAATAAACCAAAAAATTAATAATATGCTCTTATCTCCTATTTGTCCAACCATCACATATGACTGAACACCCAAAAGTAACCCAATTCACTCTTCTTTATGCTAAATAACTTTTAATTTCAGAAATTGAGCAAGTCAAAATCTTACCTCTTAAGTTATCAATCGAAGGAGCTTTGTATCCTAAACCATAAGAGGATATTGCATCCACCATAGGCTGATAATAGTAAGACTAGGAAGAATTGAATGATGAACCTATATCATACCACCATCTAGCTACTACAGTATCGACATTATGAGCCGCATCTCTTGAGCTTGCTAGAACATTAAGGTTGGAGCTACAAACTCCTCCCTTTAAGTACCTAGGAATCCTCATTTCTCATGCTAAACTCACTTATTTCAATTGCTTGCCCCTCTTGGAAAAAAACAAATCTAAAATCTCGGCGTGGCAAAACATATTTCTATCTATGGTAGCCCGAGTCACACTTGCAATCTTAGTTTTGAGTAACTTACATATATACTATATCAATCACTTAGTTCATACATGTAAGGTGATCAAAGAGTTTGATAGAACTATCAAAGCATTTACTTAGTCGGGTTCTAGGGATAATACCAAGAGAGCCAAAGTTAAATAGGAGGAGGTCACCACTCTAAAGCAGGAAGGAGGCTTAAGTAAACCATCTATATATACCATACAAAAAGCTCTCATCTGGAAGAAAATATGGAGGTTATTTACAGACAAAACTTCCCTTAGAATGAAGTGGATTCACGAGAATTACCTTATTTCTAAGAATTTCTAGCAACTCTATCATCTTGGGCTATTTTTGGGTCTTTCAGCATATGCTGAAAGTTAGAGACATCATTTACTTGCTTATATTTTGTTTGGTTATGGTACGATAACTAGACTGATTTCAGTCCATTGATATGCAGAAATAAGCTCGCACACTTTAGAGGTAGAATCCCTCATAACACTGAAGTCTTTTCACTCATCTCTATAGGGTAGTGGTCTAGTACTTTCAAAGGATACATCCTTAGTATACCTCGTACCAACACTTTAGACATAACTATTTGGAAACCCCATCTTACCGATATCTTGACTAACAAGTCATGTTAGACCTGCCTTGAAGCTGAATCTCCACGAGTTCCCTGGTACTTGCTTCTATGTCAACATTGCATCAGCCCCAAAGCATCCATGTTTGTTTGGCTAGCAATTAAAAATCGCCTCAACAGAAAAAATAGACGACATAGAACGTTTGACCTAGATGTGACTTATGTAAGCTGCTACTAGAAGATAAAAGCCATTTATTTTATAGTTGCAATTACTCCACTATAGTATGGAGTCAAATACTCTATAAGCTTGCACCTTTTGTTACCTCATATGACTAGGCTCTTACCCTCACCTGGTTTATTCAAGTGTTTAGCTCATGGTTGTGGGATCGTCTACTCTTTAAAACAACTTGCTCACTCATATTATACCATATATGGATCGAGAGGAATTGAAGAATTTACCATAAGGAGTTAATGAATCCATACCAACTTATTGATTTTATGTTCAATGAGACACAACCTTTTTATAGTGAAAGATGTCACTCAACAATTGTTAGGATGAAAACACGTTGATTCTTATAACTTAGTTGTTTCCATTTTTTACTTTCCAGCTTCTATTTTGCCATTGTAAGGAGTATCTTTTGGTTTTCAAAACAGAAATGTCATTGTAATGTTTGTAAATGGTTTCACTATAGTCAATGAATTACCTTTAATTTAAAAAAAAGAAACTTTTTCAGCTTATCAGCAATTGCTAACTTATCCTACATAACTAACTATAATGTAATAGATGCTCTAGGATGTAAATGTTTGAACCAAACAACCTTAGCCCATGGTATTTTGCTATAATGATTATGAATGATCTTTCTACAAAATTGATTACTAAATTTTCATTTCTAGTATACTTCCAAATGATGCTATCTTCCCCTCCATGTAGGCTAGTTTGAGTAATTTTTTCACAAAGAGATCTAAAAATGGAACTTTGTGTGAAAATTTGTCTATCAACAATACTTCAGCAACTATCAACCTCTGACTATAATAGATTTGAAGACTACCATTTCTTCTAATTTGTATAAAGGACCACACGAGAGTCAATTATCAAACTGAAAACTGGTCAGTTTCCTATTTCCCATAAGAGTGACAAACTCATTCTTCAACAAATCTCTAGTTCTTAGAATATCATTCAAAGTTGAAGTTGAGGAAGATCTAATCTTTGGACTCCATATGCTTCTCCTTTTTATATATAGTTCATGAATCCATTTATACCAAAGAGATTATCTATCAGTCGTTAATCTCTATTATCTGTTGGACAGCATAACAGTATCCATCAACTTAAAGGAAATGATAACAAGTCCTCCTTTTTCTTTAGGCAAACAAACCTCCTTCTATTGTATTTCAGCTCTTTTTAAAGTACCCTCATTCTTATTCCATAGAAACCTGTTGCATATCATTTCTATGGATTAATGACCTTCTTAAGAGTAGCTTATGTGTGGCCCAAAACACATTAATGGAGTTTCGCACAAATGATATAAGTTGAGCTCTACCAATAAGGGAGAGAGTTTTAGAACTCTAGGAGGAGATTCTACTATTTATTATGTCAATTAGAGTGCTAAAATATTTAAAGGAAGGACTAGTGGTTGAGATGGGAATGCCTAAACAAAGCATTGGAAGGAGGTGTAACTTGGAACTAGTGATAGAGTTAATAATAGGTTCTTTCCCTATAGCATATTTAGATAGATAGAAAAGCATTGGAAGGAGGCGAATCTTGGAACTAGAAAGTTTGCTAAAGATTTTCAAAAATTTCATAAGAGTAGAGACAGAAAACTGATCAGCCTTGGAGAGAAGTGTAAGCTCATTTGCAAAGCAAAGAGTAGTGATATGTTGTTTATTACACTTGGAGTGAAATTTGAAGGCCTTTATTCTCTCCACAACTCTCTTAAGGGTTCTGTTGAAGACTTTCATAACAAGAAAAAAAATACAAGGTAAGATGGGATCTCCTTGTTGAATTCCCTTGTAGATTTTGAAAGATTTACTAGGTTCTCCATTCACTAGAATCTTGAAAGAAGGAGTGGTAATGCATTGTGAGATCCAATGATTAAACATTTGAGGGAATTCTATGGCCTGAATAGTGTTTAGGATAAATTCACAATCCACACTATCATAGGCTTTCTTCAAATCAATTATTAGAAGTCAATTCTTCCTTACTTTTTTTTATAATAGGTTATAACAAGTTATTGAAGCAATAATAAATTGTCACTTATAATTCTTCCTGATATGTATGCCCTTTGAGAAAAATCAATGTAATTGTGAAGTATTTTTTCAACCTCTAAGTTAAAATCTTAGAAATGGTTCAAAAATCAGAGAAATTCACTTGCTTACCGATCTTAGGAATGAGAGTTACAAATGTGTTGTTGATTTCAGATAACAGTTTTCCTTTGTTGAAAAAATCTAGAATAGCAGCAATCACAGTATCTTTAGTCAGGTTCCAAGTCTTGTTGAAGAAATATGGGCTAGATCCATCAGGACTAGGTGCCTTATGAGGATTCAGAGATTTCAAAGAATTTTTTATCTCTTATATGGTAATGGGCTTGCTTAGATCTTCTACTTCTTATGGAGTGATACATTCTTGTATAAGTTCTTTCAGAAGATTATCTTTGGTGATTTCTTAAGATAGAAAATTTTCTTCTTTCTTTCTTGCTTTTATCGTCCGATTCCTTTTCTTTTGGTTTACTTAAACTGATTTGTTAAAGTTTTAAATCTCTTTTAATTAACCAAATTAGACGACATCTTTTTCTGCCCCTTTCCTTTAATAAGTTTCATTTTGTTTTAGGTATAAAGTTCACCTGTTCAACAACTCCTTATCTATTTGCTTCTTTTTATGGAGAAGTCATGTTCTCCTCTTCAGCTCTTAATTCTTTTTATCTCTCTGCTCCCTTTTCTTCCCTTTTTTTTATTCATTTTCTCCATTACTAAAGTCATTCTTCAACTATGTTGATTTTGTTTTTCATCCTTTGACCATAATTCCTCTCTTTCTTACATCTTTACCTCAGTCCTTCATGTTAACTTCCTTATTTTTTCTCTTGACTCTTGGTTTACCATTTCTTTTTTTGTTATATGTTAATTTGGTATCAAATGATTGAAGATGAATCTTCATTCAATTTCTCCTCTTATAACAGAAAGTTATTATATAATCTCTTTTCTTTCAAAATTCTAAGAGTTGGAGTCTTTAAATGGACTGCCATTCTAATAGGTTATTTCATTTATAAGAGACCACCTTAAAGGAGACTAAGCTTGGAAAGAACACTCATCAATAAAAGTAATCTTTTCCTCTTTTAGTAGTAAGGATAACTTCAAGAAGTACTAAAGTTTGGACTATTGCATATTAATTATAAGCCTTTTTTTCTTTCACAAAAGTGGTCTCTAATGTAACATCCCATCACCGATGGGAAGGGTAGAATAGTAATTTTGAGTGGTCCATGGGCGTTTAGAATTGTCTTGAC
>JANZXP010000006.1:14134244-14151580 GCA_027576715.1 Erythroxylum flavicans
AGAAATACAATTTTGATTTTTATTGTTATTTTAAGTTTTATATTGGACTCTTATTTATTTATTTTTAGTTCATTATACAATAATAAACATTGGTGTATTTTTTATTTCAATAAAATATTTATTTTTATTTATTCTTATAAAAATTTTATCTTATTTATTATATTCCGGTTTTATAGCGGTTCACTATCGGTTGAACCTCTAAACCTTAAACCTTTCCTTCGACCGGTTCGATCTTCGGTCCGATTTTTAAAACATTGATTATTATAGAAATATAAAGTTAAGAATAATACAAAGTATTTAAAATATTATAATTTTATTATATAATAAATAATAATTACATCAAAATTTCAAATGAAAAGAATAATTATTATCAATAATAAAATATAATTTGTATCTTAATATTTAATTTCAATAATAAAAATATATTTTTATCTTAATATGTAATTGTTATTAATAATAAATACAAAATTTTGAGGCCCCTTAATTTTCATTTTAACATATATTTAAGTTTTCTTTGTAGAAAAAATATAACTATTATTTTCTATATGAATTTAAATATTATATTATTAATAATAAAAAGAGATGGTGATAGTAAAGAAGAGAGAGAGTGAGAGTGTGAGAGAAAAAATAAAGAGAGGAAGAAGAAGGTAGTAGAGTTAGGTGGGTGGGTTTTTAAAATTTTTTCATTTTTTGCAAAAATGCCCCTGGTTTTTTTTTTAATTTTTGTTACCGATCGATATATGGCCAATATTCCAAATACCGACGATACCGACCTATACTAGGCAAAACAGGCCAGTATTTGGACTCGATATCGAAACATCCCATTTTGTATTTTTTTTGACCAGTACGGTACAAAATTCATCACACTGCTCTTGAGCCTGCCGTTAATGTAAACAATTAATTGCTTGTCAAAGTTAAAACTAATGTTTTACAAATCGGATTAGGTATCAAGTCGACAAAAGAAAAGTTTAAGTTTTAAAGGTTTAAATAGTATTAAACTACTATAAAATCAATATATGATAAATAAAAAGCAAAAATTATAAGAGTAAGTGAAAATAAAATATTTTATTAAAATAAAAAATACTTCAATGTCTATTATTATACAATAAACTAATAATAAATATTGTAGGTCTAATATAAAATTTAAAATAATAATAAAATCAAATTTGTATTTTTAATGGAGGTTATCTTATCATTGTCAAATGCTCCAAATTCTCTATCGCTAGCCACAGACCTGTAAACTACGTTTTTATACAAAGTGTTTACATGAACTTCTTCCACTGTATTCAAATAAATTACAAATTTGTAATGTATAAAATTATTTTTAATTGTAAATTTGTAATACATTATACTTTTAACTTAAATATGATCAAAATAAGATATGAATTGACCATCAGTAGATGTTCTTAATTTATTCGTTGTAACAAATGCATTTTTTTTATAAATCACCTTTTTAAGTTCATTATAATCAAGATCAGGCAATGGTTCTTCTTCTTCGATTAAAAAAATCAGTATGGTCAATACAATCAATATCAATTGAATTATAAGTTCTCATTTTATTAAGCACTTTGAATATAAGAAAGAAATTATAAGTCAATAATAAAAACAAAATCAATAAAATAAAAAACTACAAAATATTTATTCTTCATTCTCAGATTATAAGTAACATAAACAAGGTCATTAAGTCTTTGATGTTCCAAACAATTTCATTTTTTTGTATAAATATGTTAAAAAACACTCCAATTACATTTATAACTTGATGCAGAAGCTATTTGATTGAGTAATCTAATAACGAGCTTTCTCAATGTTGAAACTCTTTCACCTAATGAGAAATATATTATTAATAAGTAAAGAACGAATTAAAAGTATAAAAACTTACCAGCTGTATTTTTTCATCATAAAACTTACCAAGCGGTATTTTTTATCATAAGTTCTCTCTTTGCTGATGATCTAGTAAAACTCTCTAAACCTTCATGATAAAATTTATTTTAATTTATCACTAATGATTACTCCTACAATTTAATTTCATTTATCACTTATGATTACTCCTCAATAAAGAAAATACCTTTGCATTCAATGACATTAAATAGACTACCCATAATATTATTTGTACATGCGTCTCCACTATATACGCAATAAGGATTGAGAAAATAAGCTACTAAGTGGATCCTTTGAGTCAGATCCTTATCCCATCGTCAGTCAATAATATCATATAATGCTTGTATAATTTCTCCTTCCCTTTAAAAAGATTTAAATTTTTTTTGTGAGCTTTATACATACCATCATATATATACTCTAAAGATGGCTTCTCTTCTGAGTCAACAATTCTCGACAACCTTATAAGCGGAGCCATAATCTTCATAATGATCAAGCAAACATCTTAAAATTTATTATCTAAAATAATAGTACAAACTTCTTTTCCTTTTTCTCTCTTTAATAACTTATCAGTTGAAAATTGTTTACTTGTTACTAAATTTCGAAGTAGTTGTTTATGTTCATAATCAATTTTCAAAGTAATAAATGTAGTTAACTTGGTAGTAGCAGGACGCATGATCTCAATTCACTCTTCTTGCTTTCTTAATCAAGAAAAAAATGTAATATGATTAGACACAAAAATTATTAAATGTAATATGATTAGACACAAAAATTATTAATCTTAGATACATGTAAAGCAAGACTAGAAATACGATTCATACTATTAATATCTTAAAAATAAGATATATACAATGAGTAACGCATGAAGACTAATAAATAAACCCATACTTTGATTGTAATAAGTACATAGCTGATACATAATTAGCTACATTATCTGTAACAAAATGTATAATATTATTTAGTTTAACCCACTCAATAATTTCAAAAAATAATTCAAATAAAGCATCAATACTTTTTATCATATCAAAAACATCAATAGACTTGATAAAAGTTATTTCAATATTACAATAAACCAAGAATTAATCAAGGTTCTTTGTTTTTGTTTAGTTCACTCATCTTCTATAATAGTGTATCATGTTGATTCCCAACTAGACTTATATGTATCCATAATTAACTGACATTCCTTTTTTAAATCTTATAACAAAGGCACACGAATTTCATAATAAGAAGGTACCTTAAATCCTAGACCTATTGTTATTGTAGCATCTATTCCTTATTAAAAATATGGCGAATTTAAAGCATTTAAACAACCACATGAATGGTATAACCATCTAGCTAATGCTTTTTTACATCACAAAACATCATCCTTATCAATCAAAACACTTTTTAGGCTGGGTTAAGAACCATGAGTAGTTCTTAGAAGAAAATAATAATATATTTAATAATGATTTCCTTTTTCCTTTGTCTAATTCTTGTAGTGCTTCATCATCTCAAAAAGATATATCATGAGCCCTTTTATTTTCCTTTTTCTTCTTTTCTTATTGCTGCAAATAATTTCCAATCCTCTCATGTACATCAAATGGTACTTTTTGCAAGGAACAATATTACCCTCAACTCTAGCAAGATGTTCTTTTCTGCTATAAATTCCTTCCTATTTAAATATTATACTGCAAAACATACAATTATATTGGATATTCTAGTCAGATGCTTAAGAATAAGAAAAATAATTTCATGCTAGATCGAACTTATTACGAGTAGAAGATGTTATATTCATCACATCTTTTTTTATGATTCCATATTCTCTACCATAATTTAACCTAAAAGGTATAAAATAATTTACAATATATACCAAAACAGCCAAAACAATATTAAAAGATCTTTTGCTTTTTATATAATAAAGAATAACTGTGACCTGAATATTTATAAAAAAGATAAAATTTTGTATTTATATTAATTGACACCATTAAAAATTATGTAAACTAATTTAGAAATAACTCACTATCATAAAAAGTAAATCAATGAATTAGAAGTTATACTAAACTTAATAGCTTATATTATAATAAAAATTAATAATAAGTAAAATATATTAAAAGAATTAATATGATTTCTAGTAATATCAAATTAATTTTAATTATGATACAATTAAAAAATTGTAGTTCAAATAACTGAACAAGGTTTAACGTAAACTATAAATAAAATTAAAAGTACAAAGTGAAATAATTAGATACGCGTAAGCACTTGAAAAGTAATTATTGATTAAATTAAAAATGTGTAAAAAACTTAAGTATATAACTTTAAAAGCATGCCACCCTTCCTTTCTTTAGTGTTACTATACAAACATAGTAGGAGTCCTTACTTCCAGACCCATTATTCAGATAACTAGAATTTTAATAGCTATAAAAGTCCATTTCTAATTCACTTAAAAAAGAATGATGATTGTCAAGTAACTTTAAAAGGCTATATTCAAATAATAGTTCTTAACTTCTTGATGAAGAAATAGAATAATTATGTTTCTTATAAAATTCCATTAATATATCCTATAAAACGATCTCATTATCTCCTTGAAACTAAGGAAAATAATACTTCATTGATAGCAAGAAATTAAAAGTAAAAATAAATTAGGAAGGTCACTTTACAAATTATTCATATATGATATCTTACATACGATTTATTAAACATAATTAGTTAATTACTGCATCCAAATAAACTCAAAATGACCATACATATACATTAAAACCAACAATAGAATGGTGAACAAAATCCCACACTCACTTGTTAAATTTTGCTCAAGCAATTACCAACAATTACCAAACTTCTATAGGTGTGCTTCACTTTAGGTTTGACTGTTGTCTTGCCTAAATATTGCAAGTGTAGCTTTCAGTTTTGAAATTTTAGGGTGGTGCTTGGTTCATGGGTTTGGAAGACATCAATGGATAAGGGAATGAAAAATGTCGGTTGGTTATATATTATCATTGCATGAACAGTATTTTGATGTATGAGTTTTAGGGATTACTCCATACACCCCAAATATGTGAGGAATCAAAGTCATTCATTCCTTTTTTTTAAGTAAAATAATATAATTAATTAAATATAATTAATTAGAATATATTAAATATAATTAATTAAAATTAAATATATTCTAAATATAATTAATTAGAATATATTTCTCAAGATTTTTAACAAACCAACCATTATCAATATTAATCATTCTTTCATCCTAACTAACTATCATAATTATAATGATTATATCAATTCCTATTCCTCACTATATTCATTTCCATTCTTATTACCATGATCCTATGTGAACCAATCGCCTCCTTAGATCAACAAATTGAATCCTTCAATATCGTATATATAACACATTTATGAAAATTAGAGATTAAAATGAAATAAAGTTTAATAGTCACGAAAAAAACTAATTAATTAATATGTATGAATAAAGAAGAAATCTCCTATGGCTGGTACTCTTGCAGATGAAGCTATCAAATTATCGTTATTTGTTATCTCTTAACATATTGAAACCTTGAATAACACGGTAGAATAAACAAACTTGAACTCTATAAAAACATAGATTAACAACTAGAATCAACATTTCACCCCAAAACCCATTCATCAACTCTTGGATTTTTTGCTCCTCCATTCATCCAATTCTTATACCTCATATGAACCTACAATATATTCTTCCCTCATCCTCTCCAGTAAGTTCGAGAGATATGTTAGTCGTTATTCCCATTCCCAGTGAAAGAAAGCAAAAGATAGACTCAATTTTTGGTCAATATTCTCTAATGAGTTGCTTTAAGAGAGTGAGCTTCTCCTTTAGACTCTCTATCCATCAATGGAGGCTTTCCGTATTTGTCTTCGCTGCACTGAATACTTTAGTTATTTTTGAAAATAGAATAAACAACCATCGAAGTTTAAAACTCCGTCAATAAAGTTTTAAGAGAGAGCCTCAATCCTGATGATCACTGCATCATTAAAAAACCCATCCCGATAGCCTTTACAACTCTAAGAGAGAGATCAATAAGAGAAGCAGTAACTTTAAGAAAAAATGAAAGATTGCATTTTAAACTTTAAAAAATCACCTTTATTTACCCAGAAATGGAAGAAATGAGATTTGCAAAGAAAAGTTGGTGAAGAAGGAAGAGAAGACAGTGAAGAGCTAAGAGTAAGGCGAGGAGAATATTTAAGTTTTGATTTCTGAAATTTAGGTATATAGACTAACTAGTTATGACCAGTTCAGTATTAAACTGGTCGATTTGTACATATATAGATTATTAAATGAAACCAAACTGGGCAACTAGTCGGACCATACTATTCTCGGTCAGACCAATCGATCTGGTTTGATTTTAAAAACACAATAAAACTAATTAGTGGGCACCTATAGGAAAAAAACAAAATAATTAGCATAATTTCATGGTATTATTAAATCATAACAACCTTGTACACACTGAAACCGATTTATTTGCCAAGTAGTTTTTAGCCTAATAATATCTAAAATGCTAGACCATAAGGATTGAATAACCCTAGTTTGGTAGGAGGCCTGTACTTGTACGGTCTTAGGGGATTTATACTTCATCCTATCGAAAAATAATCACCTTCCAACCAATGTTTTTCTATAATACTATTAAAACATTAAACTATTATTTATAATTAATACTCAAGATTAAGTATTTCTTAGATTTTGTATCCACTTTGTAGTTTATTTTAACGTTATAAGTTACATATATAGGACTTTCAAATATATGGAGATTGGAATAATTGACTAACTTCCTAATCTACATCTTAATAATGTGTTCAATTAAATTATAGTTAATAAAACTTAACACAAAAATAGGCGGTATTGATAAATTTTGTCTAAGAAGCCTTTTCTACATATGTAGCTCTTAACATTGCTTTTATTCTTTTTAATAAGAGTTATGTCCATTTATTCTACCACTTCATTTTATTAAGGAGTATATGTAATAATGAACTATCTTTTAATGGCTTCTTACTTGTAAAATATATTAAATTCATGAATAGCATATTCTTCTTTATTATTTGTTCTTAAACACTTGACCTTTCACTAAAATCAAGTAGAATGTGCACTTTAAACACTTTAAAGATTGAGAACACATCTATTTTTCTCTTGATATGGTACGTCTACACTTCTTGGAATAATTATTAATAAAAGATATAAAGTATTTTGCTCCTCTCAAAGATGGAACTTTCTAGATATCAAAATGAACCAATTCAAGAACAACCTTACTTCTTGAATTTTATATGTTAAATTTTATGCAATATTTCTTACACGTAACACAATGCTCACAAATGGGTAATGATAAGTCTGTGACACTAGAAAGTAACTTTTACTTAACAAGAATCTTCATTCCTTCTTCAGACATACGCCTAAGTTTTTGATACCATAACATTGAAGATCTTTCATTTGGAGTGCTTAAGGTGACTGATGCTTTTGCTTTTAGCAATGTCTTTACCTTAAACTTATGCAAGTTTGCATATATATTCTCTCCTTTCATAAATACAAATGCACCTCAAATTATCTTCAAAGTCATGTTAATAATTTCTCTTTTATACCCAATATCATCTTGTCATCTTAAAGATATAAAATTCTTCTTTAAGCCATCTACATGTCATACATCTTGAATAGTATGAATTATACTATCATACATCTTTAGCTTGATGGTTACAATATGAAAATCTTTAGAGGATAATCATCACAACTAGACATAGGTTCTCCTAAGAAAGGTTTATAATGATGGAACAATTCTCTTTTAGATTTTATTCAAAAATTAATTCTTGAATTGAAGAGTCATACATCAGTTGGTCATTTCGTACTTTCAATTTTTGTTGCTACTTCAATATATAGAGCATTTCCATTATTTAAAGTACTTTTGGACATTCATTGAGGACTAAGATTTTTCTTATTCTAGTAATGCTAAAGAACCTATGAACAAGTTTGAATCAAACCAAAGAACATTAAAACATGTGCATAAAAGAATTAACCTCTTAATAATAAAGAATTAAGATATTTAATCACCACAAATAAAGAGTTATTTAATAAGTTCAAAGTTTAATGGGGAACAAGTAGACTAAACAACAAAAAATTAAAATTTCAAGTAGACGGAATCTAGGACATGTTTGTCGCTTAAGTTGTATTAGTGAAAAACTTTTAAGGCAAAAGGGTCAAATGAAATATTAAGGTTTTAACTAAATCCAATTTAAATCTTAACATTTCAACGACTAAAAAAAAAACTTTAATATTTTACAAACATTTAAAATCAACCCTGATTTAACATTTTAACTTTCCGTTAAAGAACAAATGGTTTTGTTCGTCACCGGGTTCTTCTCTCTCAACGTGACAATAATAATACACCTCCCCAAAAGAAAAGATTAAGATCTAACTGTCTCCTTCTCTCTTCTCCTTTTACATGGCGCCGACTTCTTCATAATATCGTTGCCAACATGAAGGGAATTGATATTAAAGAACGAGTTAGCTGTTATTGGAGCTCTTTTCAATTTTAGGCACATTTCTTTTAAAAACCCAGGGAATCTATCCTTCAATATCGTAAACAATGTCACATCAAACACGATCTTATGGACTTGTAATAAAAGTTAAGATTGATCTGGGATGCAGTGGAAAGAAGCCTGATTACTCTGGAGTGCAAAAGAACCAACAAGGTCTTTCTCTGTATTTGACGACTAAGAATTGTATCTCAACTTCGAAGAATATTAGCTATTTCACGCACTAGACACCTCCATAGTTTTTAATACGATTAGTACCTTTGGTTGGCACCGTCAAGATTCTATTAATGACAAACACGAACTACAGTGGTAGTAGAAAAAAAAGTCTGTAATGGAAGAGTTTAATCATGTGGTAAAAATATGTCATCAGAAGAATATTCCCGTTACTTGTAAGGGATTTTAATAATTAAAGTGAAGTCTGAAATTAAAATGTTCATCCTATTGTAGATTAAATAAACAAAACCAGAGAAATTTTCTCCGAGAATTGTGGACCAAAAAGATGATTATTTGTGTGTGGAATACCAAAGTCCCATTCTAGTGGTGGGTTTTACCGAATTGAGGCAGATCAAAAACTGCGATATTGATATGAATAAAAAGAGATTCAAGACCAGAATTCATTTCGTTCATAAAACAAATTTCTTGGTTTTCATTTTGATGATTTGAACTCAATTTTTCATTGTGTCATAGCAGACATTGAGATTGGAGCGAGAGAGGAAAGGATGGGCTTTTAATTTTTGAAGAAACCTCTTGGAGGCCAACACAAATCGGTGACATTTGAGTTCTTACGCTAAACTACCACATTATAGTTTCCATTGTAGCAAACTAAGCTAAAGATAACTAGGAGTTTCAAATTCTCCTCGTTGATGATAAAAAGGAAATATTGATTTTGCTTTGTACTCTTATGCTATGCTTTAACGCCAGATGCAAGAAATGAACTTCAGTTGTAAACAATTTCTTCTATTTGATACTATTGCAACCAAAAGAGAGACAGATTTGCTATAAGAAGCAAGAAGGATAGAATTTTATTCATTTTTAAGTGTTCACAACAATTACTCGAGATTCCATCCCCAAAACCTTAACTAATGCATTGAGAATATCATTGTGATTTGTTTTTGGGTTTGGCAAAAGTGTTGCTTTGTAAGAAATTTTACAATGTCTCTCTGGAAGTTAATCACCTAATCTTGTTATACCATTTCGACTCTGATCATCATCACTTAAATTGCAATAACCTTTGCTCAACCAAAGTAACTAATCATCTCTGTAATGGTAGTCAACTGGAAAAGATCATTTGGATCTGTTTAAATGAAATAGGGATACTGGTGAGGTGATAGGGTGCGATCTATAGTTGTAAATGATAGTAGGGGGACATGGAGCTCATTTGCTAAATGTGAAGGAACATACCCCATTGCAAAACTTTGTGAATCGATAATAGCCACTGTATCCGTCTCCATGAACTGTAAAGCTGATAAGTTTACAATAGCTTGCTTTTAGTTATAAGAAAAATAGACTTTCTGCCAAAAAGGCACAGGCACAAAAGAAACAGAGGAAGAATACCTCAAGTCAAATTAAAGGATGCACAAAAGAGACAATACCTCCGATGACGCCAAGAAATCTACTGAAGTTGGAGTCTTCAGCAGCCTTCATATTTATTCTTGGGACTCTTCCATTAACAAATATGAAAACGAAAATAACCCTAAGATTCAAAGTTTGAGGGCGAGGAGCTCCTGGAAGAGAGGAGCATATGACGCGAACCTATAACATTTTTCATTTTCTTTTAATCTCGGCCACATAGGATATGTATATCGTTTGGGAAGTGGGAACCCTAAAAATTAATAAAAAGTAATATCTACATTTTTTTAACAAAGTATTCACGGAGATGTTAAGTTGCGATTTTCTTGAACGTTTGTAAAATGTTAGAGTTTTTTCTGTACATGTTAAAATATTAGGACTTAAATTAAACTTTAGTTGGAAACTTATGGTTTAATTTGACATTTCTTCTAAACTTTTAACGCTTTAGGATATGCTTATATATGAGAATACGTATCTCTCTGTAATTTTGCAAGTTAAACACAGTCTATGACACTTTTATAGATGAGATTGTAGATCATTTTATAACTTTGTGAAGTTAGACATGGTTTGAAATAGGATCGCAGCTAACATAATGGATCCTTTTATAATTTTAAGAAATTGGAAATGATTTAAGGCCATGCTCACATTGGAGACTATATTTACTTAAAGATAAGTATTTTGGTTCCAAATCTTTACCAACTCCACCTTTTACAATTAAGCTAAGCCTAAATGCAATGGATTCCCTATTTGAGCTACTCATTCTTATATCAAACCTCCAGATGACAATAAGTTAGGTTAGGTCAGGACAGAATGGGCTTGCCTCTAGCCTGGCCTGACCTAAAGCCTCATATGCATATTCCATACTTGAGATACATTGCTTAAGCTTAGAATGAGCTTACTCAATTGCTACAAAAACAATATTATTGTGGTATAATTAACCAAAATAACATCATTTAAATTCTATCCCTAATCATACCCTCACTCTCTAAAAGGTTTCTACCTCGAATCATCTCCTGCATCAAAAGAAACACAAACCTCTTTGTATAAAGGTAAAATCATAGACTAACTAGTACAAATAACATTTTTGATATTACTTCTTTTTTTCTCCCCTTACTCTCTTTTCCTTCATTCTCTCTTTTCAATCTCAATTGACCGTCATAGATCTGCTTAAGTGTTAAGGTACAAGGGCAATGGGTTTATCATTCTTTACAAATATGTACCTATTTTTTAAGTTTTCATGTATTCATATTGCCACAAATTTCTGCATATGTTATGACTAGCTTACAAGCTTACATAAGTATGATGTCATATAGTGCTTCACTTGATACCTTCCATAAGAAAAAAAGAAATCAATAAATGCTTGTTCAATACATACATACAGGGACGAAAGAAGTAGGTGTAATCAGCTACAAAGTTTCACTTTCATTAAGTCATTAAAACTTGTATATCATTGGATGCTTCATGGTAGGAAAATTCAACTTCTGTATAAGGTAATGCTAGTCTCATTAAAATAACTTCTTTATTAATAATCATACTATATATGTAACACCCCACTCTCACAGTGCATACCCCCAAACATACCGACAGTATTCGAGAACATACTCTACAAGGGTGACACGCTAAGATAGTCAATCAAACTCAATACAAAATTTTCAAGCATCACACGCATCAAATATGTTTTAAGCATATAAAAAATCATTCACGACCCATATCATTTATAAACACATCGAGAGAATATCAATTTTCAATTTGACCATTTCATTTACAAAACGCTTGCAGTCATAAAGTCATTATATAATAGAATTATTCATATACACATGGTACGGTATTTGCAGAATACATTCTTTAATACAAAAATGCTGGAAGACATATGCAAATGCGAACTGATCCCAACCTCTATCCCTTATTCGATTGTAGTGGCTATATGCCAATTTGTCTAACTAGGTATACCCTAAACCTGAAAAACAACGTTGCAATTTTGGTGAGTTTTGTGAGCTCAATGAGCGAACCATTCTCGATAGGCTCACTTATATCAACACAGAGCACCTTATATATTCATATTCACAGACAATTTACATATTCATATATTGCACATCATTTTCATATGATTCATTTCAATCATTCACTTCATACACGTCATTTTATTTATATGCAATGCACATGTGACTCACTTCCAGTTGTTACTTTGTTGTGACAAAGTGCCTTTAACTGTCTCATATTTATTGTGGATACCGTGCTCATTGATAATGTCTCATATCTGTTGGGGAGGCTCATTATACATAGTAAGCCTTTGGTTTCGATGGCTACTCCGGTAACAACTGCCTTTATCTACTCTGATAACAAATGCCTTTATCTTATCATGTATATCATGTAATGAATGCATCATATCACATATGTTCGATCAGTCACTTTGTTTCAGTATGTACATTCACTTTCACAAATCATCGGACCTATGTCCGACATTCAACAAAACGTTGAGAACACTTATTTCTTTCTCATTCACATTCAATAAAGCACTTCCAATATATTCACATTTATCAAACTCCTCGGACTATTAATGTACAGAATTGTCTCAATCACATTCACATCAGTAATAATTCAATATAGAAATTTAAAACAGAACAATCAATTAATGTGAAACCATCTAGGTCAACTCACAATACTCTTCAGATTAGCATTTGCTTCTATGATCCGGAAACGTCTGGGCGTTGACGATCAATCCTATGTATCAATTTCATCCAATACATACATTATACACACATTACTAATTTGCACAACCACATAAACATTCAATCGTACACATATGTATATGTGTAATGTATAATGTATGCTCAATTTGACTATTCCGGGTATGCATAACCTTCATCACGTGTCTCAATCCTTCAAACACTATCACTTGAATATGTCTAATTTATACTTAGATTTAAATCTCTAAGAACTTGGTCATTCTGATATCATCAATCATATGTCTATCACATAGATGCTCTCCAATCCTTTTTCTAACATTATAAGATCTCATAATACTCAATTTCTCATTCATTCTTACTTAATATACATTTCTCATCTCCTTTGAATTACATCAATATTTATAAGGTCACTTTCATTATTCTAGTATCTCTAAATTTCTAGATTTGAATACTTGATATTTAATAATCTATTCTCAAGTTATAATCTCATTTATCATCCTAAACATACCACACTTTTAATCACTTATTCAAGCATTATACTAGGTTCATTTCAAGCTTCATTCAAGCTTAAATGCATCATAGGAAAGTACCCTAGCATTTGTTGATTCAATCATCATTTAAAAGAAGGAGAATTCACATTAATGGCCATTCCCATGATCGTGGAGGCCTTCCCACGATCGTGGGTTGAGCCATCCTTGAGTTTTTAGCCCTCCCACGATCGTGGAAGCACTCCCACGACCATGGGTTATGAAAATCCGAACATTCCTATCATCTTTCTCCATGTTTTCTAGATTTTTAACTCTCATATGTTACAACCAAACCATCTTCATGCTCAATTAATCATTTATACTTCATTTCCCCTTCATTCTCATCTCCATTCCAACTCAAAACATCCACAAAACAAAGCATACATTATTGTCAACTTATCACACAAAACAGAACATCAATGTATACATATATTCATCAATGTTTCATCTCACATTCAATTCCATTATCAACTTCACATTATCTCTAAACTATTATCATAGTTCTCCTCATTTCAAGAACATAAATCAACATCTTTGTTAACATAACCTTCACTTTCATTATACCCTTAATTCACAACTTATAACATCTACATAACAACTCATCATTTATGGTTTTTATACTCTCAAAACATAACACAAATACATGTATTCATTCATTAATTTACTGCACTCATCCTATACATAAATTAGGTCATATACACATATTTTCTTTTGTCAACTTTTAACTCTCATTCTTTTACCATTTTTTACCTATCAATCTATAAAACAACACATGATCTATTATTCATCATACAAAAAAATAACACAAACATATTCATTTCTTCATTAACATATAATACTCTTTCAACTCCATGAACATGATTAATGCATGTCTAAACTCTCATCATATATGCCTCTATTTAACAAACCATAAAGATTAATAAGATACTTACTAGTTTAACTCCAAGGCTCTTTAAAACATGGGTTAACCTAGCTCTCCTACACCATTTAATCATCTCCTTTTTAAGGTAGATTGGGTTAGGCTTTCAAGTAACAAGATGGAGAAAAAACATCTTTGGATGGCTAGTGAAAAATGATAACAAAACTCAACGTTGAGAGGGTGAGGATATGAAGATCGTGAGCGGGACGTAAATGGAGAGAAGAAGAGGTGAAGAAGATGAGGGTATTTCTTACAAATGAAAGACAATGGCGATGGCCAATCAATTGAATAATTCGTGGGTTGTGCTTAAAAGTAAGGTGAATGAATACTTAGTAAGCGTCGTGACATATGTCATGAAGCTTACCACATAAAGTTAAATAATAATGCCTTATACTAATGCTACTACATATCTCTTAAAAATAAGTCCATTTGTCTCTCAATTTCTGAACCAATTACCACCTAATTTTCTATATCACTTGACAATAAATCCCAATGCCATTTTTCAATAATTTATGTTTCCATTTATCAATTATTTCTACTACCATTCGTTAATTAGCTTATCACTTGGCATTTTTCCTAGTCCAAAAATACACATTAATTTGTAATTCTCTCAATCATATCAATTTATTCCAAAATATTATTTATGATCCATAAATTCTTGTCAATGGTAAACCAAAGTACAAGACATTGGAAATTCTTAATCTCAATCAGTTGTTGCATTCATCTTAATGCCATATCCCGAAATATACCAATTGAGTGCAATTTATCTAATTCACAATTTATACGTGTATGCTAATATGATACATTTGAACATATTTATGAAAATCATGTACTAATTGTACCAATTTCATTCTTTATGGTACCTCTCATATGACTTATTAGTCTAACTCTTTAAATCTCTCAAAAATTTGAGAGATGGTATGCTACAATTCTCCCCCTCTTTAAGACATTTCGTCCCCGAAATTTTTATCTGACTGACTCCTCAAACGGGATTCATATTGTTTCATTTTTTTAAAAATTTCCAATTAACTTCTTTTCTCATTAATTTTCTCCATTCATTTGATTTCCTCATCTTTCTTAATGGTTTATCCTAATGTCTGTCTATTTTTATTGATTTTTTCCTCATAATTCACATCATTTGAAATCTTAATTTTCTGAATTGATAACATAAACATCAAATTCAACTTGTATCTCCTAAACATATTAGCATATAATATAGTGTGGACCTAAGTTCTTCTCGCAATAGCAATAGTATTATCTCCAATTCAAGAATTCAATAACATAATTGGACACTTTACAACAGATAAAACACATGTACTCTCTATAATATATTCAATTTTCTTATATCTGAGTTTCATATCTATCCGACTCCAATATTCATTTCTGATTCATTCAATATTCATTCATTCTTAGAAGTGAACCATTTGGTCTCCTTGACATAATTCTGTGAAAGTCTTCCTCAAAAGAAGATTTCTTGCTACCATCATCTATACTATTCACGTAATCCTTATTAATCAACTGTTGTCATCATTGCTTTTCAGCCATATTGCCTTAATAAAGTCAATTTCTATCATTTCTTACAAGATCATAATATTCTATTTACTAAAACTCGATGAAGTAGTAGACATGTTTATTGTCTCATATGCTTAGGTATATATCATCAAGGTCATCTCATCTTATCTAGAGATTTATTTTTGAAAAGTCACCAATTAATACCTTAAGCTAATGATAGTTCAATCTCAATTGATTTTGGATAACATTCGAATATTCTATGACTATACAAAAGTTACTTCTCCATAATAGTTACTATTTCAACTTAACCACCTAATCCATGCTTCCACTGTGCTACTATAATTCATCTCATAACTTTAACTATAAAGATTAAGGCTTAGAGCATTCAATATGTCATAGATCACTGTCTATCCCATCTCCAAACATATGATACATATGTGCTTCATTACATCACTTGTCAAGGTGATCACATTATCAGGCACTCGCAATAACAAATCAACTTAACCTTGAGAACTTCTACATATATCGCTATCATTTATCTCATCTTCTAATTATCATTTATTTCATCTTACATACATATGTTCTCAATCAATTCAAATTTATAGAAGCATAACCATCATGAAGTTCTAATCTCAATTCTATTGACATATTCTTATATTAAATCATAACTCTTGTCATATTAATCAAATAACCATTTCAATTTCAAGTTCCACCTTTCAATATCATAGTAAAATTTTGTATTTTTTCAACTTGGCCTATACATATTAAATCTTAGCATTTCTATCTATCTATATCTCTGCTTTTCCTCAATCAATCCACAACAATGTATTCACATCCATATCAATTCAAAGATATATATATATATATATATATAACCATAGTACAATATTGATGTCATATTCGATGTTACGACCATAAATACGAATGTATTAAATCTTTGTCCAACATATCAAACTTTGTGGTATTTCTTAGATATCCACAAACTTTCCTTTTCTTACACTCTGACATATCATCATCCTTCTCATTGCTTCTAATAGCTCAAACTCTTAACAAATGCTCATACATGTGACTTATGTAAATGCGACTCAGACTAGGGATCAGTTACCACTGCATACTATGACATGTTTAAAATGCATGTACCTTGATATATATTTAAAAAAAAGCCTATGTAAGATACTAAACCTGGGCTCTGATACCAACTTGTAACACCTCACTCTCACATGACATATCCCCGAATATACCGACAGTATTCGAGAACATACTCTATGAGGGTGGCACGCTAAGACAATCAATCAAACTTAATACAAAATTTTTACGCACCACACACATCAAATACGTTTTAAGCATATCAAAAATCATTCACAACCCATATCATTTATAAACACATTGATAGCAAATCAATTTTCAATTTGATCATTTCATTTACAAAACTCTTCTAGTCATAAAGTCATTACATAGCAGAATTATTGACATACACATGGTATAGTATTTGCGGAGTATATTCTTTAATACAAAAATGATGGAAGACATATGTAGATGGAAACTGATCCTGACCTTTATCTCTGTTGGGTCCCGGTTCCTTTTCTTACTAAATAAGCATGTGTTCAGTTTATTTTGAGATTGAGTTTGATTAATTTGTTTTGGTTAGGATTTTAATTAGAATGTCTATGGGTGGAGGAGTTTATTTCTTAGATTGATGGAATTAAAAGGAGAAATTAAGATTAAGTT
>JANZXP010000006.1:14153305-14173168 GCA_027576715.1 Erythroxylum flavicans
TACATGATGAATTAATGAAGTGATGTGAATTATGTGATTATATGAATTGTTATGTTATGTGATATGAGTGAGCTATCGAGGATGGTCCACTCACTGAGTTTGCAAAACTCACCAAAATTACAACGTTGTCTTTCAGACTCAGAGGAAATCTCCAGTTCGATAGATTCAAGTATAGCCATCGCATTCAAATAAGAGATAGAGGTTGGAATCAGTTCGAGTCTACATATGTATTTCATTATTTTTGTGTTAAAGTGTATATTCATAAGTCTGTACAATGTAAATGTGAATGATTCATAAATGAAATGACATTTTGACTGAAAGTATTTTGTACTTGTAATGGGCGCAAATAGTTATTGAAATTCTGATGATATGTATATTATTTGTAATACTGGTGATTGGAAATATTTTTGAGTTAAATAAGCCATTATTGATTATTGGTTTTCTGAAATATGCATGTGATACGTGAAAATTTTTAATGAGTATGATTTATTGACCACCCTAGTATGCCACCCTTATAGAGTATGTTCTCGAATACCGACTGTATATACGAGAATATACGCTATAATAGTAGGGTGCTACATCATATATCATCGGACCTATGTCCGGCATTCAACGAAATGTTGAGAACACTTATTTCTTTCTCATTTACATTCTATGAAACACTTCTAATACATTCACATTTATCAAACTCCTTAGACTATTAATGTCCGGAATTGTCTCAATCACATTCACATTAGCAATAATTTATTTCAGAAATTTAAAATAGAACAATCAATTAATGTGAGACCATCTAGGTCAACTTACAGTATGCTCCAGATTAGCATTTGTTTCCATGATTCGGAAACATCTGGACGCTGATGTTAAATCCTGTGTATCAACTTCATACAATACACATATTATACACATATTACTAATTTGCACAATCCCATAAACATTCAATCATACACATATGTATATGTGTAATGTATAATGCATACTTAATTTGACTATTCCAGACATATTTCTTTAATCTTAATTTGACTATTTCAGACATATTTCTTTAATCACATATTTCAATCACTCACATAATTTCACTTTTATATGTCTAACTTGCACTTAGGTTCATAGCTCCAAGTACTTGGTTATTATAATAACATAATTAAATCATTCATCATTTCTTTTCTAGTATCATATGATCACATAATATTTAAGTTCTCATTCATCCTTACTTAATACACATTACTCATCTTCTTTGAATCACATTAGCATATATAAGGTCACTTTCATTATGATAACATCTCTAAATTTCCATAATTTATCTCATTAATATCAATCATCCATACTTAAGTTATAACCTCAATTATCACCCTAAGCGTATCATACATTTAGTCACTTAATCCATCATCAACTAGGTTCATTTCAAACCTTATTCAAACCTACATGCAACATAGGAAAGTACCTAACTATTTGTTGTTTCAAATCTCAAATAAAAGAAGCATAATTCACCTAAAAGTCATTCCCACGATCGTGGATGACTTCCCATGATCGAAGGTTTTGTTAATAGAAAGTTTTAGGATTTTCATGCATCCATGATCATGGGTTGCTCACATCTGAAAATCCCAACAATCTTCTTCCTATTTTCCAACTTTATTAACTCCTACAAGTTGCATCCAAAACATCTTATGCTTATTTTATCATTTCTGGCTTAATTCCTCATCATTTCCTCTTCATTCTTACTTCCATTTCAGCTCAATATCATTTATAAACAAATCATAATCTATGGTTGAGCATAAACACCAAAAACACAACATCCATTTATACATATTCATCATCAACGTTTCAACACATATTCAACTTCATTATCAATTTCACTTTGTCTCTAAGCCATCATATTATTCCTTCTCTTTTCAAGACATTACACTTGCCTTTTCTTTAACTTCAAACTCGTTCTAGTTTTCTCACATGACAACTTATCCACATACACTCAAAATAGAACATATTTATATTATTCCTTAATTTACATTTCTGTACTCATCTTATACACAAGATTAGGTCATTAACACATCTCTTTATTCATCAATTATCAACTCTCATTCAAACACCAATTTCATTATTAATCATCCATAAAACAATACATAATCTTTTATTTATCATTATGTGAAAATAGAATATCAATAACTATTTATGTCTTTTTCAACAATCATCACTCTTCAATCAACATTTTTACTATCAATCCAACACTATAACATTCCATAATCTATTACTCATCATAAACACAAAAATATGACATAAATATGTCCATTTGTTCTTCCACGGTGTAGTATAAAATCAAATCCATTTTCATTATCATTTCTCCTCTTAAATTATCGTAAAAAACAAATCTATCAAGCAAGCCATAAGGAATAATATACTACTTACTTGATTAGCTCAAAACTTCTTCAATCACCATGAAACCCTAGCTCCTTCATGCATATACGATCATCATCATTTAAGGAGGAAAGGTTAGCTTTTCTTTGTAACAAATGATGAAAACAACAAGGGTCTTTAAGAAATAAGTAAAAGAGTTGGGCAAGATTAACGTGGAGTGGGTGAGAAGAGAGTGTTGTAAGGTGGAGAAGAAAGTGAAGAAGATGAAGGAAATGAAGAAAGAAGAAGAAAGCATGTGTTAACCAAACGAAAGACAAAAGATGGTCTTTCAAATGAGATAATATTGAGAGTGAGATGTGTGGCAAGGCAACTGACACTTGTCACCACCTTGTGGTCTCCACTTGGTCTTTTAAATAGCTAGTCCATTTATCTCTAATTTCTAATCCAATTGTCTCTAAATTTTCTATGACACTTGTTATTAAATCTTAATGTCACTTATCAATAATTTCTACTGCCATTTGACACTTAATTCTACTACCATTTATCAATTGTCTTGCCACTTGGCATTTTCGTAGTCCAAAATACCTAAAATTCCCAAAATCTCTCAATTTAACAAATAAATTCCTATATCAGCAATTATCATTTATAAACCAGAATTTAAGACATAATACTCATAATTCACATCACAATCACATTATAATCATTTATACCCAAAAAATGTCAAATGAGTGCATGAATAATCATTGTAATGTATATAGAAAGTCAAATTCGCGCGTGTGTGTATGCTACTATTATGCATGAGCATGAAATGCATTTTTTAATTTCTCATTTACAGAAATATAGGGTTCTAACCCTTAGAATGGAAACAGGATGTTACAATTCTTCCCTCTAATAAATTTCATCCTCAAAATTCTTATATGAATAATCAATTTGATGGGGGGGTTTTGTTTCATCAAATACTCCTCTGCTTCCCATATAACTTCTTCACTTGAATGATTTCTTCCAAAGGACTTTAACCGATGGAATCACTCAGTTTTTTAGTTGCTTATTTAGATACCCCACTATCTTAACTGGTTTCCTTAGTATATCTCAGGTTGCTCACAATTTTACTTCTTGTGTCTCTAACACATATATCGGATTATACCAATATCTCCTAAACATACTTATGTTTAACACATTGTGAATCTGAGACATCTTTGTTGGTAAGGCTAACTCATAAATCAATGGTCCTATTCTCTCAATAATTTCATACGAACTAATATCTTTAGGGCTTAGTTTACCGTTTTTAACGAACTTTAGCACACCTTACCAAAGTGGTAGTTTCAGAAACATTTTATCTATCTCTCTATATTCTATATCTTCGGTGTTAATCCACCTAACTCGTTTATCTTTCTTGAATCACTTAATTTCTACTACATATCAATTTCACTTATCAACAGTATCTTGAATCAATTCTAGCCTTCAACCATCCTTAGGCCTTCTTCATCCTAATATAAAGGTGGATGACTCTTTCTATCGTGTAACATCTCATTCGGTGTCATATCAATACTACTGTGATAATGATTGTTATAATCAAATTCAATCAAAACTGTATATTGATCCCATGCTCCTAGGAACTCCAAAATATAAGCTCTAAGTATATCTCTAACAGTTAAGACTATTGGTAATTCAAACATTTAGTCATACATTCAACCATTTGCTTCTTCATCCTTGGCCGCTAAATGCTATTTTCAACATATTACTAGCAGGATGTATAGCACGGTTTGCTATATGTGCTTTCTCCTAAAATCTCTTTTCTCAGTCACTTATATCGGGTACACATACTCCTTACTTCAACCACAAAGTATCATTTTTCCAATTCAAACTCAAAATTTGGATTCATTCAATATCTCAATAAGATTCACAAATTTTGAATATTCACTTCGGACTTTTCTAATCCTTTCATGTAAAATTGATCTTAAATTTAATATAGCTAATAATACTTCATTTTGCCCTATATACAACTTAACTTCTATGCTATTTATTGCACTAGATTTGGTAACCTCAATATCTGAATTTATGCTACACTATTATTGGATTTTCTGCTCGATGCATCAAATACAACACTAGCTTTATTGGATAATACTCATTTGTACAATCATAATCTTTCAATAATTCTATTCATTTCCATTATCTCATGTTCAAGTCTTTTAGACTCAATAATTTCTTCAAACTTTAATGATCTGTATAAATCCAAAATGTTTCATCCTATATATAATGTCTCCAAAATTTTCAAAGCAATTACTATTACAGCAAGTTCTAAATCAGGTGCCAAATAATTTAAACTCATGATACCTTAACTGTCTCATTACATATATATATATATATATAATCACTTTACTATGTTGCATCAAAACACATCTTAATTTCTAATGTGAAACATCACTATATATTACAGAACCTTTAGATCCAATAGAATAGCTAAAACTGATGTTGTAATTAGTGAGTATTTTACTTCCTCAAAATTCTTTTTATATTCATCAGTCCATTTGAATGGCATTTTGTTCCTCAGAAGTTTTGTCAAAGGGGTTAAGATTAGTAAAAACCCCTTGACAACCCCTGATAGTATCCAACTCATTTTAGAAAACTCTGAATCGTATATATATTCCTCGGAGTTTCTCACTTCATCAATACCTCTATTTTCTCTAGGTCTACCTATATGCCCTGTCCAAATACTATATGACCCAAAATAGTACTTAATTAAGCTAAGATTCACTCTTACTGAATTTCACGTATAATTGTTTCTCCCTTATAATATGTAAGACTAATCTCAAATGTTCACATATTCCTCTCAACTTTTCGAATATACTCAAAATATCATTTGTGACGATAATCACTAATTGATCCAAGCAAGGTTGAAACACTTTATTCATTTATGCCATGAATACTGTCAGGGACATTTATCAACCCAAATAGGTATCACAATTAACTCAAAGTGCCTATAACTATTTCTTGAAATTCTTAAGTAACTAATTCTTCAAATGAGGTAATGTTATCTTATGTTTTTTGTAATCTCATAATCGACTTCTTTTCTCAAATGATTTTCTCCATTCATTCAATTTCCTCTTATTTCTTATCGACTTATTCTAATGTCTAACCATTCTTATTAGTTTCTCCACACATTTCAATTTATTTACGAGTCTCAATTTGTCTAAACACAAACATCAAATCTAACTTGTACCATTTGAACATACGAATATAGAGCACATTGTGGATCTAAGTTCCTTTGGCAATAACAATAGTATCACCTCAAATTCATTAACCTAATAATGTAGTTAGGCTACTTTATATTAACAAAATACATGCACTTTCTGTAACATATTCAACTTCTTACGCCGGAGTCCCATTGCTAACTAACTTCAATATTCACTTTGATTTTGTTCCATTTATATGATATAGTTTGATGAAAGTTTCTATCAAAAGAGGATTTCTCTTCTCAATCATCTATACTCTTTACATACTCTTTATTAGTCAACTATATTCATCATCGCTTTTCAGCCATTCTTAATACCTCAATAAGATCAATTTCAACTATTCATAATATCTTAATAAGATCAATTTTATCATATCTTACATGATAAAAATATTCTTTATAATAAAGCTTAGTGAAGCAATAGGCAGATTCATTTACTCTTATACTTTGGTATATACCATAAAGATCATTACATCTTATCTAGAGAATTATTTTCGACAAGTCATTAATTAATATCTTACGCCAATGATATCTTAATCTCAATTGATTCTAGATAACATTTTTCCCTTTGTACCTGCCTAAGATCGTGACAGATCCAAATAATCTCGACCATAATTAGGGGGAACTATGCCACGATTATGCCCTGCTTCTTTTTTCCTTCCTTTTTTCTCGAATTCATCACACATAGTAATATCATTTATACTTTCAATCTATCCTTAATTGATCACTATAAATGTTTTCATGCATTACTCTGATTCATCTCATAAGTTTAACTATGTGGACTAAGACTTAAAAACATTCAATAAGTCATAAATCACTTCCTATACCATCTCCAAACAAATAATACATAAGTACTTAATAATATCACTTGTCAAGGCAATCACATTATCAAATATGCACTCACAATAACAAATCAACTTAACCTTGAGAACTTCTATATATATCGCTATCATTTATCTCATTTTCCAATTATCATTTATTTCATCTTACATACATATCTCAATCAATTCAAATTTATAAAAGCATAACCATTATAAAGTTCTAATCTCAATTCCACTAACATATTCTTATGTTAAATCATAACTTTTATCACATTAATCAAATAATCATTTCAATTCTAAGTTCCACCTCTCAATATTATAGAAAAATTTTGTTTTCTTTCAACTTAGCTTGTACACTTTAAATCTTATCATTTCTATCTATATCTTTGCTTTTCCTCAATCAATCCACGACAATGTATTCACTTCCATATCAATTCAAAGATATATATAACCACAGTACAATATTGATGTCATATTCGATGATACAACCACAAATACAATTGTATTGAATCTTTGTCCATCATATTGAACTATGTAGTATTTCTTATTTCTAGGTATCTACAAACTTTCCTTTTTTTTACACTCTGGTAGATCATCATCCTTCTCATTGCTTCTAATAGCTCAAACTCTTAATGAATGTTTATGTGTGTGACCTATGTAAATGTGACTCAGACTAGGGATCAATTGCCACTGCATGCCATGACATGTCTAAAATGCATGTACTTTGACACATATTTTGAAAATTACCCATGTAAGATACTAAGCCTGGGCTCTAATACCAAATTGTAGCACCCCACTCTCATAGGGCATATTCGCGAACATATTGACAGTATTTGAGAACATACTCTATGAGGGTGGCATGCTAGGACAGTCAGTCAAACTCATTGTAAAATTTTTTCGAACATCACATGCAACTTCAAAAAACCAATAATCATTTTTAGCCCATTTTATTCATAAACATTTTCAGTCACAAGTGTTATAAACAATAAATATATTCAGAATTCCAGTAATCATTTGGGCCCATTACAATTACGAAACACTTACAAGTCATAACTATTATTACATAGCAAAATTATTCACACACATATGGTATAGTATTTGCGAAATACATTCTTTAATAACGAAGGACATATGCAGATGTCAACTGATCTTGACCTCTATCTCTTATCCGATTGCAGTGGCTATACTCCAATTTGTTTAACTGGGTATTTCCTGAACCTGAAAGACAATGTTGAAATTTTGGTGAGTTTTGCAAACTTGGTAAGCTAACCATCCTCGATGGTTCACTCATACCAAACACAAAATAATTCACGATTCACATTTAATTTGCAATTAAGTCATGGCACACATTGCATATCACTTCACCAATTCATCACCTAGCATCCAATATCATTTTGCGCACTTATTTCACCAATATCAAGACAATTCATTCAATCATTTAAAACATACATATCAAATGTATATATATGCAATGCATATGTGACTCATTTTCAGTTGTTACTTTGTTGTGACCGAGTGCCTTTTAACTTCCCGTATCTATTGTAGATACTGAGCTCATTGATAATTATCCCGTATCTGTTGGGAATACCAAGCTCATTATATATAATAAGCCTTTAGCTCTTAATCACATTATGAGCTTTAAGCTCTTTTTCAGTGGCTACTCCAGTCACAACTACCTTTATCTTATCATACATATCATGTAATGAATGTATCACATCACATATGCTTGATCAGTCACTTTGTTTCAGTATGCACATTCACTTTCATATGTCATCGGACCTATATTCAGCATTCAATGAAACGTTGAGAACACTTATTTCTTTCTTATTCACATTCAATGAAGCACTTCCAATACATTCACATTTATCAAAATTGTTGGACTATTAATGTCCAGAATTGTCTCAATCACATTCACATAAGTAATAATTCAATACAGAAATTTAAAACACAATAATCAATTAATGTGAGACCATCTAGTTAAACTCACAGTACATTCCAGATTAGCATTTGCTTCCATGATCCAGAAACGTGTAGGCATTAACGTTCAATCCTGTGTATCAATTTCATACAATACACATATTGTACACATATTACTACACATATACATATGTATATGTGTAATGTATAATGCATGCTCAATTTGAAAATTTCGGGTATGCATAACCTTCATCATGTGTCTCAATCCTTCAAACACTATCACTTAAATATGTCTAATTTATATTTAGGTTTACATCTCTGAGAACTTGGTCATTATATATCATCAATCATATGACTATCACATACATGCTTTCCAATCCTTTTTCTAACATTATAAGATCTCATAATACTCAATTTCTCATTCATTCTTACTCAATATACATTTCTCATCTCCTTTGAATTACATCAACATTTATAAGGTCACTTTCATTCTTCTAGTATCTCTAAATTTCTAGATTTGAATACTTGATTTTTAACAATCTATTCTCAAGTTATAATCTCATTTATGATCCTAATCATATCACATGTTTAATCAGTTATTTAAGCATTATACTAAGTTCATTTCAAGCTTCATTCAAGCCTAAATGCATTATAGGAAAGTACCTAGCATTTGTTGATTCAATCATCATTTAAAAGAAGAAGAATTCACTTTAATGGCCATTCCTATGATCTTAGAGGCCTTCCCACGATTGTAGGTTAATCCATTCGTGGGTTTCTAGCTTTCCCACGATTGTGGAAGCATTCCCACAATTGTGGGTGATGAAAATCCGAACATTCCTACCATTTTTCTCTATGTTTTCCAAATTTTTAACTCTCATATGTTACAACCAAACCATCTTATGCTTAATTAATCATTTCTACTTCATTTCTCCTTCATTCTCATCTCCATTCCAACTCAAAACATCCACAAAACAAATCATACATTATTGTCCACTTATCAAAAAAAATAGAATATCAATGTATACATACATTCATCAATGTTTCAGCTCACATTCAATTCCATTATAAACTTCACTTTATCTCTAAACTATCATCATAGTTCTCCCCATTTCAAGAACATAACTCAACATATTTGTTAACATATCTTTCACTTTCATTATACCTTTAATTCACAACTTATAACATCTACATAATAACTCATCATTCATGGTTTTCATACTCTCAAAACAGAACACAAACCTATGTATTCATTCATCAATTTACTGCACTCATCCTATACACAAAGTTGGTCATATACACATCTTTTTTTTGTCAACTTTTAACTCTCATTCTAATAACATTTTTTACTTATCAATTTGTAAAATAATACATGATCTATTATTCATCATACAACAACATAACATAAACATATTCATTTCTTCATTAACATATAATACTCTTTCAACTCCATGAACATGATTAATCCATGTCTAAACTCTCATCATATATGCCTCTATTTAACAAACCATAAAGATCCATAAGATACTTACTAGTTTAACTCCAAGGCTTTTAAAAACGTGGGTTAACCTAGCTCTCCACACCATACAATCATCTCCTTTTTAAGGTAGATTAGGTTAGGCTTTTAAGCAACAAGATGGAGAAGATAACATCTTAGGATGGCTAGTGAAAAATGATAACAAAACTCAACGTTTAGAGGGTGAGGATATGAGATCATGAGTGGGTCGTAAATGGAGAGAAGAAGAGATGAAGAAGATAAGAGTATTTCTTACAAATGACAGACAATGGAGATGGCCAAACAATTGAATAATTTGTGGCTTGTGCTTAAAAGCAAGGTGAATGAATACTTAGTAAGTGTCATGACACATGTTATGACACTTACCACATAAAGGTAAATAATAATGCCTTATACTATTACTAATAATTATCTATTAAAAATGAGTCAATTTGTCTCTCAATTTCTGAACCAATTACCACCCAATTTTCTATATCACTTGACAATAAATCCCAATGCCATTTGTCAATAATTTCCGTTGCTATTTGTCAATTATTTTTACTATCAGTTGTTAATTATCTTACCACTTGGCATTTTTTCTAGTCTAAAAATACACATTAATTCATAATTCTCTTAATCATATCAATTTATTCCAAATTACTAATTATGATCCATAAATTCTTGTCAATGGTAAACCAAAGTACAAGGCATTGGAAATTCTTAATCTCAATCATTTATTGCATTCATCTTAATGCCATACCTTGGAATATGCCAATTGAGTGCAATTTGTCTAATTCACAATTTTTGCATGTATGCTAATACGATGCATTTGAATAGATTTATGAAAATCATGTACTAATTGTACCAATTTCATTCTTTATGGTACCACTCATATGACTTATTAGTCTAACTCTTTAAATCTTTTAACAATTTAAGAAACGGGATGCTACAATATACCTTGTCATGAATGTAAAATCTTAAATGGAATATGTTTTCCCTCTACTACTCTAGCTTATCATCCTTGATTTAAAGACTTAAGCCCTCTTAGTAACAAGCATTTAATTTTTAACAATATATAAAACACCTTTATTACTAAAGTCTTCAGGTGGAGATATGACTTCCTTTTCATTTGAAGCACTCATACTCTCCATCTCTGCTTCAGCTATCTAAATATGAACGTCTTTATATTGGCATTGAGATGCAATATATCATACTCCAAAATGCTAAAAACATTTAACATCTCTATTTCTAGAGATTTGAGAATTAATTTACCTTTCCTTGATTGTAGACATCCTCTCTAGTTTAGATCGATTAACCATTGATTTAGAAGAATCCCTATTATCCTTTTCCTATTTAGGATTACAAGAATCACTAAGATCGATTGGATACTTTGATACCCCTTTACACTTTAGTTTTATCTCCACCTTTATAGTCATATGAATCATATCTTCCAATCCTACATAATATTGCAGTTATACTATATCAATAATCTCATGATTCAAATCATTTAAATGAGGTATTGCAATTTCTAAAACAAACTCTTATAATAGTGATTAGTGATAAAGATCTTCCTCATGATCACCTTTATATCATTCCAATTATTAATAGGCCTTTAATGATTTCTTCACCTGTTAAACATAAGTTGATCATAAAAAGTAATAGCATAGATAGTAATTTATCTAGATCCTACAAATCATTTCAATAGGGATCTCATGATAAGTTGGGTACTTCGATATTCTTTTACACTTTAATTGTCTCTCTACCTTTAAGGTCATCCGAACCATATCTTACATCTCCATATAATATTACAATTTTACTACATCAATAATCTCACGATTGAAACCATTTAAAAGTTTAGCCATAATGGCTTCCTGATTCTCCTATATATTAGTTCGAATTATGACAATCTCCATCTTCTTGTGTTGATGCTTAATACCTTTGACTCTTGAATGAGGTATCACAATTTCTAAAAATTTCTCCTATAATAATGATAAGGGATAAAGCGTCTCCTCATGCTCACATTCATATCCTCTTAATTATTAGTAGTTATCTCATAATTTCTTCACTTATTTAACATAAATTGATCCTACAAAATAATAGTATAAATAATAAACTTAATAACAATGAGTTTTATTCTATGGTGGTAGTTAAAAATCATTTTTATTTTCTTATCCCACTCTAAGTAGTTCTCAAGGTCATTTCTCTCTTAGAATGAAGGAATCTTCATTTTTGAAGATTCCAAGTTTTCCATATAGCTTATGAACCATTCCATAGCCTCTATATTGCCAATCGCCCTATTATGAAAATCTGTCTATACTATTTTTTGGTTAATAAAACTCATCATATAAGATATTCCCCTCTTCTTCGTCAATAAAATCATATTTGAGAACTTATTATTGTTGCAAATGTATATTAGAAACTTTTTGTGAATGTCCCTTTTGTAAGTTGGTTATGTCAATATCTTGTAACTCTATTATATTTCTAATCTCACTAAACATCATACATGTGTCAAAACTATTGTTGTATAACTTAAAGCATGAACGTATAGTCCTTCGTTCCCTTTCATCTTTGTCTTAATCATATATGATTTAACTTATAAAAGAATATTAGTAATAACCTTAAACATTCTCTCATATGTTTGATTAATTTCACTTAATTAGCTTGTGTTTCACTACTTTTGTATTTTCTTAATATTAATCTCACACTATCTTATCTTCTTTCACTCTTTACTATCTTCATAAGTTCCTTAAAGAACTAAACAAACTCAAACAATAATTTAACCTTGTAAGGTCCAAAACCTAAGGAATCAATCATTATGGAAAGAATATAAATTAAGGGTTGAGAGAGAAGCAAAAAAGTTGAGCAAAACTAGCAAAGATTAAATAGAAGTTAAAACTATATTTGGGAATGATTTTTCTTAAAAAAACCATTCCTACACTACTTTCTTTTATTCGTTTTATTCTTTGCTCTATTTGTTCTTTTCTTTTTTCTTTTCACAATCCTACAAACAATTTGTATGAATGATAAAAAACAAATTAATTAAAAAAAGAAGAGATTTTAACACAAAAGTAAGATAGACAAAACCTAAAAATAAGAAGATGATAGAAATTTATTTTTTGGATTGTTTAGTTGAAACTTTAGAGATAAAAGAACAAGTAGAGGAACAAACAAGAAGTAACAAAAATAACAAAAATATAGAAAAATTTTGAATTGGAATTAAAATAATATGAAAAATAAAAGGATAACTACACTTGATTTAGAGTTAACCTCTGATACTAATTGATGCAAACTTATCTAGGAATAAACTTTAAAAACTAACGAACAAGTTTATATCAAACTTAAGAAAGCAAAAATAGATATATAAAAAAGCCTCGTAGATGATAAATAATCAAATAATAAACTTATTAAGTGTTTGAACATCACAAAGAAAGAATTCTTTGATAAGTTCAAACTTCAGTAAAGAGCAAATAGAAGAAGTTCTAATGACTCTTAGATAAAAAAAATAGGTCTAAAGTTGCTCTAAAAGAAAAGAAACATGCACATAGATACTAAAAAAGAAAAAAACTAAGGTTTCAAGTAGACATGTCTTGGGACATAATTGTAGACTAGGCAATATTGCTTATGAACTTATTAATGTCAGTAGGCACAATTTAGGATAAATCATGTTTTAGCATGGATCTCTCTACAACTTACAAAATTAGACACGACTTGGGACACACCTGTGGCTAAGACTGCAAATCCTCTTATAACTTTATAAAATTAAGCACAATTTAAAACACACCCATAACTGAGGTTACAGATTTTTCTATAACTTTAAGAAATAAGAAACATTAAATGTCACACCCACATTAAAGACTGTGTTAAGTCAAAGATGAGTGTTCAACCAAAGTCTTCGTAAAAAATTACAACTACAACATCATTGAAGAATACGTAATTTGCAAAAAGATTATTAGTTAAGTTGAACAGACAAATAATGTAGACTTTTAAATAAAATTATAACACATTCATGTGACTCAATTCTATAGTCTAACCATGTTAGTTGAGATAATAAGGCAACTATATTACTGATGTGCTCAGTCACCAAAGTGAATTTTGATATTTAAAAGGCAAAAAAATTTTCTTAAAAAATTTCATTATAAGTGACTTGATTTTGCATAAATTTATAGGATGATCTCATATCTATTTTGCTATTTTTTCCTCCTATATGCCTAACAAAACTTCATCAGTTAAAGGTAGATAAAGCTTTTTTTTAAAATTAAAAATTTCACTAATAGACCCAACCAAAGGCGTCATTACAATGAGTCTTTGTTTAGACAAGTGAAAGCAACATTAAACACAAAGAAATTGATCACTTAGAGAACAAATCAAAAAAATGTATACATCTTTCCCCTCCTTGGTTAAGAACTAGTGGCATAATTGGCATCCCTTCGTAGATTCCATCTTTGCTTCCACAACAAAAAGTATTTTCATTGAACTTCTCAATCTTAGTTTTAATTGTCATTATTTTTATTTCAAACAACTTTGAGATGAGAGAAATAGCTGCCACTATCTTATGTAAATAATAATTGTATACATGAATATTATACCTTTAAATAGTGAATAATATCTAATTTATTTTTTGATATAAAGGAGTCATTTATAGTGACAATCAATGAGCACATGATAATAAATAGATACATACATTCTAATTAGGCTTTGATATCATTTATTGAAATGATTACACTGATAGAGAAAGATCATTGCTCAGTTAAGATTGAAAGGAAACAATTATTACGAGTAAAAATAAGAATTACAATTCAAAAACTCATTAATTATATTTACAGATATTATGCTTAATTTTTTAGAAGATATTTGGATGCTTAAATTTGTTTTTCAATACATGAAATAAGAAAATGAATACCCATATATTTCAATTTATTTTAATTACTACATATTTTAATATTTATTTTTGTACTATTTATTATTTAATATCTAAATTCTTGCTGAGACCCCTGTTACAATCACACGGAAGCATCTTTACTTAAATCGTAAGCTAATGACAATTCAACTTTCTACCCTCAGTGCAGGGCTGATGATCTTGGGACGTAGAAACTTCTTAAAGTTGGTCAACTACAATAGGGTACTTGTTTCTTGGCATTTGCACGAGAGTTGGCTGGACAGACTCATCTTTCTCCAGGGCTCTCCACCTGTTGTACAAGTATGAATGTCAGATGAACATTGTTTTGTACTTGACAAAGACTAGAGAAAGAGTAATTATTCAGTATCTGTGAAGGAAAATCATCCAGGATTTTATTTTATTTTTTATTTTTTAAAATTATAGTTTGAACTTACTTGTATCTGGTGACTAGATGATGGACGAACACACAGATTTCAATTCTGGCCAGGTTCATCCCAGGGCACATGCGCGGTCCGCTACCAAATCCAAGAAAGGTGAATGGCTTTACCGGTGCCTGAAAATTGATTGTAAAGATAATACTTTTCATTAGATAAAATAAGACGGCTGCCACTGTAGTGCAGTAGAAAGTGCTCAAGTTACATCAAATCTGGAAGGGTCAAACTTTTGTGGCTGAGAAAAGATTTCTGGGTCATGGTGAATCGAACCAACATCCAAGTTAATCGACCAGCCTTTCTTGATTTTGTATCCTGCAATGTCAATAGTTACCACCGTAACATTATGCATATGTTTCTAAAAGACGTGTCAAATAGTGATGAGTGATGATTTTTTTGTTTATCTCATACCATCAATCTCAAAATCCTGGACAGCTTTTCTTGAGAGCCATGGGAGTACTGGGGATTGCCGAAGAGTTTCATTGATTACCTGAACCTCATCGAAAACAACAATGAAAACAATACGCTGACGTCAAACCAAATAGATAGTTTTTAATTTGCATCTCACTTTGTTTGTGAAATGCATGCCATTAACTTCAGACCACGTGAGGTTTGTTTCGCCATCTGTTCTCTTCGATTGTACCTGCGCGTGTTCCTCCTGCATCCTAAAACGTTCAAGATTCGGATAGAATTGGGATGAGTGAACCAATTACAGTTTGCTCTTTGGTTTATGGATATAACATTACCCTGAGTTGTTCCAGGACATTGGGATTCTCTTCTAGGAACTTGATGACCCATGTTAAAGTGGCACAGGTAGTATCATGACCTGCAATTAACAAAGTTAGGACATTATCCTTCAGTTGACTGTCTGTCAATTTGTCTTCAATATTCTCTCCATCGCCTTCTGTGCTATGTTTCATTATCAGGGATTCTAGGAAATCTTGTTGCAAGCTTTGCCCACTTCTTCTTCTGGAAATTATGGAGTCCAGCATAGAGTACATTCTGTCTCGAGCCTGACCAAGGAACAATGTGCATTACTTGAATTCTAAATAAGCTTGTTTCTTCGCATTTTAACAAACAGTTCTATCTTAAGCAACGCCGACATTATATTTTTCAATTGACGAGTTTGAGGTAAATATTATGAGTAATACCTTAATACCATCGTAGAAAGCTGTCCCAGGGATTTTGAGTGGCACGGATGCAAAAGAGGAAGAAATGAGTTTGAAATTGGATCTGAACTTTTCCTGCTCTTCTCCTTCGGGTTCTAAACTCATTATCATGTTCCCTATCACTTTCAGGGTGAACTGCAGAAATATGACCGCTTAATTTGATATCCTAAAGGAATAAAATACAACAAATATAGATGAAAAACACGCAAGGGCCTAACTGTAGAAGCTTCTTCAAGAACGAAAACTGTTCGGCCAAGCCAATTGTCTAATGTTTGGATTGCTTGATTATTAATGAAATGGAAGTACTTTTTCAGGCCATCCACTGACAAGGGTTCTGCAATTAGTCTCCGAACCTTCTTGTGTGCTTCTCCAGTCGTGTGGAGTAAACTGTTTGGGCCTAACACTTGCCTCCCAGTATAAAAAAGGTTCAAGCTCACAATCCCATTTTGTCCTGTTAGCAAGATTTTGCTAGCTTCTCTTCCTGTCATGAAGACGGTGAACCTTCCCAGGACAAATGTCTTGAACACCTTTCCGTACCTAAGAGTATGCATACAAAGATTAAATAGCCTTTGTATGCACAATATAGAGGATCACAACAAATGTTGCAAATGAATGGTTACCTGTGCTGCCTCTTCTTCATGAAGCCAGATATACCAGATGGGCTTGCAAAATCTGACAGGAATGAGAAGCTTTCACCTACAATAGGCCAACCTAAGGTACCAGGAATTTTATCCATTGTTTTCGGTGAAGTCCATGATTGAAGAAAGAAAAGAGCTCCAAACACAACCAAGCTTAAGAGAATCAATATCAGTAAGATGCTCAAATCCATTCCTTGCTAGTTGTTTAAACAAATAGATAAGACCAAACATTAATTATGATTGCAAAAGGTAGTAGCAGGTGCTATTTATTCGACGTGTCAGCTCCGGTTTCTCCGCATAAATGGCTGAATTTTGTATTTCTCCTTTCTCGAAAGCTTCGTGTATAGACATGGAACGTCGCACTTTATAGCGATTCTTGTTATGTTTAGTGGCTGCTACTGCCGTAGTTGGTATGAAATGGCCGGCCTTGTTTAATTTCAGATTCTGCGTAATTTTGTTTGGTCGCACTAATTTGTTGTTTCCGCCCTATTACTCCCTTGATGGTATCAGCCAAAGATTTGTTCTTGTTTTCTCCATATGAAGGCATTGTTTGCGTCTTCTAGTATGTTATTGATCACATTTTAAATTGAATTTCTATGACTTTATAGGTCCTCATTATTTGTAATTATCGAACCAACCAAATTGAAAGTCAGCTTTTTGCCTTAGTGAATTGTAGTTGCCAACAGTGTTCTTCTGCCGTCCCTCGAAATAGTTGCTCCATATTAATGTTGAAGCGAAATACCCATATGAGATCACTGGTTGATGCTTCAGAAGTTAAAACCTTCCAAGGTACCTCAATTCTCACACTTGCCTAGCCTTTTTCAAAGGTTAATAGCCAGTATAATAAGGTTAACAGATCTTTAGAGAAATTTGGAGATTATAGAACTCAACCTGTCATCGTCCCAGTCAGTTGCTGATGGAAGTTAAGCTTCAGGAAAAATATTTTCTTTGCTTCTTTTTGTCAGAATCGGAAGTACTTAAGACAAAAAGGAAAGTGTATCAAGACAATCCTGCACTTGCCTTTTGGCGTCGACATGAGTGTTAGCTGCAGAGAAATACCTTTCTCCAGGCCTCTTCATCAGTTGTAGAATTAAATTAGCTATTGGGGTTCTATAAGTACAGTTTTTTGTCAGAAAAAAGAATATTTATAAATTTTAAAGGCCTCACAACTTTTTTTTTTTCTTTCTGAAAAGTTAAAAAAAATTGAAACCCCTAGAAAAGGGCAAAACAAGTTACAATACACAAAGACAACAAAGAGGAGATGAGTCCTAGAACAGGCACCTTACAAACAAAGGTAACTAACCATGGTCAAGCTAGCTTAAGATACACATTACACAACCAATCCTAACCATTACTTATCCATTTAGTTCCTTTCTCCTCAACATCCTCACAATGACTTCCACATAAACAGAATCCCTCAGCCTGATATCATTAACCAATACAAGTTTACTTATATTCTCCATAAAACAGCTACCGTTTTACTTATATTCATGGTTTTCTCGTTGATTACGATTTGTTTCCTAATCCGTTGATTTAGTTCCATTTAAACTTATTTCCCGAATTTTTCCTCACCCCGAAAGCATCTTGCATTTCTTTCTTCTCAAATCTTGCTGAGGCATTGACCAAAGACAATCACAAATACCTCCCTGTCACTTTTGGAGAAGTTTTTCTCCTTCTGTAGCCGAACTCCAATTAGTTAAGATTGTACTTATTCAGGTGACATAAGTCCGCTGCTTCTCTCCAAATGGCAAAGGTCAATATGCACTTGAAGAAGTGCATAAGTGATTCTGAATTTTCCTTACATACGTAACACCTGTTAGCGAGGTTAAGAAAGCTTATCTAAAGTTGTTACTTTATTCATAACTTTCAATCATAAGAAAAAAGCAATTTTGTGTAATAGGTTCTTGCTCCCCGCCAGCTTATGCAATAGGCCTCACAAGTTAATATTTCAGAAAAATTCAAAAATTGTGAATAGAAATGCTAAATCCAATTCTACCTTATGCACCTACGTAAAAAAGTTAAAAAGAACAATATTGTTGAGAAAAGGTAGAAAAAGCGAGTGATAAATGGCTTGCTAATCAATATTGAGGTAGAGTGTTATCTCTAAGAAAGAAAGACAATATATGTGAAGATACTCACGTTTATTATAACTAATATTATCTAAAATACCCTTGGACACTAGCAAATAATTTATGATACATAAAGGTAATTTAAATCATATTAATTATGATAACTATGAGGATTGTCAAAATGATAACTCCCTAACTTACTTTTTATTGAAAATTAGATGAGGCAATTAAGCTATGATTAGATAAGCAAACAAAAAAAATAATTTCAATATTCCGATAATTTGTGGATAAAAATATTCATTTTCTTTGATTCCACTCTAAATACATATTTACAAGTTAACTAAAATGAAGGGGATGAAAAGACTAAATAAAAAATATGAGACTATAGAATGACTCTTTGTCATAAAGTTGTGAATTTCTTTAAAGCGTTTATAGGTACTATTCATGTGAAAGCTGCAAAATATTTTTATATATAAAATGAATGAATTTTGATTAACTTTAGCAAAGCTAGCTCAATATTACAACATTACAATGACACCCAAAATTCGGTTGGCTAGAACATTATAGAATGATTGGAAGTACTATTATAAAAGAAAACTTAGAAAATCAGAAGCATAACAAGTCGACTTTTAGAAATTGCTAACTCATATATTCCATTCACTACAAGAAAATCATGTAATAGCTACGGAAATATTATGACGGAAACCATTCCGTCGATATTTAACGACGGAACACAATATTCTGTCGAAAAATACGGTGTATTTAGCGACGAAAAATACATCCGTCGGTAATACTGGAGGGAAGACTTTTGCGCAAAATCTCTGACAGCATATCGCGACGCCAAAACTTAC